>OY755041.1:19292236-19764736 GCA_963576565.1 Aspidapion aeneum | reverse complement strand
AGGAAATATACAAATATACCTGGAACAAACCCTCACAAAACCTGAAATCCGTCATTGATTATCTTATCACTAAACAAAAGACAAAACTAAAAATTCAAGATGTCAGTACAAAGCGTGGATCAACATGCGGAAGTGATCACCATTTTCTGGAGACCAAAATTCTCTTTCCTTATCAAGGCCGAAGCCTGCATCAACAACATCTTGATGATACAGTGATTGAGGAAATTGATCACTGTCAATATAATCTACTAAGCCTAGAACATGACAGCGTAAAAAACTTATACAAAAAGAGACTGAACGAAAAACTTAATGCAAGTTCAGGTTCAGGTCATACCCCAGATGAGGAATACGAATGTATCATATTAACCATCCATCAAGCTGCAAAAGAAGCACTAGGATAAGTGGAAGAAACTCCTAAAAGAACAAAACCATACTGGTGGGATGCTGAGATTGAAAGTGAAATAGAGGAAAACAGGAAATTATATCACACCTACTTATCCCAAAAGATAGATAGAAGCAGAGAAGAATACAAAATCGCGCAATCAAAGGTGAGAAGAATGATCAGTGATAAGAAAAATCAATCGTGGATGCAAAAGTACCAAAAAATAGATTCTTACTTAGGAGGTAGGAGAATTACCGAAAGCTTGAAAACTATAAGATCGATCAAAAAAGAAACATGCAGATATATTATTTCATCAATACCAGACAAAGAATGGGATGAGCATTTTAAAAAACTTTTAACTGAAGATAGAGCAGAATTCAAGGAAGACGAAAGAGACAATATTATTAGAACGACGGAATCTCCAGTAATCTCTGAGGTCAGAAACTTGTGCACAACCTTAAAAAGCGGTAAGTCTGCCGGACCCGGAAATACCCCTGCTGAACTTATTAAATATGGCACTGAAGAACTGTTTTGGAGATTACGGAATCTTTTCCGAAAATATTTAAATGGAGCTGTAGTACCAACTGAGTGGAAAACGTCATATCCACAATACACAAAAAAGGAAGGAAAGATATATGTGACAATTATAGAGGTATATCTGTAACTAGTACACTAAGCAGAATATATGGCAAAATAATAAGAAATAAAGTGGAGAGCGAATATAAAGATATGGAGGCAGAAGAACAAGCCAGCGCGGGTAGATCGACTTTAGGTCATCTCTTTTATATAACCCAAGTTATTGAAAAGAAAATGGCATACGGACAAGAGCTGTATCTGCTTTACGTAGATTTGCAGAAGGCATATGATAGTATACCACTAAATCTACTTTGGAAAGCGTTGGAAAAGACAAACATAAGCGTACAACTAATTAAGGCCATCAAAGAGATAGAATAGAATAGAATAGAATAGAAACGCCTTTATTTTATACTCCGCGAGATTCAGCATAGCTGTTATTAACGGAGTCTTACAAAAAATGTAATTACAAAAGACAATAACTATATCTAACATATAAAACTAGAAAAAAAAACATAACCAAAATGATACAGAATTTCTAACAATAATCACTATTTAATTTTATCAATTCAATAAAAATAAATGCTACCCATTTTAGAGAAAAAATAAGTACCTATAGGTACAAACAAAATTAATGGTAATATAATCAATAAATTTTAAATTTATTCCTAGCTTAGTTATGAAAATCCACTTGTAGCAAAAACTTTTTATATTCTTTTTTAAAAGATGTTAAGGATCTATTTTTAAGTTTATGAAATTCATTTCTATTTAAAATCTTAGGAGCATTATATGAAAAGGAATGTCTAAATAGTGCACTCTTATGTTTTGGAATATGAAAAAGTATTCTCCGATTTTGCCTTACAGAATTGGATAATTTTAGTTTAGTTTGCAAGTAACACGGAGTTCCATTTTTTAAAAGTTTATACAAGAAACTTGCAAAATGTAATTCTTGCCGCTGTTCTACCCTGAGCCATCCCAGCTCCCTAAGGTGTGGCGTAATGCGATCTTTTCTTCTTATGCCACAGATAAACCTAACGCATGAATTTTGAATTTTTTGAAGTCTATATTTTTCAACTACATCAAGACAAGGTCCATAGACAAAATTGCAATAGTTAGTATGTGATAATACCAAGGATTCGCAAAGCTGAGTTTTAAGTTTTTTGTTTAATATCGATTTATTTTTGAACAAGTTTCGGAGGGAACAGTATGCGTTTTGAACTACTTTGGATACCTGACTGCGGAACTTCAATTTCGAATCAAGCATAATACCGAGATTTTTATATACTTTGACAACAGTAACTCGCTCATTATTCAAGCAAATGTTGAGATTCGACGCAGCCCAGTCAGCGTTGGTTCCAAAGTACATTAGTGCTGATTTTTTTTGGATTTAGCTTTAAGCCGTTACTCTCCGAATACTTAAATAGAGCTTCTAAGTCTTCATTTATTAATGCTTCGCATGTTTTCGCCTCAGCTTTGCTAAAGCTTGTGTATCCTTGCGAATCATCCGCATATTGATGGAGCTTACAATTTTTTATAATTTTTTGCATATTCATGGTATAAATGGTAAAAAGTAAAGGTCCTAATATCGATCCCTGTGGGACCCCTCTATCGACGTTTAGGAAGCTGGAATGTTTACCGAAAGTCTCAACTAGTTGTCTCCTTCCCTCTAGATACTGCTGGAAAAATCTTACCGCCCTCGTACTGAAGCCATAGTAAGTCAGCTTTGCGCACAGTAGGTTGTGATTAAGAGTATCAAACGCCTAACTATAGTCTAGCAATACAAGTGCGCACGTTTCTCCCTTATCTATAGCGTTAATGATATCATATAGAACTAAAAGCAACGCAGTCGCCGTGCTAAACCCCTTCCGAAAACCAGATTGACATTGTGACATCAAATTATTAACAATCAGGTATTTGATAATTTGTTTATAGATAATTTTTTTTAAAACCTTAGACAGTATGGATAGTAGACTTATTGGTCGTAGATCGGAGAGTTCTTTAGGATTGGATATTTTCGGCAGGGGCCGCACAACGGCGGTTTTCCATTGAGAGGGAAAGACACCACCCCTGAGACAACCATTAAAAATGTTAACAAGAATTGGTGAAATGGTAGAACAACACAATTTCAACATCTGAAGAGATATACTATCATAACCAGAAGCGTTCGATTTTAGTTCTGAAATGGCCTTAATAACATCTGACTCGCAAATATCAGTAAAGTCAAACACACTCTTAGTAGCGCGTGTTTCCAGGTATGTTTTCACTACACGTGAAGGGACAGAGGGCGTTACACGTTTCACCGAATCAACAAAAAAGGCGTTGATTTCATTAGGTTTTTGAAGTTCTTTAGGAATAGAGAAGTTTTTGTTTTTTGTTTTGGTGTATACATTAAGATCATTAAGAGCACCCCAAAGCTTTTTTTGATCTTTGTTTTTAGTTAAAGTATTTATGTAGGCTTTTTTTCATTACGTACGGCTAGCGTAAACATATTACGTGCTTCTTTATAAGTCTCAAAGTGTTCTGGGAGTTTTGATCTTTTGAAACGGGAAAATAAACGATTCCTCTCTTTTTTCATTATTTGTAAGACATCAGTAAACCAGGGAGATTTGGGTTTTGTTACTTTTATAGTTCGCAGTGGCGCATGATGTTCAAAACAATTTATTATATTATCTGTTAAAATTTTGACTTTCTTATCGATATCGGTTTCATCGTGTAAGACCCTCCAATTCAGGTTTTTTAGATCGGTTGTGAAAGTGGCCTGATCAAAATTTCTGAAATTTCTAGTAGTGACAAATTTTGCCGGGGTGGTGAAAATCTCAACATTAATTTTACAGTGTATCAGTTGATGGTCTGATTGTTCATGCATATCTAAGTGATTTACACTTCCCACAAGAAGTTTTTCATTTGACATTAGAATTACATAAAATCTATATGTTTGTGGCGGATTCATTTTACAAACACAACTTTTTCTGGGTATTACGCCACCAGTAAGGAAAAATTATTTTAAAAAATTATAAAAACCTTACTAGTGGCGTAATACCCAGAAAAAGTTGTGTTTGTAAAATTAGAATTACATCAATTAAAGAGGTGCTGTTTTTGGTAAGTCTTGTTGGATTAAGCACTACTTGTTTATAGATATACCGCAATAGTAAGGCAAAAGTTAAAATAAAAGCAAAACTAACCAAAGGCTTGCAAGTAAAGAAAGGTCTTAAACAAGGTTGCTGTATCACGCCTACGCTCTTCAAGATATATTTGGAACAGGTCCCTAAAGTCTCGAAGAGAAAATGCCAAAACATGGGAATTTCGTTGGAGGAAACCACCTTGTATACTTTATGTTTCGCCGATGATCAGATAGTGGTGGCTTAGGATTATGACGACCTCGAATATATGACACGAAAACTAATAGAAGAGTACAATAAGTGGGGACTAGAGGTTAATATCAATAAGACAGAGTATATGTGTATTGGTGGAATGAAACAGGATCTAATCTTAAATACTGGGCAGCGAATTCAGTCCTGTGATGAGTATAAATACTTAGGTCTAAAAATTACAGCTGACGGAACACTAGACAAAGCTATAAAAGATAGAAACGTAGAAGGAAGAAAAGCAATAACTTTATTAAATGGAATAATTTGGGACCAAAGTATAATAAAACATAACAAAAAGCTTATATATAACACCATTGTAAAAAGTATTATTACATACGGCTCAGAAGTATGGCCAATCAAAGATAGAACAGAAAAAATACTTTCCGCTACGGAGATGGACTATTGGAGAAGAACAGCAGAGAAATCAAAAAGAGAAAGAGTTACAAATCAAAGAATAAGAGAAATTATGACAGTGGGTGAACGTACTTTAGTGGATGATATAAGAACAAAACAACTGGTGTGGTACGGACATGTACAAAGAATGGATGATGGAAGACTACCTAAACAAATATTACAATGGAAACCAACTAGCCGAAGAGAGCGAGGAAGGCCGAGGCGAGTGGAGATTCGGTATCAGAAGACGTAGAACGTTGTGAAACCGATAGATATATATATATATATATATATATATATATATATATATATATATGTATATATATATATATATATATATATATATATATATATATGTATATATATATATATATATACATATATATATATGTATATATATATATATATATATATATATATATATATATATATAAAAGTTTGCAAATAATTGGGAAAATACTGTAAGAGGGGGTGAGAGGGGAGTTGCCCCCAACCTCTACTTTAAAGAAGGGCAACTAGACTAAATTATTACCATTTCCTGAGTTACAAAAATGAATGTTCAACATTTTTGTTTAATTTAAGGATTTCTACAAACACATTTATTTTATTTCAAGGCAACTATTTAAAAAAAAAAGCCTAGCTTAATAAGTATGCTGTATGCAATAAGCTTTAAACTAAAAATATTTTTTTGGGAAAAAGATAGTGATACGGTAAAAAAAATACCACAAATAAAATATAAAAAAAATATTTTAAAATTTTTTCTTTATTTCGTACGCTAATGGAACGTGCACCACTGCCCTCAGAGGGTACCAAAAGGAAATTATATCAGCTTAAAAAATTATCTCGAGAAGATTTTTGGAAAAGTTTTGTTTTGGAGTTATTAGCAAAAACCTATCAAAAAGCACATTTAAGGGGGAGGAACCACATCCCTGCCAGGGCTGGGCTGTGGTTCTCTTTCGAAAAATGTTCGGGCGAGTCTTATGTCTATCTATACCAAGTGTGTTGCTTTTATCATTAAACGCCGCATATCGCTTGAATCTCGGAACTGAACTGAACTATTAAGCGTCCATAATAAATAATATTTTTAATGTGACGGACCGGATATAACGATTTACTGCAATCGACTTTTGCTTGGTGATTTTTATTACAAGCTTTTATTTAGCTTCAGATGTTCTGTCTAACTATCTAACTATCTAACTATCTAACTATCTAACTATCTAACTATCTAACTATCTAACTATCTAACTATCTAACTATCTATCTAACTATCTAACTATCTAACTATCTAACTATCTAACTATCTAACTATCTAACTATCTAACTATCTAACTATCTAACTATCTAACTATCTAACTATCTAACTATCTAACTATCTAACTATCTAACTATCTAACTATCTAACTATCTAACTATCTAACTATCTAACTATCTAACTATCTAACTATCTAACTATCTAACTATCTAACTATCTAACTATCTGACTATCTAACTATCTAACTATCTAACTATCTAACTATCTAACTATCTAACTATCTAACTATCTAACTATCTAACTATCTAACTATCTAACTATCTAACTATCTAACTATCTAACTATCTAACTATCTAACTATCTAACTATCTAACTATCTAACTATCTAACTATCTAACTATCTAACTATCTAACTATCTAACTATCTAACTATCTAACTATCTAACTATCTAACTATCTAACTATCTAACTATCTAACTATCTAACTATCTAACTATCTAACTATCTAACTATCTAACTATCTAACTATCTAACTATCTAACTATCTAACTATCTAACTATCTAACTATCTAACTATCTAACTATCTAACTATCTAACTATCTAACTATCTAACTATCTAACTATCTAACTATCTAACTATCTAACTATCTAACTATCTAACTATCTAACTATCTAACTATCTAACTATCTAACTATCTAACTATCTAACTATCTAACTATCTAACTATCTAACTATCTAACTATCTAACTATCTAACTATCTAACTATCTAACTATCTAACTATCTAACTATCTACCTATCTAACTATCTAACTATCTAACTATCTAACTATCTAACTATCTAACTATCTAACTATCTAACTATCTAACTATCTAACTATCTAACTATCTAACTGTCTAACTATCTAACTATCTAACTATCTATCTAAATATCTAACTATCTAAATATCTAACTATCTAACTATCTATCTAACTATCTATCAAATCTTGTGAAGCATTTTTGACACACTTCCCATTATCCGATTTGGATGAAATTTGGTACACACATAGTGGTCCCATGACAATATAATATTAAGAAAAAAATATCCTCCCACTTCTACCTTCACCCCTTCTATAGAAAAATGTGTTTTTGACACACTTCCCGTTATCCGATTTGGATAAAATTTGGTATACGCATAGTGGTCCGACGATAATACAACAATAAGAAAAAAATGTCCTCCCACTTCTACCCCCACCCCCTTCCATAGAAAAATTTGTTTTTTACACACATCCCGTTATCCGATTTGGATGAAAGTTGGTATACTTATAGTGATTCGATGACAATACAATATTAAGAAAAAATATCCTTCCACCCCTACCCCCACCCCCTTTTATAGAAAAATGAGTTTTTGACACACTTGGTCCGATGACAATACAACATTAAAAAAAAATATCCCCCCACTCCTACCCCCACCCCCTTCCATAGAAAATGCATTTTTGACACCCTTCCCATTATCCGATTTGAAATTTGGTATACATATAGTGATCCGATGACAATACAACATTGAAAAAAAAATCCTACCACTCCTACACCCCCACCCTCATCTATAGAAAAATGCGTTTTTGACACACTTCTTATTATCCGATTAGGATGAAATTTGGTATACATATAGTGGTCCGATGAGAATACAACAATAATGAAAAAATGTCCTCCCACCCCTACCCCCTTCCATAAAAAATGCGTTTTTGACAAACTTCACTTCAAATGAATTTATAAAATTTGGTATATGCATAAAGGTCCGATGACAATACAGCCCAAATAAAAAATATATTTCTAGCTCTACCCCCACCCTCGCCTTCCCCCAATAGAAAAATGAGTTTCCAAACAACTCACGATCAGCGATTTCATTATAATCTAGAATAAACTCTTCTGTTCTGTAATTGAACAAATATTTTTATTAAATAGAGTAGATAGCTGAGACTAAAAAGTAGAAAATAAATTGGTAAAAAAATTTTTTAAGTCACAAGCTTTTATAAAATGCACTAAAAATTAAAAAATAATTGTCTAACATTCTAATATTATCATAATAATAAAAGCGATGGCCGCAAATCAAAGCATAAGTTAATCTAAATTTGTAATCTAAACACTTAATGAATATTCAACATAGCAGGTCATCAAAGATATGTTTGATGTGCCGCAATGTTATGCCATTGCCATACCTATGTCAGAGAAATGCTGGGGTATCTTAGGTCGGGTTGGGTGGGTTTGGTACCTCTGCATTTTTCTGCTAGATTGATTGTTTTGCAAATAGTGATATTTAATTGATACCGATATCTTATCGTGCTAACATCGTCATAATTTCCATCAGGCGGCCATCGCTTTTATTATTATGATAATATTAGAATGTTAAAAAATATATTTTTAAATTTTTAGTGCATTTTATAAAAGCTTGTGACTTAAAAAAAAAAATTTACCAATTTATTTATGGCTTTAGTCAGTCTAGGCTATTATGAAATTTCTTATTTGTTTACATTTTATTTATAACAACCGACTGTGTTTTAGAGCAAAGTAGTAGTGTTATTGTAGAAAATGACTTAAAAAGAAAGAAAAATTTTGTCAATTGAGGAGAAAGGCTTAATAATTTGTAGACTTGAGGCGGGTGAGTCCAATAGCACTATTGCATTCAACTGTATCAACAGTTTAGAAAAAGCGAGATGTAACAAAGGATATCATAACAAAAACATTTCATGTAAAAAAAAGCTAAGTACGCGAAAATGGTATTCCGTAAAAAGAATTGAGATAAAAGTAAAGCCAAGTTCTCCAATACAAATTTTAAAATAAATGGTTCTCACTAGTTTGGAAATGTTTTTTTTTGAACTTCGCTATTCCAGCGAAACTTCTTTACTATCAGTTTAGCCTAAAAGTCATTTGCAGCCGTAATAGCCAAGTTTAGAAAAACATTTCCAAACTAGTAAGAACCAGTCATTTTAAAATTTGTATTGGAGAACTTGGCTTTACTTTTATCTCAATTTTTTTACGGAATACAACTTTCGCGTACTTGGCTTGTTTTACATAAAATGCTTTTGTTATGATTTCACTGTTTTTTTAAAGGATTTGTATAATATTTTAGTTTAAAAGTAGTAAAATATGCGGGATATTGTTGAAAACTTTTACAATGCCTTATTAAAAATGTTGAGGTTTTTTTATATTTTCCTATGGTTTTATTATAGTTCCTATCAGCCATCTAAAGCTCAACTCTCTAGTGTTCCTGGAAGTATTTATTTATAGGGGAGGAAAGTAAATTAAAATTTTGGCGTTTTTTAAATTTTTTCCTATAGTTTTATCATATACTCTATAGTCTTCCAAAGCTCAGCTCTCTAGGGTTTCTGGAAGTGCAAAATGCTAATTATATAACGTACTTTACATTTAAAGGGGAGGGAAATTAATTCAACTTTGGGGTTTTATAATTTTCTTTTATAGTTTTATCATAGTTCCTATCGGCCTTCCAAAGCTCAGCTCTCAAGCGTTTCTGGAAGTGGGCAATGTCACTTTTACACACTTTTACATTTATAGGGGAGGGAAGTAAATTAGAATATTGGGGTGTTTTATTTTTTTCTATAGTTTTATCATAGTTACTATCGGCCTTCCAAAACTCAGCTCTCTAGCGTGTCCTGAAGTGGGCAATGTTACTTTTACATTACTTTACATTTATAGGGGAGGAAATTAAATTATAATTTTGGGGTTTTTACATTTTTTTCTATAGTTTTATCATAGTTCCTATCAGTCTGCCATTTCTGGAAGTGGGCAATATTACTTTTACATAACTCTACATGTATAGGAGAGGGGAGTAAATTAGAATTTTGGGGTTTTTGATTTTTTCCAGGGGTTTGGTCATAATTTCTATCAGTCTTCCAAATTTCAGCTTTGTAGCATGTCTGGAAGTACAGTAGAATTTTGATGATCTATACACGAGTGAGTGAGTGAGTGAGTGAGTGAGTGGCAATTTCGACGTTTTTTGAAATTTCGTAACTACTTTACTACATTCTGGAATTCCATAAAACTTGAAGGGAAAGGGGAAACTAAAGGTTGTTAACTTCATGAATATCTACGACTGCAATGTTTGAGGTTCGTAGCTCATTCCGAAGTAGAGTTTTAGATAGGTCAAATATCGGCTGAAATGTTTCAAGAAAAGATGGTACGGCGCGCGAACTTGGCGAGGCACTGCCGTGCCCTTAGATATTTAATGAAAATTTGTTACTAAAGAAAAAACTTAGATTATCAAGTCATACAGAAATAGATGAAGCAGTTAACTGGTTTAAAGTTGAAAGAAGTAAGGGATCATGATAAGCGAAAGAGGAACAATTCGGCATAATAATAAATAAAGAACTGTAATGTTAATGCTCAAAAAATTGGATTAAACCTTTCCGACAAAGACACAATATTGTGTATGAAAAAGTAAGTGGTGAAGCTGCTTCCGTAGCTGCTGGAGTGACAGAAAACTGGCTCGAAACAATATGGCCTAAAATAAGAAAAGGTTATACGAGTGACGAAATTTTTAGCGCAGATGAGACAGGCCTTTTTTTTTAAATGCTTCTAGATAAGACACTGAAATTTAAAGGTGAAACGTGCTGTGGTGGAAAAAAATCGAAGGAAAAAATTACACTTTTGGTTGCTACTAATACGACGGGATCAGAAAAACTTAAATTAATTGTTATTGGTAATAAACGCAACTGTTCACTAAACACATTTATTTATTGCTAAAATTCACAAAAAATCCCGAACCCTTATAATCCCATTTTCCCTATTCTATGCCCTACAAAAAGTGCTCAACTCACCCATTTTCCAACAAATCTCGGCACATGAGACGAGTGCGATGGCGTTGGAGCTCCGATGACGTGTGCGGTCTCAATGCTGGTCAAAGATGGAAGGGGCGAAAATCTCGCCTTTTTTAGTGTTTTTGACGTATGTCACGTCAACACATGACACTGGGCATAGAATCAAAAATAGGTAAAGTTTTTGATAACAATTTCAATTTGGACCCCTATTTCCAATAGGTAAATCAAGAAACCCCCATTGCTTTAAAAACGTTAAGTCATTTTAGAAATACACACGATTCCTACATAAATTGCTTCGATAGCTTATTGTAGAGCAGTGGATTGAATGATAACAAACTGTATTGAATATAACTTGTTTAATGTTCACAAAAGCGTTTATAAAAACTTGAAATATTAAATAGTTAGGTTTTAATGACACGTAAATACTTGATGTTAAGCGTACAGCTGGGCGACGCGCTCCCCGCTCTGATTGTGATAGAACTGCTGCATGACAGCGAGGTGGAAAACCACCGGTCGATTTTTATAACGATAGCCGAAATGACACGACACTTGCGAATATTCGTGAATCGAATTCTTGCATGCACCCTTCTAACTCAATTTGACTAAGGCTACCATACATAGGGCAACTATATTTGAGAAAACTCCAACATAAACAACATAATTTTTAACCTAACTCACTTTATCACTATGCACATTCTAAACTGAACTTAATTAGGTAAATATTATCTAAAAGTCATTTTCAGGTAAAGGACACAATTTAGTAATGGACCTAAGGTAAATTCCATCTTGAGTTTTTATTATTACAGATCGAACCTTGCCAATTTTTTCAATCATCTGACCAAGTACCCATTTTAATGGTGGTAGATTGTCTTCTTTTAAGAAAACAATTTGATTTAGTTTTAAATTCTGAGATAGAGCTAACCACTTAGGTCTTTTTTGTAACCGATTCAGGTACTCCCGCTTCATCTTCTTCAGAACATTTCTCTTATTTTCAATATTTCTGATAAATAGTTAGTCTGTTGTCTGGTATGTCACAAGATGATTTGTCAGGAAAAGTGGACAAACTATCGCCTATTAAAAAACGACCATTAGATAAAGCCGTCAAAGGTCTTGAATTCATTATGGCTTCGAGAGATGCCAAAACTGTGCTTAACTCTTTAAATGTTAAGGCAGTATCACCAATTATCATTTGACAGCTGCCTCCCAGAGGCCTCCTCAGTGAGGTGAGCGAGGTGGAATAAATTTCCACTGTGTTTCATTGCTAGGGAGAAAAGTTTCAATTGACGCAACATTATTTTGATTTTTGAAAAATTCATATAACTCTTTTAACTGATTACTCGATCCTTAAAAAATTGATGCATTATCAGAATAAATCACAGCAGGATATCCTCGTCTTGCAATGAAACGCTTTAACGTCATTAAAAAGCTTTCTGTGGACAAAGATGAAACTAGTTGAATGTGGACACATTTTATAGCCATACAGCAAATATAGCCATACAGACAAATAAGCTTTTATATTGAGTGCTCGTTTTAAATTTGAAACTTTTAAAAAGACAGGACCAGCATAATCCACACCTACTTTTAGAAAATATCTTGAAATTGAAACTCTGGCTTTTGGCAAGTCAGCTATTATTCGTTCTGCTGATTTTGCCTTAAATCTGAAACAGGAGACACAATTGTGAATTATACTTTTTATGGTACGAAGACCATCAAGTTGCCAAAATCGCAAAAATACATTGGTCAACACAGTTTGTGCTCCAGCATGGTAAAGTTTCAGGTGGTCCCTTCTTAACAACAATTTGACTACATGACATTTTAAAGGGGGTATTGGATATTTTTGGGAAAACGGTATGTCAGCGTTAGATAATCTCCCGCCAACACGAATTATTCCTTATTTGATGCTAATAGATCAATTTCATGAGAAAAGTAATGTTTTTGAAGAACTTTGATAATAACATCCAAGGCCTTATCTAGTTCATGAATTTTAAGTGCCCCAAAAATTCTATCCTTTCTCTCAACTTGACTATTGTACTGAAATCATAAGCAAAAGCTCTTTGTAACTTTGTAAAATCAGAAAATTTATCAAATATTTGCATCATTCGATTTTGATTTACTGTTACTGATAAACTTACCAATTTATCTTTTGTCTGTTCAGTGGGATCTTTTAGATTAGATGAAAATTAGAAGTATTCAAATCTAATTCGCAATCTTGTAAATGTTCAGAACCACAATTTTAATTTTATCAGTTCTTCAGCAGTAAGACCTCTTGAAAGATAATATGCAGGGTTCATCTTAGATGGAATATATCTCCAAACACAATCAGAAGTCTTTTCTTGAATCATAGCAACTCGATTTGACACGGAAATATTAAGGTTACTCGGGTGGGATTGAATCCATGCCAAACATACTTGAAGGATTAAGGAATCTTTGAACTAATTGGCTTAACAATAAGCAACCACAAAGTTCAACTCTGGGTAAACTTACTATTCGAATTGGACTCATACGAGATTTGGCACAAATTAAGTGACATCAGACACTCTCATCTTGATATATGACTCTTAAATATACACAACAACCGTATGATTTTAAGCTAGCATCGGAATAACCATGTAGCTCAATGTTTCTGATTTCCGTTTTATTCAGCATGCATCTCGGAATTTTTAAATCTTATAGTTTACAAAGATCCTCAGAAAAACTTAACAACATATTTTTCAAAGGTTCATCCAAAATGTCATCGCAATTTAATTTTTTACACGAAAGTTGCTGCATAAAAATTTTTGCATTTCCTACCATTGGACCAACTAGCCCAAGAGGGTCAAATATTTGAGAGATGACACTTAAAACATTTGTTTTGGTGACTGGACCATTAATACATAGATCCTTAGAGGACGAAATAGAGAAACTGTCTGATTTGGGATTCCAGCTAACACCAAGAATTTTATTAGAACTACTTTCTGACATAATGTTGTATTTATGTAAACAAAGTTTCTCAAACCTAGCAGCTCTATCAGATCCTTTTAAAGTTGTAAAGATTCATCAGAATGATTTGTACCTGTCAAAATATCATCCATGTATGATTGTGGTTTATAGCATTTGCAGCCAGAGGATATTTATTTTCGTACTTATTTAATAACTCAACAAGACACCTTGTGGCAACGTATGGGGCAAAATTAGTTCCATAACGAACAGTAAGAAACTCTATACATTTTAAGCCTTCTTCAGGGTTTTTGCGCCACAAAATATTTTGTAGAAATGTCTGGTTAGGATTGATCAATATTTGACGATAGATTTTTGATATATCAGCAACTACAGCGTACAAACAACTACGGCATCTACACAAGATATCAAATAACTCAGGCTGAACAACCATGCCTTCCAAACAAATGTCATTTAGTGAATAATTCGAAGTTGTTTTTACGCGGCGTCATAAACAACTCTTAAACGTGTAGTAGCTTTATTATTTCTTATCGCACAATGATGTGGAATGAAATACTTGTGGTCATTATCTTGAGTTTTTAGATCAAGTGGAACATACCGACCATGACCTAAATCCACGTATTCATCAATAAATTCAGAATATTGTTCTAGTAACTCACTATTTTGGTGCAAGTTCTTCTCTAAGGATAAAAATCGCTTTTTTACAAATGAAAAAGAGTCACCTAATTTTTGATGTTCGTTTTCCGATTTTAGAGGTATGTCAACTTGAAACCTACCAGTTTCCAAAACCGTGGTTGTAGATTAAAAAATATTTTCAGAAAGCTCACCTTTTGTTGACAAAATTTGTTTGTTGGGTACCTCTTCTAAGCACCAAAATTTTTGAATTAAATCATCAATATGGCGAGTACTAGTAAAGAACGGAACTCTAGATTCTTGATTATCATTTTGTATATTAAAATTTGAAACCAGTATGGAAGGCAATGAACCACCTAGCATCCAGCCTAGGCAAGTATTTTGCAATACTGGGAGATTGTCTCCAAGTTTAATCAAGCCAGGTAAAATAATTAAAAATGCTATATCAGCACCAAGTAGTAAATCAACTTGACTTGGATTATGATAACTAGCATCTGCTGAAACAATACTTTCTGGAATATCCAGCTGATTATAATTTATGGGACATTGAGGAAGTTTTGACGAAATTGTTTTGGTCACTGAACAATCAACCTTAAAACGTTTGTATTTGTCAACATTTCAATTGACTCACTACACTGCATATTTTCAGACACACCAGAAATTAACACATTCTGTTTGCATGTAGGGTAGTTTAATTTTTTGGCTAATGAATGTGTGATCAATGAAACTTGAGAGCCTGAATCAATCACAGCTGTAGCCTGAATGAAAGTACCAGAATTACTAATCAAACTCACATTAGCTGTAGCCAGTAAAATATGAGATTTTTGAAGAATAAAATTACATGTTTTTGAACCGCAAGATGGATTTGAATTTGAGTTTTGTGCTGCTTTCGAGTCAGCAGCTCTGTTGAAACTGTGTTGTTTTGCTTTTTGATCCGCATTTTTAGTTTCTGATTTTTCAGTTTCAGGATTTGAATAGTTACTTTTTTGAAAATTATTTTTATTTTTTTCTGAGTGATGTAATAACGAATTGTGGGATTCCCCACACGAGGGACAATTTTTCCAATCACATTGGTTTTGAGAGTGTTTTGAAAAACATTTAAAACATTATCGATTTGGGTAAACAAGGTGTTTTCTCTGTGCAACAGACAGTGCTTTAAATTTAATGCATTTGTACATGTTTTGATTTGTCATTTTACAGAAATTACAAAAAGTTCGATTTTCCGCAAAATGTGAAGATTTTTTAACCATTTCTGGAGAAGATAGATTTTTAGCAGTTTGACACCGCGTTTCCAGAAATTTTAGAAAACCATCTAACTTGGGCATTTTTGTAGGACCTCTCTCTACATTATAGGCACGTCTGGTGGTAACATCTAATTTTTGTGATAAGCAGTAAACTAAAATAAGGTCACAATGTTCCACAGGAACTTCCAAGTTTTTTAGACAGTCGGTATTAAGTCTTATATTTGTTATAAATTGCCGCAAAGACGAGCTTTTGTTAACAGATGGAATTTCCAAAAAGTTATTCAAATGTGAATATATTGTTGACAATTTATTTTCATACCGCGCCTTTAAAATATCTAATGCTACGTCTAGGTTACTATCAATAAATTGTAGACCATCAATAAGTTTGCTGGTATGGCTTGCTTTTAAATGAATTAATTTTGGTGCATTCGAAAGATCGCTTAAAACAATTGCATTAAAAATATCATAAAAACTCGCAAATTCTTCTGGTTTACCAGTGAACTTTTCAATTTTGATCTGAGGTAAGTTTGACCTAGATTTGACAGAGACAGATGGTGCTGGTGTTGGATTCTGACGAGGCTGAGTCTGCGCAATAAAAATTTGTAATTTTGACTTACAATTTACATATCTTTCTTCAATTTCCTCGCGCAACTGTATTTTTGTCTCATCAGTTTCCAAATCCTCAATCACATCTTGAGCTTTGCAAAATTTTTCATATGCTCGCTCTAGCATCTCAAGCCTGTTTGTGTAGTCAAAACAGTGTAATAAAACATTTGCATTTGTATTCAAAAATGTTTCAATTTTAGTGATGCTTTGTTTATAATTTCTTATATCTAGGTTTGCTTGTTTCAACTTTTTTGCATCGGCTGCCATTTTTAAATTGAAATGATAATTTTTGATACAAAAAAGAAGAAAATATCAACTTGTACTTAATTTTACACGAAAAAATCAAAAAACACTAAGTTCAATAGCTGAAAACTTAATTTGGATCAATGAACAAGTTAATTGTCATGCAAGAAAAAAAATTAAATTAAACTCCCAATTTTTTCCACTTCCACTTTTTGTATTGTTCTGAAACCTGGAACTGGTCTGGAATACTGCTTCTGCTTCTTTATTTATTTTTATTATAATTTTATACCAATTTATAGGTTAATTTTCAAAAAATGAATTTTTAATTAACAAATAGCAACATAGCTGTATAGCAACATAGCCTTTTTTTTGAGAATGAACAAATGATTTAATTTTATTTTATGCCACACAAATCAACATAGCTTTTTGACGGACAATTAACGATGAATTATTTTTTAACGTGATAATACTCCAACAGCATGGGTCGTTCCTATCATCTTTAGATAAACCACAAACAAGATAACCAGACTTTTGAAATCTCATATTTTAGGATAGCATATTCGTGTGAAAACCAAACATAAAATCTCTTGTTTAGATAAAAATATAGATTAGATCTTTGTGGGACAATAGGTTGAACAAACAACCCTCGGAAAGATATTATTATAGATACTGAGGTTGAAAAAGTGTGGCTGAAGAGTGGCAGTCAGTTCTGGGCATTCATTTCGAGAAGAGAGATTTAAGTTGGCTCTTTATATTAAAAAAAAATTATATTAACATATATTTATAATAAAAATCATTGCATTGTGTACTTTTATATTTTACAAAACTAAATAAATTATATCGAACATGAAAACGAAGTGTTTCAAATAAAAACTCAACTTAACTCTTTAAAACAATAGTGACTCACAAATATTATTATTACAATGGTGGCAGCGATGGCCGAACCTGTGAAATTTTCACCTCCGACGTTTCCGAAGAGATTTCGAACCAATACAGCAGTACAAAACATGTAGTTTACAAAGTTTATGTTAATTTTTCATTTCTACTATCTCAAAACAAAGTGAAACTAAGATGATGTTGATTTTCGAAACTCAAGAAATGCATTTTCTGCATCAAAGTTTACTGCAGTCTGCAATACTCACAATTAAATTATTGAACAACGCAAGAAAAGGATTATATTAAGAGAAGAAAACTACAATGAAAATTTAAAAAAAAATGTAACTCGAGAAAAACCAAGTGATATGACGGATTGTGGAAATAAAATCAAAGTAAGTCGATTAATTAATTTATTATTTCTATCCTAATTTTATTTTGTTATTTTTTTTCAATATGGTTAATTTAGAAAACTACCTGTCACTGATCCAAAATTTTAATGGTCACACTTCACAACTATATACCTTTATTACCTGTTGCCAAGGCTCCTTTAATCTTTTAAATTTTATTGACCCTTCCGAAAGTACTGCAAATGTATTTAAATAAATTAACTGAAAATGCCTTTTTACGAACAAGGGCTATAAGTTTATTGAGCCTTGATGGTTTTTTAACATCGTTGATTAATAGTTTTGATAAATCTCACACTTTTTGTCTTTATTGTAAAGAAAATAATCCATGTCCATTTATGTCAAAAGAACATGAATCAAAATACGGCCTTCAGCATAAAACAGAAAAAATAGACCTAAACAGTTCAGCAAATAAAATAAATCCCGAAACTATTTTAAATGATCAAAGTGTTACTTTTAAACCATTAAGAAATTCATTTAAAAAGACAAAAAGTTAACAGTTCTTGATTATTATAAAAAAATAAATAAATATTATATATATGAACAGACGACATTTGATTTTCAAAATAAAGATTTTACACTAGATTTAGAAAATATAAAAAAATGAAAACGAAGTAAATAATATTTTAGTTTATAAAGATAATGAGAGGATAGAAAGTAAAGTAGGCAATGAGAAAAATAATAGTATAAAAAAAAGAGTAGAAAGTAGAAATTATAATTCTATTGTAAAAAAATTGGTAGTTATAATACAATAAAGAAGTAAACATTGATAACGAGTTTAAAAAAGAGAATAAAAATAAAATCTAGTTTAAAAAAATACAGTAAAAGAGTGAATAAAAGAGTTTACATTACAAGATATATAAAAAAGATTAATTTAAGACGAAAAAGGTATATTATTTTGCAAATTAATAAACATATTTCTAAAATTTATAACATTAAGATAAATAAAAAATTTGCAAGGAATGAAGTAGGTTTTAAGGAAAAATTAGTTAGGTGTGAAATAAGTAAATTAGTTCATAGAAAACGAGCTAGCTATACAAACAATAAATTTTTGACCATACCAAACTTTATTTATAAAGAATCGATTTTTGTCTCAATCAACAAAAGCAAAATTACCCCCGGGATTACCTCGTATGGTAGAGATTTTGGTAAAATTTTAAAAACCAAAAATGCCCAAAATATTTTGGTTCTTTACAAGTTCCCAAAATGATTTTTTTTAACATCAACTAATAAATACCCTAAAAAAATAAATAAAAAGGAAAAACTCTAAAATAAAATTTAAAAAAATAGCAAAACAATGAAATTTAAGCTAGTATAGTATAAGTTAATCGAAATATTAGTAAAATCAGTGTTTTAATTAAATCAGTGGTTCATTACAGTAATAATTTGGGGAGTGAATAAGCAATAAAAAGAAGGCAAGACATTTTTATTAAAACAGCAGTTAAAAGTTGTAATCAAATCATTGTAGTATTTACGTTTCAATTTGATGATTTTTTTTTCGCAGATATTTATATATTTTTTCTGTATATGTTATTTGTCTATCTTATTATTGTACTCGGATTAAAGTATGTATATGTGTTTTCTCACTTAGTTTTGTTTAAGGCTTTTAATTAGAATAGTACTACAATAGGTAAAAAAAATCAGTTTAACATTTTCAAAAAGGGATACAAATTACCCTGTAAAAACACAAATGACTTTTGAATTTTTTTTTTAAGTTCTTGTTTTTGTATTATTTTTTAATTTAATATTATTGATCAGTAATTAGTTAAAAATTTAGAAAAATATTTATAAATTTTACAAATTTGACAAGCTTTATTATATAAAAAACACTTTTAACATTACAAAAAACGAATTATTTCTAGTTATAGATATATAAAAAAAATATATGGTTTTTTACATTAAGCTATTTAGGTTGTTTTTATTATATTTTTGATGCATTCAAAATAATTATTATTTTGCAAAATTTAAAGTTTTTCAAAAATTGTACTTTTTTCTTGATAATTAAAGTTATATTTGCTGATTACGTGAGTGTTTTTTCCCTGTTTCTCAACTAAAATTACAGTAAACAAAGTAACGATTTAAACGAATATGTAAAATGATTAATTAGTATTCTAGTAAAAATTAGCAACAAGTATTTAAAAGTAATGAAAATCAACACCTCTATCTCAGAATCTATCAATGACATAGCAGGCACAGAAAAAAGTGAAAAAGGAGCATTCCGGCTGAAAAAACATTTTATTTTAGATTCTAGTTACTATTTGGAATGCCTAATGACATACACCCTGTAGCTTAATTTGGGTTTTAGGTATAAGCTGAATATCCTAAAAACTACCAGAGTTATTAACGCAAAATAAAAAAATATTTAATTTCAACTGTCCCTTAATCAGCAACGAGCATCTGCGGACCCGTGGGCAAGGACACTTTTACGTTAAGATAAGCGAAATAATCACTTCTTCTTATTTGCACGAGGAACTAAAAAACATTAACACAATCGAATGTGTCAAAATGACGGGCATCAGATAACCCTGGCAAGGCTTTGGGTCTTTTAAATGAGAGCTAGATGGTATTTTAAGCGTTTGTTATAATAGAATCTATCATCTCATAAATTTTCCGAAATAAGAAAATAAGGGCACTCATTTCATGTTGTCACTTCTCAAATACTTGTCATCTCTAGAGATTGGCCAGAATATATTTTTTAGTTAACTTAGTATAACCTTTACTAGTTTTATGACTAATGAAAAAACCCAAAATGGCTTTTGGATCCTTTTATAGGATCGCGGATGAAACAAATAGACCGGTTCGAAAATAGGAAAAATAATTTCCGTGATGAACCTTCAAGCTAGTAAAATATTGGCCTACCTTATATGCTGCAGTCGAAATCGAAAAATAACGAGCCCAGGACAGTTTCCCTTGCTCTTGATCTTCTCTCCATATTATCAGAGTGGGAGAAGAACACGCGACTATGTGCGAAAACTGTGGCCAATAAAGGCACGCAAAGGCTCACATATATAGAAGCATATTATAATAAAGCGAAAAAATGTAATATTAATTAATTTTAATTATAACTAAATACCGAATCGGCAAAAAACATAAAAGTAAAAATTTATTTACCCCTAGATAAGGAATAATTTTATTAAATTTATCCAAAATCCAACATACCGGCCACCAAATACGGCAAAGCGGTATTTTAAAAATAAAAATAAAAAGTAAATAAAAACAAATATTATTAACGCGTAACTTAAGAATAAAACTAATTTGATGGCAAAGGACAAACTTTAACCACCGGACGCTTAAACATACCACACATCTTGGTTTTGGCATTAACCACACGGGATACACCATCACGCCCAGGACACACCGAATCTATTTTCCTAAGTCTCCACTGGAGAGGAAAAACGTTATCTTCCTTCAATACAACGAGAGTACCGGGTTTTATAAGAGAGATATGTCTATCCCATTTACCCCGTTGCTGCAGAGAATGAAGATATTCTTTATGCCATCGATTCCAAAAGGTTTGATTTAATTTGGTAAATAACTGCCACCTATCAAGTCTATTAATTTGAATAGAACGAAGATCATGGTCAGAGAGAGTAGAAAGTGGGGCTAAAGTGAGAAAGTGCCCAGGAGTCAAACAAGATAAATCGTTTGGATCACTACTCATAGAGCATAATGGTCGGGAGTTGAGAACTGCCTCAACCTGGATGAGGACAGTATACATCTCCTCATAAGTAAGGCTCTGTTCCCCTATTATTTTTACTAAATGCGATTTCACGCTTTTAATGCCTGCCTCATGAAGCCCTCCAAAATGAGGGGCGGAAGGCGGCAAAAAGTGCCACTTAATTTTTTCATCAGCGGCGGCATTTGCCATGCAATCAGCTAAATATTTAGCCGAAGCAACGTAGTTAGTGGCATTATTACTATGTATTCGAGAGCACCTTCCTCTGCGGCTCATAAAACGACGCAATGAAGCAAGAAATGCGGAGGCGGATAAATCCGAAACTAACTCTAAATGTACACTCTTAGTGCTACAGCTCCTGAACCTGAACCCTCTATAGCGAGACATACTAATTTGGACAGGTCCACCAAAATCTACAGAAACACATTGAAAAGGTAATGGGATAGCCAGGTAATGCAATAGCTAGGTAAATCACCCATTTTTGGTTCTATAGACTTAGGATTCACCCTAAAACAGCGAAAACAACTCTCAACTATGCGACGAATGGCTCGTTTTGGACTCAATATCCAAAATTGTTGTACTATAAAGTACTGCAAAGCTTGCTGTCCGTAATGTAAAAATATCTTATGAAAATTTTCAATTATAAGATCAGTGAGTCTATGTTGGCAGGGTAACAATGCAGGGTGTTTTTGTTCAAAGTCTAATTGATAATAAACTAACCGACCGCCCACCCTGAGAATCCCATCACTATCAATAGAAGGATTTAATTTTCTTAAAAGCTTGAAGCAAAGCCGTTTAGCTCGAATATTAGCAATGTCTTGATGAAAAACTTCATACTGCACCTTTTTTACAACACAGAGCAAAGTTTGCGATAGCTCCAGGTCCGTAAAAGGCTCCCTTTTAAGAACAGAGTCGACTTTAATTTTAAAATTAATAAAACGTCGCCAGTACGTTAAAAAAGGTAAGATTTTCTGCAAGCAAGAAAATCTATCTTCAGCCAAAGGCTCATTTACCAAAAAAGACTCAATTTTTGGCCACTGTTCCATGGGCAGAGATAGCCAAGGTGGCCCCGCCCACCATAACGCACAATCGACTAATTGAGAAGGAAGTATGGGTTAACTGGCTAGATCGGCAGGGTTGTCTTCTGATCTGATGTGATACCAGCAATCAGGTGCTACATTATCTTGGATCTGACTGACCCGATTTGAAACAAAAGTATGCCATCGATGAGGAGAAGACTTTATCAAACCAAGGGCAATTGTCGAATCCGACTAGGCATAAATTTTATAAACATTTGGAATGCTATAGGTGTCCAAAACAAACCTAAGCAATTTAGATGCCATTAGAGCAGCACTTAACTCTAGTCTAGGAAGACTCAATTTCTTTAGGGGAGCGACTTTACTCTTTGCATAGAGCAAATAGGTATATTATATAGAACCATTTGCAGAAACTAGGCGAGAGTATACACAACTTCCATAACATAATTCTGAGGCGTCCCCAAAAGTGTGAAACTATAAACAAATATATTCAGAGAAAAAACAATATTAAGGTATTTCTAAGAATGATAAACTTGATAAGTCATTTTTATAATCTGTCCACTTTTAAGCTATGTCAACGGGCACTTCAGCGTCCCAATATAGGCCTCTAGCCCATAAAAACTGCATTAGTTGTTTAACTAAAAGAGTTATAGGGCATAAAAGACCTAAGGGTCAAATATCCTAGAAATTTTGGAAAGTGTAGTTCTCTTAGTACATGATGAATTGAAATGAAATTTCAAGTAGGGGTCACATTTACTATCTAAAGCCAGAGGTTATTGGAGAATATCTAATGGAATAGTCGCTAAAAAATTAGCATTATTACTAGACCATTTCCTCAAGAGAAAATCTCCTTCATGCAATAAACCAATTAGCTCATTTTTAACCTCTATAGCTTCCTGGAGTGAAGGAAAAGAGTAACAGCATCATCTATAGTCTTAGACTCGAGAATATTGGCTGCTCTAGGAAATCTGTCCTTTCCTTCTATAGCCAGTTGCAAGAGACACCTTAAAGCCAGAAAAGGAGCTGAGTTAACCCCATAAGTTACAGTTTTAAGCCTATAGTCTTGAACAAGCTCTCTAGGAGAAAATCTCCATAGCATACGATGATAATCTTGATGGACTTAATGCACAAGAATCTGCCTATACATCATTTTTATATCAGCGGTAAAAACTACCGGAAATCTTCGAAAACTCAACAATATACTAGATATTTCATTTTGCAGCTTAGGGCCCACTGCCACTAATTTTGTGGCCGACATGACGTGATGAGATAGATTCCATGTGGTACTTTTGCATGAACTCGGAATAGGCCTCAAATAAAGGTGGATCTTTGAGCAAACGTCGCTCTAAGCTATGATATCTCTTTAATGCTATTGGGCGAGAGTCAGAAAAAAGCGGTTCTCCTTTGAGAAAAGGTAGTTTTACAAGAAAACACCCATTTAAAGAGCGGAAATGAGCTTCTCTAAAAAAATTTTAGCAGGGTCATTTAGCGGTAGCATAGATTTAGGGCGAGGTATCTCCTCAATTTTTCAAAATCGCTGTAAGGTTTTATTCAAATCTGGACTATCCTCGGTAAAAGTTACAAAAGAACTATGTCTTACAGGATTAATTCTACCCATTACAATCCATCCAAACAAAGTATTGATTGCGATTGGCTCAAATGTCTCGCCACAAACCTTTTCCGGCAATAAGATTAGTGAGAAAAGATCCACCACAATTAAGGCGTCAATGGGCCCCGGCATATGAAAAGTTTCATCAGATAAAGAGAAGTTTTTCAAATAGGACCACCTTTCTTGCAAAAAGGCAGTACTGGGCAAAGATTGGCACACTCCTGGGAGTACAATGCACTCAATAGTAAAAGATAAGTCCTTGTTACGTACGAGACAGACTGTACAGGAAGTTATACCTTTTGAGGTTACAGATGTCATATCACCGAGGTCATTAATGGGCAAATTTAATTGAGAACGACTTAGACCCAATTTTTGAAACCATCTCTCAGATAAAAAATTGCCTTGACTAGCACTGTCACATAAGACTCTGAGAATGTGAACGTTACCATGAATGTCCATGAAATTAACTTTTGCGGTTGCCAGAAGCGGAAATGAACCATTAGAATTGGTTAAGTTTATTGAGGCAGTAGCACAGAGCGCGGGATCATTTCTCAATTGACTATTTTGAGAATTTAGACCATTATTATTTTGAGCCACAGGGGGCTGTGGTGGCAACAAAGCTCAACAGGAAGGTGGAGTTTGCGGGGATGCAAAATGTAAAAGACTATGATGGCGGCTGTTAGGATTATTGCAAACAGAGCAAAATTTATTAAAATTGCATTTTGATAGTTTATGTGAACCTTAACAATTTACACATAGTCAATGGCGTTTGACAAGCAAGTTACGTTCATGAGGAGATTTACTAAGAAAAACAGTACAATTATAGATCGAATGCCTGGATTGGCAAATCCCACAATTTTGTGAGTTGCCATTATTAGGATTCGGTGTAACATAAAAGGTATTGCAAGCAGGGCCTTGATTATAACTTTCTCTATTATTTAAGCGTGAGCTAGTGGAAGATTTAATCGAAGGCTGAACTGAGCCTCCACTTTTTAATTTATCATCTTGGGTACAAATCAACGTATCTAATACCTTACAACGATTATTTAAAAATACTTTTAATTGCGTGTAATTGGGCATATCAAATTTGGCATGCTCCATTTCAAACCTCTGCGATGTATTTGAATTGATTTTTAAAAGTAATAAATTGAAAAGCACAAAGTCCCACTCTGCAGTAGAAAAATTCAATAATTTTAAAGCTTCCACGTTCTCGCAGAATCTATCTACTAAATTACGCAAAGCGTGATTTGGCGATTTATTTTTAAAATGCAAAGTACAAAAAAGCTCTTCTTTCCATAGTGTCAGAGTGGGAGAAGCACACGCGACTATGCGCGAAAACTGCGGCCAATAAAAGCATCCAAAGGCTCACATGCATAGAAGCATATTATAATGAAGCAAAAAAATGTAATATTAAATAATTTTAATGATAACTAATTACCGAATCGGCAAAAAACATAAAAGTAAAAATTCTATCATTTATCGCGAGATAAGGAATAATTTTATTAAATTTATCCAAAATCCAACAACTAAGAAAATAAGTTTCTCCTATTCATATCTTAATTTGCATTTTGCACCTAAACCTATCAGAACCCCCCCCCCCCACCCCCTATTTATATAACAAATTTTGCTAAGATTTGATCAGTCTTCACGGCATTTCCTACTATTATAAAATAATATATTTTCTTGAATTATCAAAGAATTAAAACTGGAAAATTTCTAAAAGAATCTTAGATACTTCCATATTAAATAAATATGCTTTAAAAAAAAAAGTAAAAATACAAAAACTACAAAAATACTTTTTGATTTAAAAAAAATCCCAAAAAATCTAATTAAAACCTTGGTTCTACATTTATCTTAGAAGGAACAATTATTATTATAAGTGTAAAAAACTTTAAAATTTTGATCAATAAACGATCTCTTTTTCAAGAAATTTGTTTATTAATTCAAAAATCTAATTTTAACCCGACCGGTTTCGAACCTAAGTTTATTTTTATTAAAAATACAAAGTGTAAAATCTAACATTAAAAATAAGGCGCTTGGATTTATAAACATCAAGTTTACACAAATAAAATCAAAAACTTGACCACAAATTTTACAGAACCCATAAAACTAGATATTAAAAACTAAGTTCAAGCACATTTTTAGAAACTAGGATGATAAAACTTAATAATTAACAATTTAAAAACTTTTTTAAAAAACCTATTTGCTATTCCTAGCACAGAACCCTAGTAGTCACTAATATAACCTATAAAAAACAGCTGTCTTGCTAGAACTTAAAAGTTTAAAAGTAGGTCAAACGAACACAAATTACAATGTTAAGAACACTGACGTAAATATTAAAAAAGTTATTCAAAAATTCTACAAAAAGTTATACTTTTTCCAATTTCAAAAAAATACTAAAAACAATCACTTTGAATTTTGAAAACTTTTCTTTCGTCACAAAAATGAAAAACTAAAAGGCTCAAAAAAAAACAACAAAACTTTTTTTTAAAAATAAAAAAGAAAAACATTAAAATTAAAAAACTAAAATATATTAAAAAGCAGTAACAAACAAAACTAGTTAAAAAATACGTGTTTTTAAAACAAAACTAATTTAAATAAAAGCAACAAAAAAGGTTTAAAGATAAAAATCGTTAGTTAAATATTCATATTTAAAATCTAATAAAAATAAAAAATCAAAATTTTAAAATGTTTATAACTTTAGCTGCTTCTAAAAAGGCGGAGATTTTTCATTTAACGAAACCACATCAGGATTAAGTTCCAATCTAGCAATCTTTAAGTTTTCAAGAGTATTCAGTTTACTACCTTTATTTTGTACATGCAGAACGTTCAAACCATCACTCATATTAATGTTTGTGTGTTTTCAGATGGGATCCAAATAAAGATTTGTTATCGTGAGCGTATTGCTGAGATCTTATGTGCTCTTTTACTCTAACCTCAAACGAGCGACCTGACTGACCTACATATTGCGCATTGCAGTCTTGGCAGTTTAATTTATATACTCCACTTTTTCCTTGAAGTTGTAAAGTTTCTTTAACCTTTTCGGTCCGACTTTATATCACTTTTCTGTGCCTCTGAAATCTTATTGGGTTAAATATGTCCCAAACAAACTTTAAAATTGATATACGGAACAATGTAATCGCCCGCACGCAGTATCCCAGTAGGAAACTAATGTTCCTGCTGACTTTTCATAAGGTCAATATTTATCTGGACACCTGCATTCCATCTAAACGACAACAGTTTTCCGCGTGCTTTCGATTGGATCTGTGCCTTTGTTTATTTTTTGGCTAAAGATTGTTCAAGAATTGTTATTTTTTCACAGAAAACTGTTAGTTATGTCAAGGTAAGCGAACTAATGTTGATAGAAATTGAAGTATAATATTTTATAGTTGTCTGCTACCGCATTCAGTAAAGTGGGACATATAGCCCAGTAGTATTTTCTCAACACAGAGTGCGGCTTATATATATTTGCTTTTTGTAATAAGTTAGATTTTATTGGGATGTTTTTTTTTCAGGCCAAAACGAAACTTACGTCCAAAAGAGATTGATTATTTGGCTGAGCACCTCTCTGATTTGGATTCAATGAGCGAACCATACTCTGAAAGTGGATCTGTGTACCTGGAGCCGGAAAATGTGGACGACGGACGAAACTCTTAGCAAGAAAAAAAATATAACTTGCAAGTTTCTGAAAAAACTTCCACTCATTCTAGTAGTTTGAGCTCTTCGGAAAAAGAGACCGATCAATCAGTGCCGTTGCAACCACTGAAAGATTTAGCAAAGACAACTGAATGGCAAGATGTAAGCCCAGAATTTACTCCACGTCTCTCTATTTCAGAAAAAACCAACTGTATCATTTTGAGCAATCTAGGGGGTCAACTGAACTGGAAGTTTTTCTGAAGCTTTTTCCGAATAGCTTCCTTCTTGCAAGATCTGAAAGCCAGAGACAATCCATCGATGAATCTATGGTAAAATTCATGGGGCGTTCAGTACTCAAGCAGTATCAACCACTGAAACCGATCAAGAGAGGAGTAAAGATATGTGAACGGTATGACTCTGTAACAGGATACATTTACGATTTTAACGTGTATTCAAGAAGAGAAATGGAAGTCATTGAGGATACTTTAGGCGAGAGAGTCGTGAAAAAGCTAACAAGTAGTTTGAGAGATCCTGGTGTGTTTTGCTTTGACAGATTTTCCACTTCTGTTAACCTTATAGAAACTTTACCTTTTCTAGCTGTTGGTACATGCATCAGTTCCAGAAAGAATATGCCAAATTTCAACAAGCGTACGAGAACAAGAGGTGAAGAAGCAAAAGTAAACAAAAACGGTACTATTGGTTTTTTGTGGATCGACACCAAAGAAGTTATGGTTCTGAGCAACTGTCATAATGATAGTATTGTTGAAATCAACAGAAAAACAAAAACGGGAGCAAATATTACTATACCAGCCCCAGAAGCAGTCGAATTTTATAACACCTACATGGGGGGGCGTAGGTTTGTCTGATCAGCTCACATTGACATTGCCAAATAGATAGGAAGTCTCAAAAGTGGTGGAAAAAGGTTTTTTACAAGCTTCTCTTAACAGCAGCAGTTAACAGCTTGATAATCTTCAAAGAACTCCGTCACAAACCAGATTTGCAGTTTCTGACTTATATAGTAAACCTGGCTGAACAACTAATAGAAGCAGGTCGTCAAAGCGCAACAGAAGTAAGAAAGCGGTCATATGGTCGATCAAGTTCATCTTCAAAAAATCTATTAAATGTTGGTGACCATCTTCCAGTGGAAACTGACACAAGAAAAAGATGTCGCAGCTGCAGTGCTAAATAAGTTAAAACAAGAACAAAATTAATTTGTTCTGCCCGCAATATCCCGTTGTATACTAAATGTTTTTCCGTTCTTTATACTTAAAATCTTACTATGATTTTTTCTTTTTTTGAATAAATAATAAAAACTTGATTTGTTGTATTTAATTGTGCTCTTTTTGGTATACTAGCGGGATAAGTAAGTCCCAATTTGTTCTACTATTGGGACATATATGTCCCGGTTTATATCTCACAAACGAAGTGTTCTTAAAATTAATTTGATGGATAATTATACTTCTACCTTCCATACACCTAGAAAAATTATACAAGATATTTTTTTCTTAAATAACATATATGACTCATTAGGGCCGAAAGGGTTAAGTCTACAAAAAAGTGATTTCACAGATTCCAAAGGTTCAAAAGCGGTTTTTAGATTTAGATAATAATTTTTAATAATGTTTAATAATTTATTAGAAAGAACACCTGTGTATGTAATAGAAAAATATGTTGTTGTTGTAGTTTGTTGTTGTTGCTGTTGTGACAGTATGTTAGTGTTGGTATTAATATTACCTGTATCATTTTTGTAAGTCTTTTTGTAACATTTTCTTCATTAATTTAATGCAGATTGTGTTTACTGTTTGTAGAGAAAAATCATTTTCTGGCGCAATTTGATATATGATTCTTTTCTTTAGTAAAGTTCAAAAGTGTCATTGGGATATGTAAAAGTCTGTAAACTAACGAATAAATGCCGGAATTCTTGTGTTCTTTTGAATGAAGCGACTCAAAAGCTATTAAATGGTCGGTCGGACTAGGTTTTCTAAAAACAGAAAAAATAAAATTATTTTGAAATCTTTCAATAGTAATATCTAAAAAATTAAATTTCTTGTTAGACTCTTTCTCCATAGTAAACTCTATCTTGTTGTGCAGGTGGTTTAAGAAAGTTAAAAAATTATCCAAATCAACTTCAGTACCAGTCCAGTAACAAACCACATCATTTACATAACGGGGCCAAAACCTAACATATTGTAGTAACGGATTATTATATTTAAAAATAAGATCTTTAAAAATAGACATAAGAGTTTCAGCAAGCAAAGGATACATTCCATTACCCATCGGCAAACCACCACTCTGTTTATATAGTGTGAAAAAAAATTAGAAATAATCATAATCCATGGTCTTTTTTAAAATGGTTGTCACACAATTTAATTGGGAAGTTGACAAATCTGACTGTTCCAGTTTATTCTTAAGGATCGGTAGTGTCTGATTTCTTGGCACACTATGAAAAATATTTTTTACGTCAAAAGAAACCAGAATACCTTCCTCTGGAATATTCAAACCTTTTATTTTTTCTATAAGTTCTAAAGAATTTTTTATAGTATATTTAGATTTAAAATAGATTTTTTCGGAAATGATGGTGTTTAACCAGTTCGCTATATTATAAACTGGAGCTTAAATAAAAGATACAACTGGTGTAGCATCTAACGTAGGTTTATATAATTTAATTAAACCATAAAGTTTTGGAATGGAATAATTCATTGGTATAAAAGGTATTTTTGTACCTAAAGTTACTATTGCTTCTTGAAAAGATGACACAAATGATACAGGTAATACTAATACTAACACTAACATACTGTCACAACAGCAACAACAACAAAATATTTTTTTATTACATACACAAGTGTTCTTTCTGATAAATTATCAAAATCCCCAATCTAAAAATCGCTTTTAAACCTTTGGAATCTGTGAAATGACTTTTTTGTAGACTTAAAGAAACTTAAAATGAATTTAAAGAAAAAAGTGGAGTATATAAATTAAAATGCGAAGAATGCAATGCGCAGTATGTAGGTCAGTCAGGGCGCTCGTTTGAGGTTAGAGTAAAAAAGTACTCAAGATCTCAGAAATACGCTCACGATAACAAATCTTCATTTGAATCCCATCTGAAAACACACAAACATAGTGATGGTTTGAACGTTTTGCATGTACAAAATAAAGGTAGTAAACTCAAAACTCTTGAAAACTTAGAGATTGCTAGATTGGAACTTAACCCTGATGTGGTTTCTTTAAATAAAAAATCTCCGTCTAACTTTGTTAGAAGCAGCTAAAGTTATAAACCTTTTTAAATTTTGAATTTTTTGCTTTTTATTAGAACTTAAATATTTGAGAATAACGATTTTTATCTTTAAACTCTTTTTTGTTGCTTTTATTTAAATTAGTTTTGTTTTCTGCGAGTAGTCAAGAAGTGATTCACCTATTGAAATCACGTACTTTTTAACTAGTTTTGTTTTTTATCGCTTTTTAATATCTTTTATTTTTTTAATTTTAATGAATTTATTTTATTTTTTGAATGGATTTTTTTTTTAAGTTTTGTTGTTATTTGTTTTTGTTTTTGAGAGTTTTAGTTTTTCATTTTTGTGACAAAAGAAAATTTTTCAAAATTCAAAATGATTGTTTTTTAAATTGTTAATTATTATGTTTTATCATCCTAGTTTCTAAAAATGTGCTTGAACCTAGTTTTTAATATCTAGTTTTATGGGTCCTGCAAAATTTGTGGGTAAGTTTTTGTTTTTATTTGTGTAAACTTGATGTTTATAAATCCAAGCGACTTATTTTTAATGTTAGTTTTTACACTTTGTATTTTTGTTTTTAGTTCAAAACCGGTCGGGTTAAAATTAAATTTTTGAATGAATAAACAAAATTCTTGAAAAAGAGATCTTTTATTGATCACAAAATTTAAAAGTTTTTAAGTGTGGAGTAAAGGACACATCCCACCAAATCAATTGAAAAAATGCTCCACGAGGGGAACTTCAAACAAAAATATGAAGTACCTTTGCTTAAAATCATTTAAACAAAATTTTAATAATTCCGTGGTGCCGGGGAAAAAGGAGATAAATCCAAATTTTTAACGGTCCACTTTTCTCCTTTTCCCCGACACCGCGGAATTGACTTGTAAAATCAGGGTTCGCTGATCTAAAAATTAAGAACCTGCCGTAACTTTTAAATCTAAACAACTCTTCTTTATAACATTTTCCGATATCTTTTAAAACAAAGGTATTTTAATCTTAATACTTTTTATTAAATCAACCTGTATAATAATTGATTTGGCTCATTTTTTTAACATCTTAGTTTGAGGCCAAGCACGAGCGATTTCTAAAATATCAGAATCAAAATTTGTCATTTAGACCTTATCGGCACTAATCCGTGGACACATTGAAGATGGTGGTAAGTAGTGGTTAAATAATTCTACCAATAGGTTTTGAAGAGGTTAAGATCCTTGGCTCGCAGGAACGAGCGACGTTGTTCGTACGCGGGGTTTAAAAGAAAGGTTCGGCTCGGTTCGGTTCTTTGATCGACTGGCAAATTCGGGCGCACGATGCTGCCTTTTCACGCACCGCTATTAGGTACCTACTGGAGTTTGATACAAGTGTGGAATAATAATTTATAAAAAATAATATAAATATTTCACATCTAAACATTTTTAATAAGATGTCAGAAACTCAGAAAATAACAGATATAGCGGGAAAGCAATTTTTTTTTAAATTAATTAAAAAACTACGGTTTTTCAAGGTACAACGATTTAAATTTTGCCCGATCTAGTTAATTGTTAATTACTTCCCCTCCTGGCTTTAGATCCTGATTAGTGTTCGTAGCTAGTGGCGCGTTTTTGTCCTATTAGGCTTTAAACACAACTGTTAAGCTTTTAAACAAAATGGGACGGATTATATATCTAAAAAGGTAAGATAAAACTTGTTGTTAACTGAAAAGAGACAAAGTTTTTTGTGAATTATATTAATCTAACCTGTTCATGTCCTCAGTACTTTTTGATCTGTTTCGTCTTCCTTGTAGGGTATTATTAATACTGTTATGGATGTGATTCGCTCTAATCTCAGCATCACGTACAACATCTAAAATAAAATAGGTAACTTAGTCGTCAAAGTGTTTCAAAGGACAGATTATAAAAAAACATTCCATTCAGGGTGTAAAATCAAAGGTTCAATAGGGATACCATATTACTGGTATTTTCATTCTCTTTAAGATAAAACTAAAAGTAAAAACGCAAAAAGGTAATATCATTATTTAAATCTCATTGAAAAATTAATACCTCAAACACAATGTTGTGCTTGTTTCAAACCACAGATCATTTTCAAAACAGGCAATATCCTCATAGCTCATTTTCAATGCCGGCAATATCCACGCATTGAAAAGAAAAGTAGCAATCTCCAAACTAAAATATAAAAAAAAAACAATAATTGTTGACTCCTTAGGCAACTTTTTCTTAGCACTTGATTACAAACCACATTTATATGAATCACTGGCCATTTTAGTTTTATTAGTGCGTCCTATTAGTTTTGGAAAAAAGAAATTGCCGCCTTTGATTTTACACACCTCACATATACTAGGAATGTTAATTAGGTAAAATAAAATATATTTTAAAGAAATAAGACGTTTATATTGGAAGTTAATCAAATCTTTTATGAATGCACATGCATTTTTTTAACGATTTTAGTCTAGCTTTAAAGAACTAATCCTAGAAGGTGTTTGCCGAAGTTGGGGCGATCTGACTTCACCCTGCTTTCCGTGAAACGGTAGACATTCTCTTCTAATTCATACGATTTTTAAGCCTTAAGAAAAGCCTAATTAAATTATGAGTTTGGGTTCGTCGGTGTTATGCCAAAAATGAAAAAAAAAAAAACAAAACGAAATAATTTTATAATTAAATATTTAGTTGTAATAAAACCATAATTATTCTTGTTTGCGGGTATGATAACAATCTTTCATTCTCTAAATTCCTGCCCGGTTGTGCTAGGTATAATAATCTGTATATTGACGACTGCATTCGTTCACTAATAACTGAGGAAGATGCATACTGATTTATACTTGAGAAATAAAGATGAACTTAGCAATCTTAGCACAGCAATGGCAGTGGGTGACTTTCGAACTTTCAACTGGTGCAACCAGAAACTAGCTTATACTAGATTCCGGCCCGACTGATTTTTTAAATGATTAAATATAAGCCTATATTTTTATTTTAGTTGTATTACTGACAGGCTCGGGAAGGCTTATTGAAAAGTCCTAGGCAGTGTTTCCTTTAGCGTAGCGGGTTTTAAATTTATAAGGATCAAAATCATGAAGGTGGAGAATTTTAGTTGGCGAGGATTTTCTTAGTTAAAGTTGTAGTCAATTACACTTTTCTCATTATTTTCATATTGTTATAGTTCCAAATCATCTTCACATTTTACAATCATTTTAATTAAATACGTCTCTAAATTAATTCTGTTCTATATTTACCCGAAAAATCATTTGGTAAACGGTTTCGTATCTCAATAAAGGGTTCAAATGGGCATAAAACATATTAAAACAACTGTAAACCAAAAAGAATTAAAAAATAGAGAAACCTATTTTTTCATTCAACGAGTTAAACGACAGCGAACCAAGGAATCCAAGTCCATGGCGGGACGACAACGTCTACCGGTCTATAAGAAACCGTTCGTAGTTCAACCACCCTCTCCACGGCGTCGGTTCGGAACCCAAAACAATGTGGTAACAAAGTATAAAATATAAAATAAAATATAAAAATAATAATAAGGGAGATTTACATCTAATAAATAATTTACATAAAAAGCGTTGTGGTGGAACAAAAATGCGACTCAGCGAAGCTAAAAATGATTCCACAACTACAAAACTATTTCTTGGATTTATGGATGCGGATCAGAATGTGTGGAACATAAACTATATATTTTTTTTTTATTTAAAATTGCGGCTGTTATAAATAAAAATGTATCAAAAATTCAATCCCAGGACAACTTAAAAATTACTAATCCCTTTTCACAATTGATACGTCGTTTTGTTGGTAAAATGTAGATCGTTTATAATGATTCCAATGATGATATGACTACGGCTGTTTATAATTATAGTTTAAAATTATTTTAGATACCTACATATTGGAAAAGGTTTTAACTTTTTTTCGATTAATTTTATTGATATTTTTTTACTGGTTTAAAAAAAAGATATAATACGACTAAGACGTAAAATATAACTTAAAATTCCACTTAAAATTAAATTGCCCAAATGTTTCAAATCCTTATATCTCCAAAACGTCGTATAAAATATATTTTCAATTCAATTTCTTAAAAACTTAATGATTTTAACAAACTATGTTTTACTGACTATAAACAAAACTCATATGATAAGTTGCGCTTCGGTGTTCTACAATAAATGCACAAAGCAAAACACGATTCTTAATAAATGCACTTAATCAGACTATTTTCCCTCCGCTAAGGGCAAAATCAAGTAGTAACAATATGAATCACTTCTCCCAATAGTGGTCATCTAATGTAGGCAGAAAGGCGTCGCCTATCCTTAATAAAGTCCAAAAATGTTTATTTTGTGACATTGCTTTTATATCCAAGAAACATATGAATAAGCAGAATTTTTAAATATAAAATAAAAATAAAATTAAATTAAAATAAACGAAAAAACAAATAAATAAACCAAATGACACACGCAAAAATGTCAAAATGCTACCCGTTAAGAAATTAAGTCCATACAGAATATTTTAATTCTGGTCAGCAAAATACTCGTCAGCAGTATAAAATCCTTTATCAAGCAGAAACTTTTTAGTCTTTTTTCTGAACTTTTTCTCGCATTGTTGTTTTCTTATCCTAAATTGAAGATGATTAAATATATTTTTGACTTCGTAAATTAAAGATCTCTTGATTAATTCGGATCGGGGGATGGGAAGAACTAGCTGAAGTGGCCTTCTATTACTATAAGTTGCAGCTCAAATATTTCTTAAATAAGAATCAAGAATATATATGCAGCAAAGAGTTAATAAATTATACTAACGAAATAGAGGGCCGCATAAATCATTTCTTTGCGAATCGCCCTTTTTCTATTCTAAATACAGTTTGATAAAGAGTTTTGCTACAAGAACCCCAGAAACAGATACCATAACGCAAGTGAGACTCAACAAGTGTGAAATAGCATATCCTGGCTTGAGCGAGACCCAAACTATCGGAGATGACCCGGAGAGCATAGCAGCTCGATGACATTCAGCTGCAAAGATGCTCTATATGCTTCTTGAACTTCAAAGAGCCATCTATAAAAACCCCAAAAAATTTGCAAAAAACATTGGGCATTTCACAACTTCCCTCGTAGCTTAGCTCTCAGATCTAAAACATGTAAAGCTAATACAAAAATGTATTGCCTATATTATTTGTGCGTGCAAGTACTGGAAAATACATAAATACCCTTCGATGGGCTAGCTGGTTAGGCTTTGCTCACACATTTAAGAAATTTGGCAGAAATTGACGTTAAGAAACACTAGGAAAAACGATGCATATGCCTTCTATTAATGGCACTTACCTTGGACTCTTCTGGGGCTCCACTTTGACGAACGCCTCAATCACACAATTTTTCTCACTTTTGTAAATGTTTTCTCGGCTAACGTGTTGTTCGAAGTGTCGTGTTCTGGTTGTTTTTCAGCGCACACTGTCGGCGCTGGTTGTACCCCACGTGTCCAGTGCCAGAGAAATCATATGCATTTAAATAGCGCGAAATTTAAATTAATCCTTCGCGCAGAAAATAAAGAAAAGTAATAGGTAATTTACTGCTTGCACCAACATTTTCCGGCCGCCAAAACACGTGTGTTTTTACTTAGTTAAGGAAAGGAAAGAAAGAAAAAAAATTAAAAAATATTTGCCTATAGCAATTTAACATTACCCCAAATGTGCATGAAATTATGCACGTAGCTTAATAAACTAAAAATGAAAAAATAAACGGAAAAAGAAAAAAAAAATAAAATAAAAATTCAATTTCAGAAAAAGAAAGAAAATATTGCCCTATGCCTCTGGCATAGGCAAAGACATACTTTCACTACTGGTCGACGATATGTTCCTGTAGCTGTTTTAACGGTCACAACACGAATATGACCGTCTGAGCCAGGGTTTACGTCGACAATCCGCCCAATAGCCCATTGCATTGGCGGTTTTTGTTAATTTTTTACCACTACCAAGGTATTAGGTTTAATGTTGTTGGAGGCCTCTGTCCATTTGGTACGCTATTGCAAGGTGTTTAGGTACTCCAAGTTCCAGCGTTTCCAAAAATCGGACTGGAGCCTTTGCACCAGTTGCCAGCGGGACAGGGCGTTCAACTTGGAATCAGAAAAATCGGGTTCTGGTACGGAATTCAACGGTTCCAAGGTGAGAAAGTGACCAGGGGCCAATGGAAGAAAGTCATTCGGATCCATACTTTGGGCAAACAGAGGCCGACGGTTTAGTATGGATTCGACCTGGCACAAAAAGGTTAAAAACTCTTCATAGGTTAGTCGCTGCTCACCTATTACACGTTTTAAATTTGCCTTGGTGGATTTCACTCCTGCCTCGGCTAGTCCGTTTAGATGCGGACTACCAGGACTTGAAAAATGCTAGATAATTTTTAGACTGTGACATGCTTCTTGAGAGTACTGTTTAAGTAAAAGTTCAGCACCCAAGAACGCGCTGCCGCAATCTGAGTAGATATCAGAAATTCTGCCTCTTCTTGCAACAAATCTCTTAAAAGCTGCAAGAAAGGTAGGGGTAGAAATATCGGAGGTAAGTTTTAGGTGAACTGCTTTTGTAGCGGAGCAGACTAAGACAAGAATGTAAGCTTTGGAGACCTTTGCACCTCGGTACTTTCCCATTGTGATGGAAAAAGGTCCGCAATAATCGATGGCAACATGTGAAAATAAATGCCTTTACCTGTGAAATGCGTTGAGCAGGCAAGTTTCCCATGATTTGTACATAAGGTTTAGGATCTAATCGATAGCATAAAATGCAGTTTGAAGTTACGCTCTCGATTGCATAACGAGGAGAAAGGATCCAAAATTGTTGTCTCAAGAGGTAATGCAACGTCTTTTGTCCGGGATGACAGTACCTTTTGTGAGTGTACTCAATAACAAGTTGAGTAAGACGGTGTGCACGTAGTAATAGTAAAGGGTGTTTTGCTGAATAAGAGAGTTCGGAAGAGTGTGGTAAGCGACCACCCACTCTTAAGCAGCCTTGTGTATCTAGAAACAGTGAAAGTTTACGGAATGGTTTTGGAAGAAGCTTTGCGTCATTCACACGTGAAATGAGATCAGCAAAGATGGAACGTTGAACATGCCGAACGAGGATAATCAAAGAATGTTGAAGTTCTACTTCGGTAATATTTTCGTCAGGATATTTAGATTTCTTTGTAGTAAGACCAAAAATATAGGAACCAATGCGTTGAATTTTTTCTAGGGAAGAGTAATGCGAGGGAAAGTATCAATGGTTCAACTGTGCATGTTTGAAATACTAATTTTCGTTCTTCCAGAATTACCTCGTTTTCCGGAGGGTCTGGACAGCGAAAATCATCAGGCCAACTTTCTTTTGGTAGTTTGAGAAAAGGTGGAACTTCCCAATACAAGTCGTGATTGACAAGTTGATTAGGTGTAAGACCATGCGAAGCACACTCTGCTGGATTTAGCGCCGATGGAATATATTTCCATGCTGAAGGTGAAATAATTTCTTGAATATGACAGATACGGTTTGCCACAAACGTTTTGAACCGGTGAGGTGAAGCTGCCAACCAGCATAAAACCACTTGGGAATCGCACCATGCATAGCTTTGGTTAAAGTTAAGAATATCTGCATAGGTGTTTTGTATAAATGAAATTAGGTAGTAAAGTAAAGTTCTCCTGAAAAACTGACTCCATACTGAAATAGACCGTAGCCGCATAGTCTATCATGGAGGCATCTGAAAAGCCATGAAGTTCACTGCTACATGGTTGATCAATGGAAAGTCGTCTAGGTAAATGAATATTTGAAAGATTTGGAAGTTAGGTTCGAACTTGATTCCAAACATTTACGATATGCGGAGGAGGCTGAGAATCCCAGTCCAGCTTCTCCTTCCAAAGATTCTGCCTTAGGTACTTAGCAAGTGCTTCTTTACTTGGAAAACAGAAACCTAAGGGATCGAAAATTTTCATGATTTGAGATAAAATACCTCGTTTAGTGCACGGTTTGTCTTCCGGGATTACCAAGTAGGTAAACGAATTTTTACAAAATTAGGTTCGGATTTATCGAAACGAATGGACATTTGTGTTTTTGATTCTGGGAATGATGAAAGGAGTTCTGGGCTGTTGCTCGCCCATTTTTTGAGCTCAAACCCTCCTAGGCATAGCAGAGAAATCAACTCAGACTAAAGTTCTTTGCCATAGCTAACAGAATCATGCCCAGTAAGCACATCGTCAACGCAAATGTCTTTAAGAAGCACCTTAGAAGCATTAGGATACCTCTCAGACTCGAGTTTAGCTAGTTCTTGTAAAGTGCGAATAGCTAGATAGGGTGATGACCTAAGCCCATAAACAACTGTTCTTAAGGAATAGATTTGGACTGGATCATCCTCTGATAATCTCCATAGAATGTCTTGATAACGTGTGTGCTCAGGAATAATTAAAATCTGTCGGAACATTTTTACTATGTCAGTAACAAAAGCAACAGCATGAGTACGAAAATTAAGTAGAATTTCACGGACATCATTTTGCAGTTTGGACCCTGTGCACAACGTTTCGTTCAGCGAGACACCTCTAGGACTACGTTGAGACCCATCAAAAACCACTCTAATCTTCCCAGTGTTCCAGACACTGTGATGAGGGATAAAGTAAGAATTATCCAAGACTTCTTTAGATATAGGCGTAGGAATAGGTATCATGTGACCAGTATCTAAATAATCCTGAAGTTTGAAACGTTTTAAAGCAATTGGATAGATATCACCCAACTTGGGTTCTAAGTTTGTGAAAGGTAATGAAACGACGAATCTACCTGATTCGTTGCGTGAAATTGATTGTGAAAATAGTTTTTTGCACATAATATCCTCAGGACTATAATGAACTTTATGTTGCACCTGCTCTATCTCCCAGAAGCGCTCTAGGCAGATATCTATAGATGGTTTAATGGAAGTGTAACAGCTTATGAGTGATTGTTGTTTTCGTTGTATCGAATTATCAACTTTCCCAATCAACACATAGCCAAAGATGCTGTTGAAAGCACTAGGTTGTCCACGCTCTCCGTGGATAACTCCCTCTTGTAAGAGATGCAGAAAAAGTTCACAACCTACTAGAACATCAATAGAACTAGGTGTATGGAAGTTTTGGTCAGAAAGTTTGATGTTGCGAATGTGATTCCAACTGCTTGAATCGACAGCACAAGAAGGAATCTCCGAGCAAAGTTTTGGAATTACTAAAGCCTCAAATTCAAAGGTAGGTCCCGTTTGACCTTGAGGTTTGATAAGACATTTCATCTTACCTTTTGTATTGGAAGATGCCATTTGATTTAAGCCTTGAATGGAAGTAGAAAAGAAGCTTTTCGAGAGACCTAAACGATTTAGACATTTTTCTGAAATAAAGTTTGCCTCAGAGGCAGAATCTAGATACGAACTAGTTGGTAATGTCCCCTTGAGTCTAACATGTCAGCTACAACGGTAGAAAGAAGAAAAGTGGAATTCTTTAAAATCATTGTCGCATGACTGTTTGTGGAATGGCGTCCTGACACAGGGGCACTATTAGAATTTGAAAGTGGAATATTAACGTCATCTGGAGGATAAGAATTAACACTCACAGAGGGCGCTACTGGTTGTGGAACGTGAAGAAGACTGTGGTGCCTAGCTCCACACGTAAAGCAGTTGTACGAGGAGGGGCAGTTCACGGTCTGATGGGCAAAATGAAGGCAATTTTGACATAGATTCACCTACCGAACATAACCCATTCTTTCTTGTGGACTTTTGTTTTGAAATTCGATGCATGAGTGGAGGAACAAAGGTAACATTTTATTTTTGAGTTGAAAGTTCTGTTCTGAGTGTTTTGAATTTGAGGGTTATTGCGTTGATTGCTATTTTGAAAAGTATTTTGTTGATTCCTTGAATTTGAACTTGAAATAGTTGTATTGAAAGCAGAAAGTGAATCAAAATTATTAAAACTGTTTCTCTGAAAACTGTTCTGTTGAGAATTACGCATGGTTTGAGGTGGTTTGGGAGGTTGGTTTTATCTCCTAAAACTGGGCATTTGCACTACAGACTCGAGCGCAACGCAGTGATTTTCTATAAACCTGTAAAGATCATTGTAGGACGGGATTTCTGAATTGTTTTTCTCTCTACTGTAGTAGAGTTCGAAATCAGTCCTCATCTCGACTTCAAGTTTTGAGAGCATCATGTTGAAAGTCAGAAAGTCCCACTCTTTTGTAGGAATGCCAAGCTCGTTTAATATGGCTAGATTCTCAGAAAAAGTATCCAACATGGATCGTAATTGTTTCCCAGGACTGGATTTAGTTGAAAGAAAGTGAATAGCATTCAAAGCGGTAGTAGCAATAATTCGTTTATTTTGATACATATTCACTAAGGTTTCATAGGCAATATGATAATTGCTGTCTGCAAGGGGAATGGTTTTAACTAGCTTCATTCAGAACAGAATTCCGCAATTGTTGAAACTTCTCGATATCAGTCAAATGAGAATTTTATTGTACCATGACCTTATACAAGTCAAACAAGTGTTGCCAATTCTTATAATTTCAATCGAAAACTAGCAACCATGGTTGTGGAAATGACCTTGTATTTGAACTCTGAACAAGATTTTGTTGGTTAGGGTTGCCCACGTAATTGACAGGGTTGGCCCTAAAAAGGTCGTAATAAATACCTTTACTTCCGTAATAAAGCGTGTGTTAGCTCCCGCTAAATTTCGCGGTCGTTTTTAATTTTAAAAGCCACACAATTGGATGACGGACAGAGTACATTTTCGCGCATTTCGACATGCGCACCAACAATCAGTGAGATCCTTTTCTACCGCCTCGAGAAAATGGCGAGTTAATTTCTTTCTCCAACTATTACAAATTTCTACACTTGAAAGTGCTCGATTTTGGTGTACTGAAGCATAGAACTAGAAACTTCAGCCCTTCAGCTACGTGGTGCCATCATTAGATCCAGAAAGGGGCCCCTGGTACGTGGAGAAATTGGCTGCAAACTGGTGAGTGCTTTGTTTCTGATTTCCGTTGTGTGGTAACAGCAATTAACTATGGACCTTTTGATTATTTCGTGATTTCGTATCATTATATTTATGTTTGTTCGCGCTTTCATTTAATAAAATATATACAGTCCACTGCAGTTATCGTTTTTCTAATTGCGGGCATACATAAGTGTTCCTTCGACCCGAATTATTTAAATTTACTCCATACGACGGTATTAATAAGTCGGCGATTTCACATTTTCACACGGCGACCACACGGCCTTGAATTTGCCAATCGTTCGACCTTCGGTTTCGGCGCAGTTCACCTGTTTTCGGTCCGCTGCTATGGTAACGCAGGGTCTACCGCGTGGTCACTTCAGTAAACAAAAATCGAGAATCAATCAAAACAAACAACATTTCTCATTTCTGTGATTAGATGTGTTCCATATCATTTCGATATTTAAAACAATTTTCATCAATTGCGATAAATTAGTGCATATTTTCGACAATTCGTAATTTTTCTATTTCAGAATTGTATATTTACCGACAATTTCGTCATTTCAAAGGTAAAAATCATGTCTATCAAAAAAGCCGTGCAAAAACGTAAGGGTTTTTTTTTTTTTTTATCTGCGATCACCGAGTGTTATGTGTTTTCACAAACCGCGGCAACGGACGCAAAAGCGAGAAACGAGTTTCAGGTGAGGTATTCCGATTTGGATGAAACCTTCGATAAATGCATGTTGGCACATAATGATGTCATTATGATGATAGACGACTCGGACGACGAGGAGTTTGAAACGCAAGATGCGATCCTTTCAGAAGCTCGTAAATATTTTTATGTGTGTAAGGGGGTTTACTCTGACATATTTCCGGTTGAGGCCCCATCCTTTGCGCGATCATATGTTCGTCAAAACGAATCTGAAACTCCAAAACTCAAAGAGTTAGGTATTCCCATATTTCGAGGTGATTATTATGATTGGGGGGTATTAAAGAATGTCATGTGGTCCTGGTGGGAATGGAATGTGCCTCGGCATTCGTTAAATATTTTAAACTCCCTCCACAAGATCAATTGTGGAATGTGATCGGAATTTTCGGAATTTTATGATGAGGATCAAAATGCAAACTCAACCGGTGCGAAAACGAACATGCATGTTTTCCATTCCTGCATTCCACAGTTGTGTTTTTATACACAGCATTCTTTCGAAATACCTTCGCATACTAAAAATCGATTTTGATTGGGAGTAATTATACATTCCAAGCATTTTTTGGATCTTTCATATAAAAACAAAATTCATGCCTTAAAAGGCCTCTTTCTTCTCTTTTTCTTTTTTCGCCGATCTCGTGAGCCAATAGATTATTTGTTTTTTTTTTTTTTTTAAATGTATTTTTAACCGGATTTTCTCAGTGTGTGAATTTATCACTCCAGGTAAGTCAAAGTAAACAAAACAAAAAAACATCTTATTATAATTTTTAAATCTGTGTAAAAGATATGCAAATATTTAATGGGACAATACCCAGTTTGATTTGTTTGTTGTCAGTTTTGAACTTATAAAAAAAGCCATCTTGACGGGTAACAAACAAGATCAAACGTAACCGTGAAATATGTCTCGTGGGTATTGTTGGAATCGGTTGATTTATAACAGTAAAATATTTAGACCGTAGGTTGGGTTAGTTGTCAACCTTTTTGGATTTCACAAGATCATCTTAACGGTTGACAACTAAAACAACTGATCCGCCGTTTCTTCTTCTAGGTTTTGCTGTGTAAATCAGGTGATTTATAACAATATTTAAAGTGAAAGTAGTTTGATTTGTTTGTTGTCAGTTTTGGGCTTATAAAAAAAAGCCATTTTGACGGGTAACAAACAAGACCAGACGTAACCGTGAAATATGTCTCGTGGGTATTGTTGGAATCGGGTGATTTATAACAGTAAAATATTTAGACCGTAGGTTGGGTTAGTTGTCTCCTTTTTTGGATTTCACAAGATCATCTTAATGGTTGACAACTAAAAAACTGATCCGCCGTTTCTTCTTCTATGTTTTGCTGTGTAAATCAGGTGATTTATAACAATATTTAAAGTGACAGTAGTTTGATTTGTTTGTTGTCAGTTTTGAACTTATAAAAAAAGCCATCTTGACGGGTAACAAACAAGATCAGACGTAACCGTGAAATATGTCTCGTGGGTATTGTTGGAATCGGGTGATTTATAAGAGTAAAATATTTAGACCGTAGGTTGGGTTAGTTGTCTCCCTTTTTGGATTTCACAAGATCATCTTAATGGTTGACAACTAGAACAACTGATCCGCCATTCCTTCTTCTAGGTTTTGCTGTGTAAATCAGGTGATTTATAACAATATTTAAAGTGACAGTAGTTTGATTTGTTTGTTGTCAGTTTTGGAGATATAAAAAAAAAGCCATCTTGACGGGTAACAAACAAGATCAGACGTAACCGTGAAATATGTCTCGTGGGTATTGTTGGAATCGGGTGATTTATAACAGTAAAATATTTAGAGCGTAGGTTGGGTTAGTTGTCTCCCTTTTTGGATTTCACAAGATCATCTTAATGGTTGACAACTAAAACAACTGATCCGCCGTTTCTTCTTCTAGGTTTTGCTGTGTAAATCAGGTGATTTATAACAATATTTAAAGTGACAGTAGTTTGATTTGTTTGTTGTCAGTTTTGGGCTTATAAAAAAGCCATCTTGACAGGTAGCAAACAAGATTAGACGTAACCGTGAAATATGTCTCGTGGGTATTGTTGGAATCGGGTGATTTATAACAGTAAAATATTTAGACCGTAGGTTGGGTTAGTTGTCTCCATTTTTGGATTTCACAAGATCATCTTAATGGTTGACAACTAAAACAACTGATCCTCCATTTCTTCTTCCAAGTTTTGCTGTGTAAATCAAATAATTTATAACAATATTTAATATGGTCGTGGTTTAATCCGTTTGTTTTGAATTATGTAACTTCAATATAACTTAACAGCTAACAAACAAAATCACTCGATCGTTGTGTGTCTTATTGGGTATTATTGGAATCGGGTGATGTGTGCTTTGACCTAGCCGTCTTGATTTATATTCCTGTTGAGCAATAAAGTGGCTCTGTTAAAGGGTAAAGGGCTGGAGCAATAAGTTAATCTTAAAACACTGAGTCGTTTTCTTCTAACCAATTGAATGTTAGCTGGCTTAAGGTTATTTTTGGAGCTATCCGTAAACCTAGTTGCTTGATTTAACTTTCGCTTATCTGGTTTTGAAAATGTCTAATTTTCTTTCGCTTTTTATCCTGCCTGTGCTAAACTAAATTAATTGTTTATTATTTTTAAGAAATTGTTTATCTTCATTTCCTAGTTACTATTTTGGTACAAACTGTTTGCTAGTTTTTGGCCTAAATACGAATTCCGTATTGAAATAATGTTTAACATTGTCGAGAGATTTGCTGACATTTTGTACTAAAGCCCTTATAAACAATTCCGTATATTTCAATCCTTATGTTATTATTTTAATTGTTCTTTATGTTAAGGATATTTGTTGATTTTTTTTATTTATGTAAGAACTTGCTAAACATGTTAAAAATTTAATCTTGGGATTGTGCTAGAATGATTCTTATTACCTTTATTTTTGTTACAATTGACAAATGTGATTTTGAATTTGATTTTATTTTATAATTATATATTTTTATCACCAAATTTACGTTGTTCTTTGTTATGGCTGTTAAATTTTTCCCTAAATAAACCTGGATTTCTCCACTGTTTAAAAGCTACCTCTGCTGGCACAGGAGACTCTAAGCTCCTTTATTTCTTAGACTGGCGCCCGAGGCAACTTCTGTCAAATTCTTTGCAGCATTCCAGCTCCTAAAATTTGACAGGAACCCTGTGACGTCAAATGAAAAGGGCGAAAATCAACGTCTCTTTACAACATTAAATGAGCTGGCAGAGAGAGAAAAGAAACGTTTTCCTATGGCTAGTACTGTTCTAAAAACGTCAATTTACATCGACGATATCTTGGGAACTAGCCCTTCGCTTTTTGAAGCTCTTTCCCTTCAAACGGAACTCAATGATTTGTTGAAGTCGGGAGGATTTGAACTTAAAAAATGGGCAAGCAATTGTCCTGAGTTATTGGCAACATTGCCAGAATCCAATCGTCAAATGCCTCTCTCTCTTTTGACAAGGATGAACCACAGTTTATCAAAGTTTTAGGCCTTCAGTGGCATCCAAAAATCGAACTTTTTTTCTTATCAATGCCGAATGAAGGACAAACCCCCAACTAAACGTTCCATTTTATCTATCGTAGGAACAATCTTCGATCCCTTAGGTTTTTTTGTCCCTTGTTGCTAAAAGCAAAATTTATTTTGAAACAGTTGTGGATATCGAAAATAGGCTGGGACGAAGAACCAGATTCTTCTATCATCGACTCTTGGAACAAACTTCGTTCTGAATTCCCGCTTCTTTCCAATTTTCAATTACCCCGACAAATGAAACTGTCTAAAACCAATACCTGTCAAATCATCGGCTTCTGTGACGCTTCAATTCGAGGCTACGCAGGCGTTGTATATTTTCGTGTAGAAGAGGAAAACAATATATCTGTTTCTCTCATATCTGCAAAATCTAGGGTCGCGCCTATAAAGTCACAAACTTTGGCTAGGCTAGAACTCCTAGGCGCATTTCTTTTAAGCGAATTAATTGATTTCGTCTTATCGAGCTATGAAGGAAAAATAACTTTTACAAATATCGTTACTTTCTGCGATTCGCAAGTCGTATTGCACTGGCTTTCATTCCCTCCTAATCGCTGGCAAACCTTTGTTGGAAATCGAGTCAGTAGAATCCAAGAAATCATTCCCTCAAACTCATGGCGCTACATTCCTTCTGTTTTAAATGCAGCCGATATTGCGTCACGAGGGGGCACCCCCTCACAGCTCATTTCACATGACATGTGGTGGAACGCACCGTCGTTTTTGTGGTTTTCCGAAAACGAATGGCCCGATTTTCATAAATCAAAAATGCCGATTGATTTCGGAGATATTAATCTGGAGGAAAAGCCAAAGGTCTGTTGCAATGCGATAATTGACGTTAACTTCTTAGATCAGCTTCTTATCAAATATTCATCTATATCAAAAATTCAACGTATCATTTGTTATGTCCTTCGAATAGTTACCCTTTTTCAAAACCATTCCTATCAAAAACCCACTAAGCCACCGGACCAAAAAATTATTTTTGAAAATATTGTTTTTCCTACCACCGGTGAGATGCAAAGTGCGTTATACCTTCTTATCAAACGCGCTCAAGGTTCTTGCTTTTCGAAAACTTTCACCTTTTCTTGATGAAAATAATATCATTAGAGTCGGTGGCAGATTACAAAAATCTGACCTATTGTCTTATTCTGCAAAACACCCTGTCTTACTTTCGAGTAACCATCGTTTAACTACTCTTCTTATCAAGTCCACTCATCGACAATACCTTCATCCTGGGTTTAAAACATTACATAATCTGCTTTTACAGCAATTTTGGATATTATCTGCCAGACGGGCAATTCAAAGAACCATATCCAAGTGTTTGCAATGTTTTAGAATCAACCCTAAACCCTATAGACCGCCCATAATGAGTTCACTTCCCGCTCATCGAATCAATCAACTTAAACCTTTTTCGAGTGTAGCTATCGACTTTTGTGGACCTTTCTTTGTGATTCCTCATCGTTACCGTGTAAAGCTTTCAAATCGTATGTCTGTGTGTTTGTCTGTACGGCCACACATTGCGTGCATTTAGAATTAACCATGGAACTGTCCACCGAAGGGTGCATTCCATCGATTCATTTCCAGACGTGGAAGCGTGACGCAATGCTGGTCAGATCAGGGCAGTAATTTTATAGGGTTTCGTAACCAATTACTTGATTATGCAAGAAGTGCGTCCACCAGACTTTCTATTCGTTGGCATCTGGGACCCCCTCTCAGTCCACATTTCAATGGCCTGGCAGAAGCTGGCGTCAAAAGTTTTAAAACTCACTTTGTTCGAGTAGTCGGCGACCAGAAGTTGTCCATCATGGAAATGACCACCCTTACATGTCGCATAGAAGCTGTACTTAATAGTCGCCCTTTATCTCCTGCCTCTTCAGACCCACACGATCTTCAACCTCTTACCCCTGGGCATTTTTTGACCCTTGAATCCCTTAATTCAGAAATTCCGGAGTCAGATTTGTCCGAGGTTCCCCTAAATCGGCTCTCGAGATGGCAACTAATCCAAAAACTACATAATGATTTTTGGAAACGGTATTCTGTAGAGTATTTGCATACGCTACAACAGCGACACAAGTGGGCTGATTCGTCCCCAAATATCAAACTAAATGATTTGGTTATCATAACGAGTGATCACATCCAATCACCTTTGAAATGGCCAGTCGGTCGGGTCATCGAACTGCATCCCGGCGGAGACGGTCAATTGCGTGTTGCGACGGTACGAACGGCTACCGGTGTTTACAAGCGGCCAGTTGTAAAACTGTGCCTCTTGCCGAATTTAAACTAATTTTCATTTTTCTACCTATTACCGGGTATTACAATAGGTTTTTCTTTATTTTTATTTTTTTTGAATTTTTGTTTGTTTGTTTTGCCTTTTTCGGGTTTCGTTATCTCTAAATAAACTTACGATACTTATCTGTTTTTCATTCATTTATATTTATCGGTCGATCATTTTTCTTATATCTATATCTGTCCGGTTGAGATTCTAAAATTATGTGTTTTGGAGGGCAGTTATGTTAGCTCCCGCTAAATTTCGCGGTTGTTTTTAATTTTAAAAACCACACAATTGGATGACGGACAGAGTACGTTTTCGCGCATTTCGACATGCGCACCAACAATCAGTGAGATCCTTTTCTACCGCCTCGAGAAAATGGCGTGTTAATTTCTTTCTCCAACTATTACAAATTTCTACACTTGAAAGTGCTCGATTTTGGTGTACTGAAGCATAGAACTAGAAACTTCAGCCCTTCAGCTACGTGGTGCCATCATTAGATCCAGAAAGAGACCCCTGGTACGTGGAGAAATTGGCTGCAAACTGGTGAGTGCTTTGTTTCAGATTTCCGTTGTGTGGTAACAGCAATTAACTATGGACATTTTGATTATTTCGTGATTTCGTATCATTATATTTATGTTTTTTCGCGCTTTCATTTAATAAAATATATACAGTCCACTGCAGTTATCGTTTTTCTAATTGCGGGCATACAGCGTGTCAAAGTTTTTTCGAATCTTATCTTGCTCATCAAACGCAAGTTTAAACTATTCGAGAGAGCCAATGATCTGATTATGGAAATTGTAAAATTGAGCATGGCATTCCTCAAGATCCTCGTATCTTGATTTAGATAAGAAATGAAAAGCTGTGTCTAACTTAGCTTGCAAAGCTACTTCGTGAGCTTCTGACATTTGATTAATGCTCAAAGTCCTTTTGCCACAAAGTTTTTTCTGTTTTGGACATTTTTGTTTTTTAAAGTTAATTTATTTTTAAATTGCCAAAAAAATGCTTTAAAATAGCTTGAAATTTAAACAAATTTTTAGGGTTTTAACAATTTTATGATTTTATTTTTATTTCATTTTTTTTGAAAATTTTAAAATATTTTTGGTTTGTAAGCTTGTCTGTCTGTTCCTAATATTCCTATTTGAACATATCCTTTAAAAAAAGTTTTTGTTCTCCCCAAGGATTGAACCCTATACCTCTCGATTTTTTGGAAAGGCGCTATTCGAACAATACAGCTAGGGTCACTGCATCACGAAGACGTAGTGTCTTCTTTGGGTAGCGACACGACAGCTAAATATTTTTGGTTATATGACGAATCTGACACTGTCACGAGCGTAGATTTTTTTGTTTTTAAAAAAATAAAATGGTTTACAAATGTTACGTTACGTTACGTCACACTCGGTATATATATTTAGACTGTCCAAATAAACAAACCATTCAAATAATGCTTTTCAGATTGTCGAATAAAAACGATGTTTTTTATGATTTCAATATTTACCCACATAGCGCAAGAAACCAAAAATTATTTGACATGTTTTATAAAATATAGAAAACTATTGTTGGATTTATTCTAGGGTATACAACTGTAAGTTTAATCCCTTTTTTCATGGACTTAGGTGAATAAAAGTAATTTCTTAAAAACTATAAAGGAAAAATTATAGGTTTTTTGGATCATTTTATTTTATTAATATACAAAAAACAAAAAGCTATCATAATACACGATAACGGTTATTCTGTTGCTTCCAGCTTGGCAGAAGTTACTGTACATTGCTGATGACTTGGTTGGTTTCGATTATTATTGTGTCCTTTGGTATAGCCTTCATATAAAGGAAGCATTTAACTTTCTAGACTTCTCCAAGATTAAAAACAGGAATACCTTTTCGGTGAAATTTTTGACATTCTTTTTATTGCATCATTTTCGGTACTCTGAAAGCTGCTTTCTTTGGCGGCCTTTTCAATGTCCATCTCAATGTAGGAATTATTCTTTGGTCCCTCGTTTGTTCAATCTTTAAGAAATTTAATTCAAACTTGTTCTTATTTAGTTTGTTATGAAATAAATATTATTTTTTGCACATTTTTTTCTGTGTTTGTTAGCGTCTTTTGTTTAATATCTACCATAGCAACGCGCCCAAAGCTCACCAAAAAAATGAAAACTATCACTGCCCGCTGTATTATTATATACCGGGGGTTGACATGCTAAAACTAGAGTACCGGAGTAAGTGGTTTAATATTTATTTATTTTATGATTATTGTTATTTTTAGTATATAAACATTGGCATTAAAGTCCCTTTTAATCACTTAACAAATTATACCCGTCCTTCCGGTCGGGCTTAAAAAATCTTGCCGCGGAATTAAAACTAAACACAGCATATACCTATTATTTTATTACGGTGTCCATGGGACCACTATGTGTGTACCAAAATTTCATCCAAATTGGATAATGGGAAGTGTGTCAAAAACGCTTCACAAGATTTGATAGATAGTTAGATAGTTAGATGGTTAGACAGAACATCTGAAGCTAAATAAAAGCTTGTAAAAAAGGCTTTACTATAGACACAGAGGCACACACACACACACACCTAACGCACACACACACAAACACATACACGCACACACACAGACGTCACCACGATATTGCGAAGATAAGTCAAAATACACCCAAATAAACACATTTTCGGCGTCATCTCAGAAACATTTTTTTTCTTCGAAAGCAATACCTTTTCTAGCCATTATTGCACGGGCTAGGACAGTAAAAAAAATTCAACAATCTAAAAATTCAAGGTCTAAAAATTTTTTTTGTACCATCTTTAGGTATTTTTTGGGTAGCAACACGACGGGTCGCGGAACTTTGTTCGAAAACATTTTCCTCAATTTCGCATCATTTTCGGTACTCTGAAAGCTGCTTTCTTTGGCGGCTTTTTCAATGTCCATCTCAATGTAGGAATTATTCTTTGGTCCCTCGTTTGTTCAATCTTTAAGAAATTTAATTCAAACTTGTTCTTATTTAGTTTGTTATGAAATAACTATTATTTTTTGCACATTTTTTTCTGTTTTTGTTAGCGTCTGACTGACTTTTGTTTAATATCTACCATAGCAACGCGCCCAAAGCTCACCAAAAAAATGAAAACTATCACTGCCCGCTGTATTATTATATACCGGGGGTTGACATGCTAAAACTAGAGTACCGGAGTAAGTGGTTTAATATTTATTTATTTTATGATTATTGTTATTTTTAGTATATAAACATTGGCATTAAAGTCCCTTTTAATCACTTAACAAATTATAGCCGTCCTTCCGGTCGGGCTTAAAAAATCTTGCCGCGGAATTAAAACTAAACACAGCATATACCTATTATTTTATTACGGTGTCCAAACAAAAGCGGGCGGCGAAGAAAACGTCGAAAGAACAAAATGTCAAAGACGCGAAAGGTCGAAAGTATAAAAGGTCGAAAACATAAGGTCGATAATACAAAAGGTCGAAAATACAAAAGGTCGAAAGTACAAAAGGTCGAAAAACAAAAGGCCAAAACTTCAAAAGGTCAAAAATACACAAGGTTGAAAGTACAAAAGATCGAAAATAGAAAAGGTCAAAAGTACAAAAGGTCGAAAAACAAAAGATTGAAAAACAAAAAGTCGAAAATTGAAAGTAGCTATACTGTAATGATTGCAAATAAATTGGTAAAAAAATTTTTTTAAGCCACAAGCTTTTATAAAATGCACTAAAAATTGAAAAATAATTTTCTAACATTCTAATATTATCATAATAATAAAAGCGATGGCCGACTGATGGAAATTTTGACGATGTTAGCACGATAAGATATCCGTATCAATTAAATATCACTATTTGCAAGAATCAATCTAGCAGAAAAATGCAGAGGTACCAAACCCACCCAACCCGACCCAAGATACCCCAGAATTTCTCTGACATAGGTAGCGGGTACTAATTCTACAAAAAAGGCTAATTAGATTAATTTTTAACATAAGACCGAGAGACTCGTGTAGGCCTGTTTTCGTTAAAAATAGAATATTGACTCTGCCAGCTATTTTCATTTATAGATCTATATTATTTCTTAGAAATAATAAACAACACTTTGAAAATATTTCCAGAGTTAATAGTAATCGTTTTAACACCCGAAATGGGAATATGATTAGGGTAGACCAGCATGTTAGTACTCTCTATGAGAAATCACCAAGTTATATGGCGATCAAGTGTTACAATAAATTACCAAATAATATCAAGGTTATTAATAATGTAACACAATTCAAAGATGCAGTTAAAAAAATTCTGCTAGATATATGCCCCTATGATATAAAATGTTTTCTAAACTATGCATTGTAACATTTTATCCATATATAACGTTTGTTTTTATTCATTATATTATGAATAATTTTTGTAGTAAAAGTATTTGTGGTCGTATTTATTTATTTACTTTTTTGTGACCTGATGTGAAAAATCATTTATTTTATAATATTGTTTGTGCGCGTAAGTGTATATGTATGTATAGGATTTATATCTATGCATATTTTTTGTTGTTGTTTACATTGATAAATATGTTATTAGAATTAAGTATTGACATAACCGCAAGGAACTTTCTTTTTTTTATTAAATAATTAGCTATTAGTGACGATTTCCATATTGTATTTTACAATCATTTTGAGGAAAAATAAAGATTTGATTTGATTTGATTTGATTTATAGCAATGGCATAACATTGCGGCACATCAAACATATCTTTGATGACCTGCTATGTTGAATATTCTTTAAGTGTTTAGATCACAAATTTAGATTAACGTATGCTCTAATTTCCGGCCATTGCTTTTATTATTATGATAATATTAGAATGTTAGAAAATTATTTTTTAATTTTTAGTGCATTTTATAAAAACTTGTTGAAAAAAATTTTTTTACCAATTTATAAAAAAAATTTTTTACCAATTTATTTTCTACTTTTTAGTCTATCTACTCTATTAAATGAAAATATTTGTTCAATAACAGAATAGAAGAGTTTATTCTAGATTATTATGAAATCGCTCATCGTGAGTTGTTTGGAAACTCATTTTTCTATTGGGGGGAAGGAGAGGGTGGGGGTAGTGGTAGAAATATATTTTTTGTTTGGGCTGTATTGCCATCGGACCTTTATGCATATACCAAATTTTATAAAAGTCATTTGAAGTGAAGTGTGTCAAAAACGCATTTTCTATGGAAGGGGGTGGGAGTAGGGTAGGAGGATTTTTTTTAATGTTGTATTGTCATCGGACCACTATGTGAATACCAAATTTCATCCAAATCGGATAATGGGAAGTGTGTCAAAAACTCATTTTTCTATGAAAGGGGGTGCGAGTAGGGGTGGGAGGATATTTTTTTCTTAATATTGTATTGTCATCGGATCACTATATGTATACCAAATTTCATCCAAATCGGATAACGGGATGTGTGTCAAAAACAAAATTTTCTATATAAGGGGGTGGGGGTAGGGGTGGGAGGATATTTTTTTCTTACTGTTCTACACCTGTTGTTATACACCGACGCACAAATACATACACTGATGATTTTAATGAAATGATAGTGGTCCAAAGAAAACCCTGTACATTGAAGATCAAATTTTTCGACGGAATCGTCTTGCAAATTTTAAAGAAACCTACATGCTTGTTAGTTTTTGCAAAAATATTAATTAGTAGAAAGAATTGAAGAAAGTATCATACATAAATTAGGCATATCACTCACATGCAATAAAAACTTTAAATGCAAAAATCTCAAAAACCGTTGCTCTAAGCGACTTTAAAACAGTTTAACTTTTTTACATAAAAACTGGTATACACCGAGGCACAAAAAAAATATACTGATTTTAATGCAATGTTAGTGGTCCAAGGAACACCCTGTACCTTGTACATCAAAATTTTCGACGGAATCGTCTTTCCAATTTTAAAAAGACTTACACGATGGTTATTTTTTGCAAAAATATTAATTAGTAAAAAAGTTATTAAAGAAAATCGAATTGAAAAAATAAAGTTTCACACCCTGTATCTCGGTTAGTACGAACTTTTGGACTAAGATAAGTATGGCGAAATCGGAATATTTTGATCCAGTGAATCTACAGTTTTACTATGTACCATTAGTTCTGGGACACCCTGTATATATATATATATATATATATATATATTGATGCACGCGCCGTTGTCACCTCAGCGTTAAGGATATGACGACCTGACCTCACCTATTTCTAGTGGTGTTACCACATATATAGGTACATATATGAGATGAGGGGAACTTCCTTTACCAGAATTTCAAAAGAGGGGTAAATATTTTAAATATTTGATAAATACGTTGAATACGTTCGGACCTCAGGCCAATATACAACCTTTGGATATGTGCTATGTCCTGCCACCTCAGGCACTATTGCCGGTTTTATTGAGGTGATAACGTATGGCGTATATCTACCCTAACCTATAAGCAACGTATCAAATGCATCACCCTGTATATACAGCTTATTATTAATATTTTCCTGCACCTTGTGAGAGGTTAGTGTAATGAAAAATTTGTATAGTTTCCTATTATCCTGCTTTGCAAAATTGCCAAATCTTGACAGCAACTTTCTTCAGTTTATAGTATTTGTAGTTACATATTTTTTCAAAACGAATTTCTCTGAGTTCGTTTTAGGTTATTTAAATTTGTACCAAAGTATTAAATTCCTATTTAAGTATACTAATAATTTCCGACTTGGCCCAGGTTTACTTATACGTAATCCTGGTTCAATTCGTATTATTAGTGCACTCCAACAGGAATTTAAAACCAATATAACTCAAAAACGTTTATGCTTGCCTGACCAGGTTAAAAACTCTAAAAACGCGCATTTTTGTCCGATTAATTAACGTAAATTCTTTTTCCTGGCATTATCAATATTTTAAATTAGTCAAGTGTTTTAAGAATTGGCTATGTTGGCGCAAATTAAGTAAAAAAGTCGCATCCTTATTCTTTCAAATTCGAATAAAACCCTAGTAATATGACATTTGTTTTTTCAGCTAAATCCGTTTTGGTTCACACTTACGGAGGTATTTTTAAGTAAAAAACTGGAAATAGTAAAGTATCTTTTTAACATGTTTGTTGACTCATTTTTTTAATTTAAAATTGGCTAAGTAAGTTAGTCAAAGATTTATCATTATTAAAAACCGGATTTTCTTAATAAAATTTTTTTAAAATCCGAGGCGTTTTTAAAAGTCTTTTGCCACCACAAAAAGAATTACTTATAAATTGCTGCCCTTCATACCTACACAACGGTAAATGTTGGCTTCAATTTTCTTTTATTTATAACACTTTTTATGGACATCGTATTTTATAGTCGAAGCAAATTAGGCGTAAAAATGACGACTAGATGAACAAATTTATAAGGATTTGACATTTTGGTTGTGAACTCCTAGTAGGAAACCTAAGGTGCAAAACCGAGGAAAAAATTTCAAAAATAATAACCAAAAAGTAGAAAATCAATGTCAGGCTTTGCTTCCTATAAAGCTTGTATTTACGATAGGTGTCCTTAAGGAAACCCCCTCTACCCTAGGATTAACCTCCTTACCAAACTGAACCTCACGATTTTCTGCGTTTATCTCACAAACCGTAACTTTTTATATTCTTCATCAAATTTCTTATATATGATTCAAGTTTCAAGATTTGTTCCACACATTTTAAATGTAAATACAGAAATTCTAACATTTTTATAATAAATTTTTTAATTCTTTTATTAGTGCTGAAAGCGAAAAATTTAATCCTGTAGTGCTTTTATCTACAAACAAAAGATAGAATACAAGAAAAAAATTAAGTAACTAAAAATAGCTTATTAAAATTTTAAAAACGTTAAGAACATTGACTAAGTAACTACTGTTTATTACTTAATTTTTAAACTAATAATTTTAATTATAATACTAAACTTTTCCTGTCAAAAACAAACTCTTAACATATACTATAAATAAAGAAATAAATCTTTATTATTTTTTACAGACACATACACACACACACATGCATTCACATAAGCCCATATGCTATAGGTATAGGTACAGGTCAAATTAATTTGATAACTAGTGGACAGTGGTTTAATTATATAATAGATTCTTATGTACAGTAGGTCCGTAAAGTCTGGAATCACCCATTATTGCTGATTTAGAGACCGTTGATTGGATGACATGTTTGTTATTAAATAAATGACGTACTTCATGATTACTTTTAACTCTATTTGACCAATCAGGGTGCTAAAAAAAACTTATTTCATTAAAATGTCTTTTATTAAGTGTTTAGGTATGGAGATACCTTAACAAAAATGTACCACATTTGTAATGACCTATCAAAGCCAAATGTGAAAAAATATAGCGGGTGTCCTATTTAAAGAAACATAAGTTTATGTCATAGCTTTTTCTGGAACATCCTGTATAATTAACCATAGTCTTTTTAACTCGTATTTTAAATCTTTATTTGATCCAAGCATTTTTCTAAAAAGCTTGCAACTTTTTAAAAAAATTCGTGATTCTACACTTTACGGACACATGTATAAGTAGGCATAATAAAGGGTTTTGAAAAAATAGAAAGATTAAAATCGGAAAATACAAACTCTTTTGATTTTTTGACAAATGATTTAAAACATAGCATCTTTATTGCTTTAGGAAATTCATTATAAATCTTTGCCCCAAACAAAATAAACATCCTTTGTGTATGGGATAGGTTTGAATAAAACATAAAATAATACGGATTTTTTTTTGTGATCTTTAAAAATAGCCCCATAATTGGGACGTCAATGGAGTTTTCTACAATAAACTTTATTATGCATTTTCTCTAAAGTACTTAGTATTTAGAAAATTAGATAAAACCTAATTATTTCAGTTTATTTTGCTTATAATATAGAAAGAAATATATGGAGGGGATATCTTTAACACTTTGTGGTTTGTATCCTAGCAAGAATATTACACATGCAACTAATTGATACTTTTTGTAGAATATCGATCAATCTTTGTTTAATGTCATTACAATCATTCTCAAAAATGAGTCGTTTTTAAGGTAAAGGCAACCAAAAAAAGGAAATTATGCAAATTCAAAAATGACGACAAAATGGTTGATATCATACCTCGAAAACTATTACTCTAACAAAAACACTTTTTAGCATTTTCGTATAAAATTTAGTTTCAAACTCTTTTACAAACACCAAGGGATTTTAGAAAAACAGAATTTGTGCGCCATTTTAAAAAAAAACTTCCTTGAATATTATGGACAGTCAACCCTATAATTGTGGCAAGTTTCGGACCTTTTGCACCAAAACCGCATTTTATGTCTCTAATGATTAAACTACTTAACTTATTTTAAGTCTAAAGCCCATAGCACAGGGTTGAATAGCTGTCGCAAATATTTAATGTATTATAAAAGCAATCAATCAACCGGCCAAAACTACCAGAATAGGCAAAGAAATGTGAGAAGACTAACAAAATTAGTTCAATTATTTCAATTAGATAAAAAATACAATAATAATCGTCTACAAAGCCCCTTCTAAAATATCAGACCCGAGACGTTTCCGAGAATTCGATTTAACATTCCAAGGGTAAAAAGCAGGTAATATCTGAAATTACATACAACAAAGAAACCCGTCTCTAAAATCTAAACCACAAGGTTGCCAAATTTCTGAGGTCGGTGCGACGCGGTCTTAACACGCAAAATACCTTTTATACCACTGAGGTGACTTAGTAGACCGTTTAGTTTCAGTGAAAGCGCCGCTAGCGCCACCGGTAGATACGTGAACTACACGGCCAAAAAGTAGCTATATATACCATTTTGTGACCTCAGAACAAAATTTTGCACACAGCTTGCTGAGTGTGTCAGGAGTCATCCCTAAAATTTTTATTGAAAAACGTTGACACCTCAAAAAAGTGAGGTGACAACGTTATATATGAGCTGACAGCGTAGTTTATATACTTTATTTTGAGAAGGCTACGTACCCTTTATCAATATATATATATATATATATATATATATATATATATATATATATATATATATATATATATATATATAAATATAATATGTATATATTTATATATAATCTGTATCTCTGTTAATACGAACTTTGGGACTAAGGCAAGTATGGCTAAATGGTAATATTTTGACCCAAGGAATCTACGGTTTAACCATGTACTATTGGTTCTGGTACACCCTGTATATATATATATATATATATATATATATATATATATATATATATGTTGGTGCAAGAATTATTTGCCAGCTTTTGGCTACCTTTATATTTTAATATTATTTTTCATTTCAAATTTCGCGGGGTATATGCATATGACTTATCCCCGCACCGAGACACGCGCGAGTCTGCGCGAGGAGTCGCAATCAGGAAACCGACAAGAAGCACAAAAAACGCCGTGAGTGCTACAGTTTTTCCGTTTTTCCTATCTTCCAAGCGACCAAAACGACTGCAACTAGATGAAAACTAAGGTAGGTGCACTTTAGATATTTTATATGCATCGTTTTTACTGATTTCCTTTCAATAAACTTTACAATTACGTTTTTCAATTTCTTATCTCAAAAATTGGGTATTTCTCGAATGAGTGGTGTAAAAGGTGAATCAGCCAACCTAAACTCAACCCAACTTACGTTTGCATCCTCATTTGATGGTCCTTCTAGCCGGATTCTTTCAATTTACATTTTCAGCAGTTACCCTGTAACGTTCCAAACTTACAAATTTCCAAAATTTTCCATTTTCGGCGAGATTTTTCGTATTTTCTTAAGTCACGTGTGTTAAAAATATCAACTCGGATGAGAGAATATCGAATATACCTATGGAATTAAAAGGTATAGTCGACCAATACAGTATTGTAAGCCACGCGCGCGCTCTTTGAATTACTTGACTTGGGTTACACTGCCGGCATAGGCATTGGCCGACATACTTAATCGCAAACTCCGGTAATTTTGTAAACAGCCCGTATAGCATAGGGTATATAGCGCTCGACTCGTGATCCGCAGGGCATGGGATCGAGACTCATTCAACACAAAACTTTTTTTCTTTACTAGTTTGGTAATTGGTAATATCAGAGGATTGTTAGTACAAACAACTTTAATTAAAATTTACTAATTAGTAATTAATAAATAATTAAAATAAATTAAAAAATCTTTAATTTAATGAAATTTTTATTAATTAATTTTTCTTTAATTTTATAAACTAAAATTGAATTTTTAAAGCGTTTTAGAAGTTTTAACAAATCTTTGGTTTTTAGAATAAAAAAGTAATTTTAAAAATCAAAATGTCAAAACCAAAAAAGACATTATTGCTAGACAAGCGTGCTATTTGTGTAAATCAAATAACCGAATCGAATGAGGTCGCGAAACAGGCGAAAGCAGACTCTTCGTTCCAGTTCCTTTTCAAATCTAGGTACGAGGATAATGATGAATGTCATCAAAAGTTTTACGTAATGAAATCAGACGTTATTCGAGAACATTCAAAGACTATCATTGTGAATTGTTACACAGAAACTGTCAATGTCTAAAATCTCACAATAGACATTTTTAAGATAAATTGCCTCTTTAGAAGCTTCAGTCAAAGACATATATTCTGCTTCAGTTGAACTCAAAGCAGTTGTAGTCTGTTTCTTACTTTCCAGCTAATTGCCCCATTTGAAAGTTTAAAAACAAATCCAGTGTAGGATTTTCTACCTTGCTTATCGGTTGATGCCCAATCTGCATCTGCGAAGCCCCCTAAATCGCAATCATCTTTAGAAAATCTTAAAACTAAATGTCTTGTACCTTGCAGGTATCTTAATACACGCTTTGCACTATTCCAGTGAACACTAGAATAACATGTGTTGAACTGACTGAGAAAGCTTACTGAAAACATTATATCAGGACGTGTCAAAACTGCTAGGTACATAAGACTCCCAATCAATCTTTGGTATGGAATGTTAGGATCACATACTTGTGATTTTTCTATATTCTCAAAATCTATACTAGGATCCATCGGCATACTCACACTTTTACATTCAGACATACCGAATCTTTTCAAAACTTGATCAATGTAATTTTCTTGATCTAAGAAAATTGATCCATCTTGATCATATCTAAGCCTCACTCCCAAAATCTGTTTAGCTTGTCCCAAATCTTTGACCTTGAACTCTGACCTCAACTGTTCTTTCAAAAAATCAACTTCTTGCTGACAGTTACTAAATAAGAAAAAATCGTCAACGTATAAGGCCACTATTGTCAAACTGTCCTTATTCATTTTAGTATACAAGCATGGTTCATATTTTGACTTTTGATAATTCAATTTTGATAAAACTTCATCAACCCTAATATTCCATTGCCTAGAACTTTGTTTAAGACCGTAGATAGCCTTTTTTAATTTAAGTACTTTTCCCTGCCCTATTTCTAAACCATCTGGTTTTTTCATAAAAACCTCTTTGTCTAAGTAACCGTTTAGAAATGCAGTAGCTACATCTAAATGTGTAATAGTTAAATTACATTTCACTGAAATAGCAATCAATAATCTTAAAATAGAGTGTCTTACCACAGGGCTGTATGTCTCATCAAAATCGATACCTGGTACCTGGGTAAAGCCTCTAGCAACAAGTCTAGCACGATATCTCACAGAATTATCACTTTCTTTTTTACGCTTGAACACCCACTTGCAGTCCACTACAGTTCCACTTTCAGGTATATCCACTATGTCCCATGCATCATTTTCATCAAAAGACATTAATTCTTCTGCCATTGCATGTTTCCACTTGTCACTGTCTGGTCTTGATAGAGCATCATCTACTGAAACTGGATCTTCTTCAAGATTTATCTTCTTTGGGGATTTTATAGTGCTTTGTGACAAGTACGTTACATAATCATTGAAAGTCTTGGGTTTATGACCTCTCTCACTTCTTCTACGTGTATTTGAGTTGTCATCATCAGGCCTTTGAACATCACACTGAAAATCACTGTCATTTAAGTTGTCTACAACTTCTTCATTAAGTGTGCTTTCCAAATCTGAGCTTTCTGATCTCTCTTCTGTCAGCTCTTCCTGTTTTTCCCCCACTTCAGGTGTACTTTCTTGACTAATAACAATCTGTACTTCATCTTCCATGACTATCACATCTCTACTTACTATGATGTCATCTATTTCAGGATTATACACTCTGTATCCTTTTGTCACATCACTATATCCCACCAAAATCATCTCTTGTGATTTTTTGTCCCATTTTGTTCTTTTGGCTTTAGGAATGTGCACCATAACCTTACTTCCAAATATTCTGAAGTGTTGCACACTCGGTTTCCTTTGATACCAAATCTCATAAGGAGTTCTATTGTTCAAACCAGAAGCTAAAGATCTATTTATTATATAGACAGCTGTGTGCACAGCTTCTGCCCAAAATTTTACATCAAGTTTGGCATCATATAACAGACATCTTGCCTTTTCTACTATCCGATTAATTATTTCTGACATTCCGTTCTGTTCCGGTGTATAAGGTGTTGTTTTTTGATGTACTATGCCAAATTTCTTAAAAATTCCCTCAAATTCTTTTGAACAATATTCTCCCCCACCATCTGTTCTCAGATGTTTTATCTTTTTGATTGTTTGATTTTCCACCATGGCTTTAAACTCTAAAAATTTAGCCATAACCTCATTCTTGGTTTTTAGAAAATAAACAAATGCCATTCTAGATGCATCATCTTCAAATAAAGCAAAATATCTTGAGCCTCCTAAAGAAATATCCATTGGACCACATAAGGCTGCATGTATTAACTCCAATAATTCTTCAGCTCTCTGTCCTTCTTTCTCTCTAGGAAAAGGTTTTCTATGTTGTTTCCCTTCACAACAAATCTTGCAATTTTTCTTACTGCACTTAACCTCACCTTTGAAATTTAGACCTTCAGCAGCTTTACTTGACTTCATTTTGTTCAGATCATTTGAATTTATGTGACCAAACCTTCTGTGCCAGGTGTCACCTGTTGTCAACCAACATTTATCACTTTTATCTATGTTGAGCCGGTATACTTTTTGAATTAAATCAGCTGTTGCCACCAATTCTTTGTTTTTGTTGTAAATCTGGCAACCTTGTTCGTTAAATTCAACTGAATTACCTTTCTTTGTTAACTGGCTCACTGATAATAAATTTGTGGCTAACTCTGGTACGCAAACTACATTTTGTACTAAAATGTCATTTTTGCTGCTCGCACAAACTGTTGTCAGAATCACATCTCCTTTGCATTCAACTTTGACCTTTGTTTCATTGGCCACTATGATCTTTTGAACTTCACATTCATCTGAAACATTTTCTAACCAATTTTTGTGGACACAAAAGTGATTACTAGCCCCTGAATCAACATACCACTCATTTTTCTGAAATTGACCGCTTAAAAAACATGTACTAAACGCTTTTTTAGTATCTTTCTGTTCTTTCTTTGGTTCTTTCTTTTCTTGTTTGTCAATATTAGGGCATTTATACTGAAAATGTCCATACTCATTGCAGGAGTAACATCTTATCTTTGTCTTCCTTACAGATACTTTATTACCCCCTCCACCTCCTAAGAAAGCTGCACCTTTTGATGACTCCACTTCCATGTCAAGGAGTTTCGTTTTAATGGCATCTGCAGTGATCTCTATACCACTAGCCTCTATGCCCATTATCATAGGAGAATACTTATCTGGAAGTCCTGCTAGTAACAAGGAACCTATCCACTCTTCGTCGATTGGAAATCCAGTTGCTTTCAATCTCTGAGCAGTTTCCACAACCTTGTTTACATAGTCTCCCATTGACACGCAATTTTCCAACTTAGTAGAGATCAATGCCTTTAGCAAACCAATTCTTCTTGCTTGCCCTGCATTTGCAAACATCTTTTGCAATTTTTCCCATACTGCCTTTGGAGTTGCTTCTTCCTTTATGTGGGGATACAAAGGAGGATCTATGGTCAACACTATACGCGCCTTGGCCTTTGCATTCTTACAAACACAACTTTTTCTGGGTATTACGCCACTAGTAAGGAAAAATTACTTTAAAAAATTATAAAAAACCACTGCGTTTCTCCTAGAAAAATAAAAATCACTAATTTGTCAGTGGCTTTCTATAAAAATAAATAGTTGCCTAGTAAAACCTAAACCACTTATCTTTTAATTGAATTTGAATATGCTACGTTTCGATTGTCAATCTACAATCGTTTTCAAGCTTTTTATTTATATTTTGTCTCAAAATCTTAAATGTTTCTTGTTCAAATATATTTTTTATTTGAACAAGAAACATTTAAGATTTTGAGACAAAATATAAATAAAAAGCTTGAAAACGATTGTAGATTGACAATCGAAACGTAGCATATTCAAATTCAATTAAAAGATAAGTGGTTTAGGTTTTACTAGGCAACTATTTATTTTTATAGAAAGCCACTGACAAATTAGTGATTTTTATTTTTCTAGGAGAAACGCAGTGGTTTTTTATAATTTTTTAAAGTAATTTTTCCTTACTAGTGGCGTAATACCCAGAAAAAGTTGTGTTTGTAAAATGAATCCGCCACAAACATATAGATTTTATTTACTTTGCATTCTTGTCACTGTCACTTTCCGAGCCTTTTACACACTCCCAAAGACCATCTAAAACGAGTACGTTCTCTACACCAAACGCCCACTCATCATAGTTTTCCCGGCCTTTAAGCTTAGGTACGCTCGCTTGAAAGTTAACCGACATTTTCTCGAATTCCCGTCTCGCTATACTGCAGAATACTTTCGCGAAAACTGCGCGAAAAACCCGTGAAAATAGCGAAAATCTGGGCCCATAACCTAATGAAAACAGACGTTATTCGAGAACATTCAAAGACTATATATCATAGGTTATAAACATCATGACGTACAAATCAGGACACTGAGCCTAATTAATAACTATCTTAACCACTAGGTGGCGCAACTAAAATAAACTGTGTCCTTATAAACATATACATTTTTAAGACAAATGTATCACTTTAACATTACGCGTCTCATAACCAAATCATCGGATGCCTCGAGGAGTTGGGACTCGATTTTGATGAACAGGACAACATAAGAAAAAGATTCGATTTACTTTTTTATGAATGTCGTAGCAATACTAATTTCGTTTCACTAAATACTTCTACCCAAGTTGGCTAGTTTCGATGGCAACTATAAGAATTGGCAACATTGGTTTGACCTCTATAAGGTCATGATTCATGATAGCGACTTGAGCGATATAGAAAAGTTTCAGCACTTATGTAGTTCAGTGACTAACGAAGCACTAAGTCTTGTAAAAACAATTCCGTTATCTGACAGCAATTATCATATTTCATATGAGGCTCTAGTCAAGAGATATCAAAATAAGCGTCTCATAGCTACGACTGCTTTAAATGCTATGAATTCAGTTTCGGTGAAAACCAGTTCTGCGAAAGAGCTCCGTTTTATGTTAGACACCTTTTCCGAGAACTTAGCCATTTTGACCGAACTCGGTTTTCCTACGACAGAGTGGGACTTTCTTACCTTTAATCAATTGCTTTCCAAGTTGGACGTTAAGCTACGCACAGAGTTTGAGCTATATTATAGCAGAGAGAAAAGCCAAGTCGACATTCCTTCTTACACTGACATGTACACCTTTATCGAAAATCACTGTATAGCCTTGGAGTCTGTCCAACATATGCAGTCAATTAGTTAGCCCCCCTCTAGTTCAAATCATGCTAAGCCCTCGAATAATAATCAGCGGAACTTTACTCACAATAATTATCCTAAAAATACATCAACTTCATCTTTCAATATTACAGTTTCAAACAATCCAATTCAACCAAATAAACCGTCCAATTCAAATGTCAAATGTCATTTGTGACAGTCCAATCACGTCCTAGCCAGATGTCCCGATTTCCTAAATAAAAATTCAGAAGAAAGACTTTCCTATGTAAGACAAATTAACTTATGTGAAAATTGCATGTATTTTTCTCATCAAACAGAGGGTGTGGCCTTAAACACCACAGTTTACTGTACCCCCACCCCCGTCAGAACACGTGCTCAGCAGGGTACAAATACTAGTACTCAGGAAAATCCACACTTTCTTTCTGTTTCACAAGGTACTTCCTCAACAAATTGTCACGCCACAATTATTCCCAATCAATCTACTTTTCTACTTTCAACAGTGGTAGCTGACATTTTGGATTCTAGAGGAAATTACCAACCCGTGCGGATTTTGCTAGATTCAGCATCTGAAGCCAATTTCATTTCAGAAAAATGCCTTAATAGACTAGGTCTCCACAGACAACATTTTTCAATTTCCATTCAAGGTCTAAATCAAAAGGCATCTTCGACTACCAAAGGCAAAACTAATTGCATTATTCGACCGCAGGGAAGAATAGATCCTACCTTTCAGTTTGAGGCTTTAGTGTTGCCTCAATTATGTTCCAATATTCCCTCTGTTTCTATAGATTCCAGTCAATGGGATCATATTCGAAACATTAAACTTTCAGACCAAACTTTCAACATACCTAGCCCCATAGATATTTTACTCGGTTGTGAATTATTTCCTCAGATTTTAATAAATGGAGTCATCCATGGTCAAAAAGGGCAAGCTAGCGCTTTTAACAGTGTTTTCGGTTACGTCTTGATTGGTAAGGTAGACGCTTCGACTCAATCCAACCAAGTACAGTGGTTAGCTGTTATACATCTTTAGAACCGCCCTTAGAAGTTTGTTTAGAGAAAAGTCCCACATAAAGTTCACAGCAGCCCTGAAGATATCCTATGTGAAAAAATCTTTTCGGACACAGTATCTCGTAACGAATCAGGCAGATTTATAGTTTCATTACCTTTCGTTAACTCAGAGCCTACTTTGGGTGATACTTATCCTATTGCTGTAAAAAGGTTTAAATCGCTCGAATTCCGACTTCTTAAAGACCCTGTGCATTATGAAGCATACAAACACTTCATGAAGGAATACATATTATCAAATCACATGATTCCAGTCCCAACACCTAGTTCCAAAGAAATCTTAGACTGTTCATATTTCATTCCCCACCATAGTGTTTTCAATAGAGAAACAATTCGCTGCGTTTTTGATGCTTCACAAAAGGGTCCTAGGGGTTTATCTTTAAATGATACATTGTGCGCAGGTGCTAAACTTCAATCTGATGTCCGCGAAATACTCATGCTGTAGTGTTTACTGCAGATGTTGTTAAAATGTTTCGACAAGTTCTTGTCACACCTGAGCACACACGATATCAGAATATCTTATGGAGATTCTCTGAAACCGACCCATTCAAACCTACTCTCTCAGAACTGTTGTCTATGGTCTTAAATCATCACCCTACTTGGCTATACGTACTCTACAGGAATTGGCTAGATTAGAGCCTAAAAACTTTCCTAATGCTTCTAGAGTTCTGTTAAAAGACGTCTACGTCGATGACTTTTTAAGCGGCCACAATTCCGTAGTTTTGGCAATAGATCTACAGCAAGAACTCATTTCACTATTACGTCGTGGTGGTTTCGAGCTCAAAAAATAGGCAAGTAACAAACCAGAACTTATTTCATCATTTCCAGAGACGTACACACAAATGTCTATTTCTTTCGACAAAGCAGGGCCTAATTTTGTCAAGGTGCTTGGTCTCCAATGGGATCCAGTGACAGATTCAGTTACATATCTTATTATACCTGACGATAACCCTTGCACTAAACGTGGAATCCTTTCTCAAATAATGAAAATATTTGACCCGTTAGGTTTCTGTTCTCCAGTGTCCTTACTGGCCAAGCATCTGATGCAAGATTTATGGAAGGAAAAGATAGAGTGGAACTCTCTTCCGCCACTTCATATCATAAATACTTGGAATCAGTTTCGCATGGAGCTTCCCGAACTTTCTAATCTTCATTTACCTAGACGTCTTACAATTGACAAACCTACTCGCATAGAATTACACGGATTTTCCGACGCTTTAATGGCTGGTTATGCAGCCACAGTCTACCTTCCTATTGAAGCATCTTCTGGCGAGCTGTTTACTTTTCTTGTTATGGCAAAATCTAAAGTTGCACCACTTAAAACGGTTAGTCTCCCAAGACTGGAACTCTTGGGCGCTACCCTACTGTGTGATCTTAGCTCTTTCATTCAAGCAAGTTACGCTGAAACTTTGGTGTTTAATGAAATTTGGGCGTGGTCTGACTCACAAGTGGTCTTGCGCTGGTTTTCTGATTCTCCCCATAGATGGGTTACATTCGTCGCTAATCGTGTTTGCAAAATCCAAGAAACTTTACTCCCTCATGTGTGGCACTGTGTTCCGTCTGCTGAAAACCCAGCGGATTGTGCTTCTCGTGGACTTACACCTAACCAACTTGTTCACCATGAAATGTGGTGGAAAGGTCCACCCTTTCTAAGCCTTCCACGAGAGGAATGGTCTAATGGCTTTCATTGTCCAGATCTTTGCAACAGTGATGATTTGGAAGAACGCAAGACATTACTCACGGTCATGTCAGACCCACATGAGATCGATGTTCTCTTGAAAAAACATTCTTCTCTCACGAAAATACAACGAATCATTTCCTACATGCTTAGACCAATTTCGAAAATCTATTATTCAGATCATTTGGTAACGGAAAAGGAACTGCAGAATTCCATGATTCCATGTTCTTGTCCGCCATGTCCAACGTACAGTATTTTCAGATCTTCTTTCAAAATTTAAAACAAACAAGTTGCTTCCAAAACCCTTTCGTAAACTTTCATTATTCCTGGACCAACAAGACTGTCTCCGAGTAGGCGGTCGCATTAAGCATGCTTCTGAACTTTCTTATTCTGCTAAGCATCTGTTACTCTTGCCACGTTCACACCGGCTTACTACAATAATTATCGAATATACACATTCAAAATACTTTCATCCAGGTCTCAAAACCCTACAATATCTGCTAAGGCAGCAATTTTGGGTGCTGTCTGCTCGATACGCTATTGAAAATGTAGTTTCTCATTGTATCTTATGCTTCAGACTTCATCCAAAACCAGCTGTGCAATTTATGGGAGATTTACCTCCTCAAAGGATTTCCCAGTTAAAACCATTTTCCCATGTTGCCGTGGACTATTGCGGACCGTTTGATATCTTAATGTCAAGACACCGAGGTGCCAAACTCTATAAAGGCTATATTCTTGTTTGCGTTTGTGTTGCAACCAAAGCAGTGCATTTAGAATTAACTTCCGATCATTCAACAGATACGTTTCTTGCGGCTTTTAAAAGGTTTGTCTCCAGACGTGGAAGGGTATCACACGTTTATTTTGATAACGGTACCGCCTTTGTCGGTGCAGATAGGTTACTTCAAACCTAATCAAATGAAGCATGTGAAAGCTTAAGCATTTCGTGACACTTTTCTAGCCCTGGAAGTCCTCACTTAAACGGTTTAGCCGAGGCTGAAGTAAAATCCACCAAACGTGTTGTAAGCGAGCAGCGCCATACATATGAGGAATTTACTTCCTTCTTGTTTCAAGTTGAGGCTTTACTCAATTGTAGACCTCTCTATGCTCAAAGTCTAGATCCAAATGACCTCATTCCGCTGACACCAGGTCATTTTCTAACATTGAAGCCTTTAAATTCTATACCAGAGCCTGATTTTTACGACCTCAAGCTTAACACTTTGTCTCGCTGGCAGCTTGTCCAAAGACTTCAAGCTGACTTTTGGAAAAAGTGGCGTTTAGAATATTTAAACACACTTCAACAACGTGTTAAGTGGACTGAGAAATGCAATGACATAAAAGTCAACACTTTAGTCGTTATTAAGAACGAGCAAAAACCACCTATGCAGTGGTCGCTCGGACGTGTTGTAGCGCTACATCCAGGTGCTGATGGGCTTACTCACGTCGTGACAGTAAAAACAGCTACTGGTACTTATCGAAGACCGGTGGTCAAGTTATGTGTCCTGCCCCTGCCGGAGGTAGAACACAAGTAAATTTTTCGAAATTTTGCTCAAAATTTTTGATTTTCTTTTCTTTATATATAATTTTTTTTTCCTTTTTGTAATTTACTAGAATTAAGGTAAATTTTCGTGCATACTTGCACGATTTGGGTATTTAGATATAGTTTTTTTTTTCGTATTCTTACTAAAAACACACGTGTTTTGGTGGCCGGAAAATGTTGGTGCAAGAATTATTTGCCAGCTTTTGGCTACATTTATATTTTAATATTATTTTTCATTTCAAATTTCGCGGGGTATATGCATATGAATTATCCCCGCACCGAGACACGCGCGAGTCTGACGCCGTGAGTGCTGCTACAATTTTTCCGTTTTTCCTATCTTCCAAGCGACCAAAACGACTGCAACTAGATGAAAGGTAGGTGCACTTTAGATATTTTATATGCATCGTTTTTACTGATTTCCTTTCAATAAACTTTACAATTACGTTTTTCAATTTCTTATCTCAAAAATTGGGTATTTCTCGAATGAGTGGTGTAAGTGGTGAACCAGCCAACCTAAACTCAACCTAACTTACGTTTGCACCCTCAATATATATATATATATATATATATATATATATATATATATATATATATTGTTACAAATTTAAGTTATTTAAATTTTATAATTGGAATTTATTTAGGTTTAGTGTAGTATTAGGTTGATTTATCTTAAGGTTGTATTCTTAGTCTAGGTTTTAGTTGCGTTATCTGTGACTTGCGGTCCAAATAATACGAGAACTTTCCGGACGGCGAAGGCTGCCGGAAAGTTCGAGAGAGATGGACGATCCTCATATATAAGGCCGGACGTCGTGCATCAGGGAGTCAGTCACAGATAACATACTGTAGTGGTCGTGAGATATTAGTGGTGAATTATTAGTAAGTTGGAGTGCGTGTTTTTGTACATAATTTGTGGAAATAAATTGACGTATCGTTTTCAACAATTGCGAGTTTTTAATTTGTCGTTGTGAACCCGTAACAATTGGTGTCAGAAGTGAGATTAAAAGAAATAAATAGTGCAAAGACTATCCTTACACAGTACCACCGGCTAGGACAATTAAAAAGAAGAACAGTAAGTGATTTTGCCAGAATATTCGGAACTGAATAGTGCAAAGACTACCCTTACATATTACCACCGGATAGGACAATTGGACAGAAAAACAGTAAGTGATTTTTCCAGAATATTCGAAGAAGTTCGATATTGTTTTATTCAAAAACTAAAAGAGATATTTAAGAACCGACTTCGACATTAACTTTACAGTCCAAAAATTGATAATTAGAGAGATTTTCTAGAATATTCTATAACATTCTACGACGTTCTATTCAAAAACTAGAAGAGATATACAAATACCGACTTCAACATTAGATTAGTAATTTTAAAAGTAAGAATCAGAAATAATTTCTAGAACATTCCATCACTTTCTACGACGCTCTATTCGAAAACCAGAAGAAATATCCAAAAAGAGACTTCGACAAAAGCTTAGTAATTTCAAAAGTAAGAACTAAAAAGAATTTCTAGAAGATTCCATAAGATTCTACGACGTTCTATTCAAAAACTAGAAGAGATATACAAATACCGATTTCGACATTAGTTTAGTTATTTCAAAAGTAAGAATTAGAAAGAATTTCTAGAAGATTCCATAACATTCTACGACGTTCTATTCAAAAACTAGAAGAGATATACAAATACCGACTTCGATAGTAGCTTAGTTATTTTAAAAGTAAGAATTAGAAATTATTTCTAGAATATTCCATAACATTCTACGACGGTCTATTCGAGAACCAAAAGAGATAATCAAAAAGTGACTTCTGCATTTGCCTAGTAGCAGAAAGAGTAGCATTTACCAGTATATTCCAGAACATTCCATTAGGTTCTATTTAAGAATTGGAAGAGACATTGAAAAACCGACTTCGACATTCGCTTTATAGACTTCGACATTCGCTTTGTAGATAAAATAGACGTTTTAAGTGATTTATCACGAAGTTGATGCTTACTAGACAAAGATCGGCCAAGATGGAAGATTTAACTAAAATGATGCAGGCTCTAGCAGCTCAAATGGCTCAAAACCAGAACGATATGAAACACACCATGGACGACATGAAACACACTATTGAACAAAACCAGAACGATATGAGACAGACATTAGATGGCATGCAAGAAAACTTCGATCAGATAAAGAGCAACTCCGAACAGCTGAGAGAAGAGTTCAAAGCAGCAACTGAAGATCTTAAGGAAGAAATACCTCAAAGAATGCAGAATGTAGAAGAAAAGGTACAAAACCAATTGCAGAATGTAGAAGAAACGGTACAAAACAAATTGCAGAATGTTGAAGAAAAAGTGGAGACCAAGCTACAGAATGTAAGAGAAGAAGTTTTTCAAACAGTGGAAGAAAAGCTCCAGGATGTGTCAAAACAGCTTATACAGCTCCAAAAAGAACACAACAAAATGAAAACTCAGGGATGTGTTGTGAATTCCAACCAAAACATTAAGCCTCCAAATTTCGATGGTACGTCTTCCTGGTCTACTTATAAACAACAGTTTGAAGCTGCCGCTGCTGCAAATGGTTGGGATGATGAGGAAAAAGCTAGAGCATTGTTAGTAGCTCTACGAGAACCTGCTCTGGGACTTTTACGGTCCATTCCAGTCGAGCAAAAACAGAATTATAACGCTCTAGTGGCAGCGTTAGAAAGAAGGTATGGAGACGAACACAAACACAAAGGCCAGGAGAATCATTACAAGAGTATGAAGCAGATATCAGGAGGCTGATGTATTTAGCTTACCCAGAAATGCCAGAAAATTACAGAGATCCCTTCACGGTAGATCGCTTTATTAACGGATTACGAGACACGGACTTAGCAAAATTACTTCGTCGAGAACGCTTCCATAATAGCAGTGAAGTGTTGATTCGAGCCCTTGAAATCGAATCATCAAATAATATGTCCAGGCCAAAAGTAAGAGCTGTTTCAATTCAGGAGGGAGAAGAAATGAGCAATGGACATGAGGTCAACTCAAAAACGCTAAACCAAATGTTTCAATCACTGATAGAGAAGATTGACTCTTTGAAAGAAAGCAGATGATCCCCTCCAAATGTAAAGTGTTTCAGATGCGGACGTACAGGGCATATCCAACGCGATTGTCGCGTCCAAATAAGGTCTCGCTCGCCATCTAGCGGGACAGAGTACCGAAGAAGAGATCAGGAAAACTAAAACTAGTCAACGCAGAGGGGCGGGTGTTGGCTAAAGGGAATGTAGCCCCCAAAATTTATTCAATTAAGAGCTTAAAACATACTGCTGACAGTCTTAACATCGACGGACTTATAAATGGAAGACAAGTTAACATAACAGTAGACACTGGTGCTGCCATATCATTGCTTAAGTTCAAAATTGCAACGAGATATAAAATTCGACCAACAGAAAAGAAAATAACACTTAAGACTGTGACTGGAGAATCCGCAGACGTGTTGGGGCAGACAGACATAGACCTACAGCTGGGAAGATTAAAGATTCGCCACACTGCATTGGTTGCCGAAATAGAAGATGAATTTATTTTGGGAATGGACTTGATAAGTAAACATGGATTTGCGTTTGATAATAAACTTAATATCCTAAGATTTGGGAACGAAGAGTTCATTTTGTCAAATAGTCACATCAATAAAGAACCAATTAAGGTAGTGGCAGTATGCACAACAAGACTAGTCGGTAACAGTGAGACCATAATTTTTGGGAGGCTGGAAAGTAAAACATCAAGCTGCGTCGGACTCATAAGCCAACAAAACACACCCAACACCTACCTCGTTGCAAAATCACTAGTTAAAACCAATAAAGACATCCCGATTAGAGTCGCCAATATTTTCCCAAATAGTGTCAAAATTAATAAGGGGGAGATGGTAGCATTATTTGAACCAGTACAGAAAGTAACAAGATGTGAAAAGCCAACTTCCGAGGATACAAGCAAGTTACCAATGGAGGTACTTCAGCAATTTGAGTCAACTTGGCAACATCTCACTCCAGAAGAATTTAGTAAAGCGAGAGAGTTTATAGAAGAACAAAGTAATATCTTCGAAACTAGGAGTAGTTCGGGACGCACAAACCTTATTCAACATGCTATCAACACTGGCGATGCCCAACCGATAAGACAACCCCCAAGAAGACTACCAATGGCCAAGCAAGAAGAAGTTCACAATCTCATTAATAAAATGCTCAGCGACGGTGTTATTGAAGAGTCATCAAGTCCTTGGTCATCTCCTGTGGTGTTGGTCACTAAAAAGGATGGAAGTACTAGATTTTGTGTCGACTACAGGAAACTTAACGATGTGACCAAGAAAGATAGTTACCCACTGCAAAGAATAGACGACACATTAACAACGTTGGCAGGATCATATTGGTTTTCTACTCTTGACCTGAAAAGTGGGTATTGGCAAGTAGGAATCTTTGAAAGAGATAAAGAGAAGACAGCATTCTCTGCTGGAAGTGAACTTTATCAGTTTAATGTGATGCCATTTGGCCTGTGCAATGCCCCAGCTACATTTGAAAGACTAATGGAAGTCGTTCTACGAGGCCTTACTTGGAAAACCTGTCTAGTCTATTTGGATGATGTCATAGTAATGGGGAAATCATTTCAAGATCATCTAGATAATTTACGAGAAGTATTCTCAAGAATCAGGAACGCAAATCTTAAATTGAACTCAATGAAATGTTTTCTGTTCCAAGAAAAAGTTGAGTTCCTGGGTCACGTCGTTTCCCGAGAAGGCATCCATACCGACGAAAAGAAGTTACAAGCAATAAAAGAATGGCCTCAACCTCGTGACAAACATGAATTAAGAAGCTTTTTGGGTCTGTATACATACTACAGACGATTTGTAGAAGGATTCGCCAAAATAGCGTCTCCATTACATAGACTTACAGAAGATAAAGCTTCTTACAAATGGAATACCGAATGTGACCAAGCATTTAGAAGACTAAAAGCAGCATTATGTTCTAGTCCGATTCTTGCATATCCCATTCCAAAAGGAAAATTCATATTAGATACTGATGCGAGCAACGATGGCATAGGAGCAGTACTCTCCCAAGTACAAGATGGAGAAGAACGGGTCATCGAATTTTTCAGCAAGAAGCTATCCAAACCAGAGAAAAATTATTGTGTTACTAGAAAGGAGCTCCTAGCCATAGTTAAATCCGTAGATCACTTTCACAAATATCTCTACGGACAAGAGTTTCTGATTAGAACGGATCATGCTGCGTTACAGTGGCTCATGAAAATGAAACAACCTGAGGGGCAAGTCGCGAGATGGATAGAAAAGCTACAACAATACCATTATCAAATTAAGCACCGAGCGGGAAGGGTGCATAATAATGCAGATGCATTGTCCAGAAGACCTTGCCCTGAGGATTGTAAACATTGCAGGAAAATTGACCAGAAAGAAGGAATTACCTACGTGCGCCAGATAAAGTTAGAACCAGATGAAGAATGGATGTCGGCTTCGATTAGAACCACACAACTTAACGACAAAGATGTAGGACCTATATTGCGATTGAAAGAAGAGAACAAGCCACGACCATCATGGCAAGATATCGCAAACCAAGGGGTGATATTCAAATCACTGTGGGCACAATGGGATTCACTGATAGTAGAGGAAAACATCCTTAAACGTGCCTGGGAAAGTGCCGATGGCCTTACTGTGGTTAATCAAGTAGTGGTTCCTAGGAGCATGGTAGACAATATAATGGCCGAATGCCATGGTGGAAAATCAGGCGCGCGCCTAGGCATAAATAAAACCATGGACAAAATTCGAAACCGATTTTATTGGGTCAATTACTTTCAAGATGTGAAAAACTGGTGCCGCCGATGTTCGACTTGTGCAGCCAGCCAAGGTCCCAAAACCAGGTCCAGAGGTCAAATGAAACAATATAACGTAGGTCTACCATTCGAACGCATTGCTATTGATGTGGCCGGACCATTTCCAGAAACTAAAAAGGGCAACAAATACATCCTTGTTGTCATGGATTACTTTAGCAAATGGCCAGAAGTTTTTGCTTTGCCTAACCAAGAGGCCACTACAGTTGCGGAAGTTCTGGTAAATGATGTTTTCAGCCGATTTGGCATTCCTTTGGAACTACATTCAGATCAAGGAAGAGACTTTGAATCGAAGCTCTTCCAGAATCTCTGTGACCTTTTAGGGATACATAAAACACGGACTACGGCTTTACACCCGCAGTCAGATGGCATGGTTGAAAGATTTAATAAAACAATAGAAGAACATCTGTGCAAAGTTGTTGATGAGCACCAAACAGATTGGGACCAATATATTCCATTGTTTTTGATGGCCTATAGAACCGCCATTCACAATACGACAGGAGCTACTCCATATAGTATCCTGTTTGGTAGAGAACTGCGTTTACCATGTGATATCATGTTTGGTTCACCTGAAAAAGAACACTTAGAGGTTAATGACTATGTCGAACGTTTAAGGCAAAAGCTGCACGATATCCATGAAGTGGTTAGAGAGCGAATAGAAATAGCCAGTGACCGCATGAAAGCGAGATATGACCTGAAAGCAAACTCTTCAGGGTTCAAAGAGAATGATCAAGTCTGGCTATACAATCCTCAACGCAGGAAAGGAAGATCACCTAAGTTGACACCACCATGGGAAGGGCCTTATAAAGTTGTTAAGAGAATTAATGATGTAGTCTACCGAATCCAGAGAAGCCCGAAGTCCAAGATGAAAGTTGTTCATCTAGACAGACTAAAACCTTACCTGGGAAATGTTGATCGGGACGATCAAACCTGAAGAGGAGGATAGTGTTACAAATTTAAGTTATTTAAATTTTATAATTGGAATTTATTTAGGTTTAGTGTAGTATTAGGTTGATTTATCTTAAGGTTGTATTCTTAGTCTAGGTTTTAGTTGCGTTATCTGTGACTTGCGGTCCAAATAATACGAGAACTTTCCGGACGGCGAAGGCTGCCGGAAAGTTCGAGAGAGATGGACGATCCTCATATATAAGGCCGGACGTCGTGCATCAGGGAGTCAGTCACAGATAACATACTGTAGTGGTCGTGAGATATTAGTGGTGAATTATTAGTAAGTTGGAGTTTTGTACATTATTTGTGGAAATAAATTGACGTATCGTTTTCAACAATTGCGAGTTTTTAATTTGTCGTTGTGAACCCGTAACAATATATATATAATATCAGCTGTTTACCATATCAAATAGTATAGGCAAACGAAAAAAAGTTGTAAAAATTTGTATCAAAAATAATGATATGAAATATACTAGTTTTAATTATTGAAACTAACATGGGTCAAAATCTTTCTTTGTAGGGATACAAAGCATCAAAGTTTTTTATTTTTTAAACTTTTTTGATAACTTAAAAAAAACGCAGTAAAAATATAAAATTGGGTAAATTCGTGTAGCAGCACAAGAGCAATAAACTAAATGAAAAATTATTTTGAAAAAAATTAGTCGGTCAATTTTTTTTAGAAAAAACTTTTTTTTGCTATTAACTTTCATGAATGCCATATTAAACGCAATGTTTTTTTTAAAATATTTTTTGTGAATAAAAACAAGTCTCTAGCGAGACATAATAATAAAATATTATTGACATTATTTAAAAGAATAAGTAGGCAAAAATTATTTTTTTTATTATTATTATTTATACATTTTTGGAGGTTACTTTGACAGTCTGTATCTCCTCAACTTGTAATATCATCAAAAAAAGGAATACCACATTTTTAAATAACAATTAGCTAAGTATTTTAGGCCCTCCAATCCTCTAACTTTAAAAATCCTATATCCTAAAAACAGATGTGTGTTGATCTCCATGTTTCTCGGATATAACCTCCTCTATCACCTGCTGCACTATGGCCCTTAAGTTATATACGAGTCAGCAAAATCGGTTTAGTGGTTTTCAATTAAATTATTTTTGTTTCAACCTTTGTTTTGCATATTATACGATTGCCTTGCGAGTTGGGTCTGCATTTATTTCCTGATAAATTTATTAATACTGAACCGATTTTAATTAAATAAAAAATATCCTGATTGCGTTTTAAAGACCATGATCAAAGTTTATCGCCATCTTAAAATTTAAAATGTCGGAAAGAATCATACTTCTTTAAAATGGCGTGTTTACTCGTATTTTCCGAAAATTCCGATTTATTTAATTTATAGGAATACCTACTTTCCCTCACACAAGGACGTACCAATTTGTAAAATCGATGTGGTGGTTCTCAAAAAATATATTTTTGTTTCAACCATTGTTTTACTGATTCTAGGATTGCATTGCCAATCATGTCTGCATTCATTTTCTTATAAATTCGTTATTACTAAATCGATTATAGTGAAAACAAAATCGTGGTGAAAATTAATTGCTTTTTAAAGATTATAATCGAAATTTTCTTAGAATTTAAGATGTCGGACAGAATCATACTCTATTCTTCAAAACGGCGTGTTTATTCTTATGTTGCAAAAATGTTTTAGTTTTTTTTATTTATAGAAAAGCAATACTTTTGTCCCGCATAAAGAGGTACAAAATAATAAAATTGGTCTAGTTGTGCTCTTAAAATCTGATTTTGTTTTAACCATTGCTTTACAAATTATACGATTGCATTGCCAATCCTGTCTGCATTCATTTTTATAAATTCATTATTACTGAAGCCATTTTAGTGAAACAAAAAACATCATGGTCCAAGCTTCAAAGATCAATCAGTTTCCACCATGATGTTTTTCATTTGAGTAAAATCGGCTCAGTAATAATGCATTTACAAAGAACTGAATGCAAACAGGATTGGCAATGCAATCGTATAATTTGTAAAACAATGGTTAAAATAAAAACAGATTTTTTGAGAACTACTTAACCGATTTAATAACTTTGTACCTTGTTAACCGGACGAAAAGTAGTGCTTTTCTACGGCCTAAAAAAACCTAAAATATTTTCAGAAAATAAGAATAAACACGCCATTTTGAAAAATCAAGTAAGATTCTGTCCGCCATCCTAAACTTTAAGATCACGATAAATTTTGATCATGATCTTTAAAAAGCAAACAATTCTTACCGGGAAGTTTTTTATTTCATCAAAGTCGGTTCTGTAGTAATGTATTTATAAGGAAATAAGTGCAGAAATGATTGGCAAGACCATCGTTTAAAACAATGGCTGAAACAAAAATTTTTTTTGAACCACCAAACCGATTTTGGTAATTCATACCTTGTTGTACGTGGCAAGAATGCAGCTCTTTACTGATTTAAAAGAAATAATTAAAACATGTTACCAATACAAGAATAAGCGAGCATCTTTGAAGGGTACAATTTAATTTTGTCCGCGATCCTGGATTTTTAGACAGCGGACAAAAGAATATATTTAGTCAAAATTCTTATTAATTTTCTGCCAAGTGCAGTTTATCCCAATAAAATCGATGGTATAGTTCAAAAGTTATATTGAAAAAAAAATTGTCCGGATTTTTTTGGCCCACATATATTTGATTTACTTAATATTTTATTTTGAATAGTGCTTTTTCAGTTTATCAGCTTTTTTATTGTCTGAATTGTAGTACTTCAAATACTAGTATTTTTGGATAATCTGATAATTTATTATTTAAACGTTAACGTCATATTGGTTGATTTGTAAGTAGAAAGTAATACATTAGTAAAATTATCTTTTAAACAGAATATAAAAAAAAATATATATTTATAAAAATATATTTATAAAACTTATGGACGCCTTTGGGATTTTAAATGTAACCATTACCCTAATAAATTATACGCTGTTTGAAAAAAATATTATCGTTTTTTGCTTTACATAGCCTTCTGCGTTTTTCTCCAGAAAGCATAATGGACAAGTCCACGAAACTCATTTAAGAGGGAGCTCTACGTTTGGCATATAATGAGCTTGTAAGGGTTGTGAAATAACACTTTTAAGGGAAAAGTATTTAATATTTTTTAATAAAATAAATAAAACTTTTGAAAAGAATTCTTTAGCGCGCATTTAAATTCACATTAAAAAAGATTAAACCTCAACTCTCAAAAAACGTGCCTAAGATTAGGTATCTTCAGTCATTTTTGATACATTATTTTCTGTGGAACCGTTTAACCTATCGCAACGGGGTTTTAAATGGCATTTAAGTCTCTTCTTAAAAGTGCAAAAAAGATTTTTCTTAAATTTGCAAAACTCTGCTCAAGAAAGTGTTATTTCAAAAGCCTTACAATTAGATTTTTGCCTACAATATTTAATATTTTTATTCCATATCACTCTGCACCGCCTCCACAGATTTAACGGCTTCAGTAAATATTAAGTATTTTATAGTTGCCATTTATTGTATAAAAATAAGTTTTGATACTTCAAAGAAATATTAAATTTTATATTTAAAGTAGTTTCGCGATTTAATAGGTTCGAAATCGATTCAAACTTTGGCTTGAATTATGTTGAAGTAGACAGGGACGGGCGAAAAAATATCAAAACACAAAATATTGAAAATACAAAATGTCGAAACTACATTTTATCGAATTACGAAATATCGAAAATACAAAGTATCAAATTACAAAATATCGAAAATCCAAAACATCGAAATTATAAAATATCGAAAACAAAAAGTAACGAAAAAAAAAACTTTTTTAGAGTTTTCCGGGAATCTAGATCCTGTGAAATCAAAACGAACCGAGAAGAAAACCGAAACTTTTTTTTTCTTAATTATTTCCCTAAAAAATAGCTTTGTTTGGTTTCACACCCTTTAGGATCCCGGGAAACAAGTCAGGGAAGTTTTTGTTTTGAAAAAATATGTTAGAAACAGACTTCATAGTCGACCTATATGATCTGTGTTAAGTTTGGAAAGGCAGAACTAGAATTTTTTTTCTAAAAAATTTATTTCGAATTACTTGCCATTCAAAGATGTTTTCGAACCAATTTCCGTTTGAAGAAAATAGTTTCAAACAAGTTTCCGTTTGAAGAAAATGTTTTCGAACAATTTTGCATTGGAAGAAAATGTTTTAAAAACGTGTTTTCAAACAAATTTCCACGACCCTTTATATAACGACATTTAAATAGCAGTAGTGGTTGTTATAGGCTGGCTTTTTAATAGAACGAATGAGGTGAATGACCACTTAAGAATAAAGTCATTTTAAAATGTCAACAAAAACGTTTTCATTTTGAAAGAAAATTAAAATGGTGATTGGAAAATGTGTTTATTCTTTTATTATTCTCTTGTAAATAAATTAATATATCTAAGTTTGTTTAAAAAAATTAATAATTTCTAGGGCAAATTGCACAAAAATTCATTAAATGACCAGTTGCCACCAGTGAATGACCAGTAAAAAACTTATAAATGGCCATATAATAGTATGTTATATAAGTGTGAAAACTAGATTAATATTGCAGAAGCATTAAATTTACATACCGAGCCGGTGATGTGAGGTTTGTAATTACAGGGTGATTTTTTGAACTGGAACAATCAGCATAAACTTCTTTATTACTGAAAATAAAGGGCTATATTAAATGGACAATTTATTTGGTTAATTATGACGTCTTTAACAGCCATAATATTTTTGTATATCACTCACTATGTAGGGGAGAGCAGGGCAAGATTATGATGTTAAGTATTAAAGCTTCCTAGAAAATAACCGAATCAGGTTTTGACAAAAAAACTTCGTTTAAATGTTAGATAGATGTTTTGGTTTACAAACGATTTTAAAAAAAATAATAAATAAACAAAAATTTAAAAGTTAAAAATGTACACAACAAAAAACGTAAAAAATGCATTTTCGTCATCTTTCCCCACGGGGTAAGTTGACGAGCCTATTGGGGCTAGATGACGACTAGGCGCATAGGTCACAAATGTATCTTCTCATCTTTTCATATGAGGTGTACGCCTCATGCCCCCAACCCTCGCACCTTCCACATTTAATCAAGTCCGCTACTGGAGGTTCAATCCATGGTTCCTGGTACCCTAAACAAAAATATTTTCGTTGTTTTTTTTTGTTTGTGATAGGTTTTGGTTTAAATCATTAAAAACTTTCTTTTTACTTTTAAGAATTTGCCATGATTTTTCTTTTTATTTTCTTGATCAAATTTTTTCCATTTTTTTTTTCAAGCTTTTCTTTATTCGTCATCTTGCCCCCAGGTAAAATTTTTTAGTAAAAAATAAAAGATAAAAACAAAAAACGACCAAAGATGGTCATTTATATGTTCTTATATTAAGTTACTAACAAATATTATTCTTGCCTTAGATAATTCCGCAAAAGCTTATTTTTCGGCATGAAATTTTATAAGCGACCACTCGAATTATAGGTTATGAGCCAATTATTATTCTTACGTGCTCCATCTATCTTTAACCCATAAAACTTTGACTTTCCAGAGTTCTATCAGCACAGTAATAAACTCGTAGCCATTTATGAATTTTTCGTTAAATTGAGTTCGTTAACTTGGCCCGCTCTCCCCTACAGGGTGTGACAATAAAGATATAGATTTACATTTGGATTTGGCTTTGGGTTTAGATTTCGATTTAGTTTTAGATTTAGATTTAAATGAACATTTCGATTTACATTTAGATCGGTTATAAAGCAAAAAGTTAGGTTAGGTTAGGTTTTTTAAATATTGTATACAAAACTATATTTTGTGCCCAAAAGTCCAATAAGCAATTCATTTGTCCTGAGGAGTCCAGTGGCGGACCTAGGCTCTAAAAATGCTTACATTTTGAGAACATAACATAAAACTGAATAATTTAACGGGTGTACTGCTAAAACTTCAGAGTTCAGGGTTTGTATCTCAGCAAGGGTACTACCCAGATAACTCAGTGACTCATTTAAAAAAAACCTTTTCGTGCACACTAAATCCAAGATGGCGGAGGAAGCCGCTCCCGCAAGGCCGAAAACCCAAATTTTTTTAGGACTCCAATGTGAACAACACATGTCAAAATCGCGACCACACCTACTTTTGCAAGCTGGGGTCTTTTTTCGCTTTAATGACTGGCCTACTGTGGAAAACAGTGTTCCTACCTAACACGCACACGAAGTGACTTTTCCGTACTTAATTGCTGGGCGAGCAATTGCGTGCGGAAAACTGGCATTATATCAACCAGTTAGTAGGTAATTTTTTTTAGTTTATTACAAAATAAATAGTATTTATTATTAAAGTGGAAATTTGATGTTTTCTTTATCGTAAAAATAAAATAGTTGAAATAATGCAGGCGCTGTAGGTTGTTGAGTATGCAAAATATGAGGACCGCAATTTGAAAATGGTTCTAGCTGACAATGCCAAGCCAGATTTTGGTCCAATTTTTTTTTATTCCCCCTCCTCTTATAGTCGTGTTCGAATTTCTGAAAATTTAACTAAGTTGACGCCCTAAAACCACAATGACACAGAAATGCATCAAAAATGTGTGAAATCTAATCTAAAAATAAAATTATATTAATGTTTTAGGTTTTCTTCAAATTGTCAAAATATGTAAAAACCTTTATTGTAGACAATAAAATTTCCTTTTTAACGATATACAAGTCAGAGGGGTAGGACCAATGACACTCTCCAGCGGCGTCCGTTTATTGAAGTAATGTAAACAAATTAAGAAAAGAAATTGTTTATTACATGTTATACCCCATTTTCTTAAAAATCAAGCTTTTTATCAAAAATTGCGCCTATAGTCGATTGTAGACTATAGGACTATATTTCCTTTTAAATGATGTATAACAAGGCATGATTTGTTTTATTTGTGACAATTTGGGGTCGTCCATATATTATATCAATTTTGAAAAATGACTAAACTTACCAATTTTTTACAAGTTTTATCCAATTTTCTCAAAAACTAAGCTTTTTGTGAAAAAAATTATTTAACACTTTGTTGTAGAAAATGAAATTCTCTTATTAAAAATGTATAAGTCAGTGTAATCAGACTAATACCAAACTCTCCAGCAGCGTCTGTTTCTTCAGAAAATATTAAAAAACGACATTTTTGTCACATGTTTCACCAGATTATCTATTATATTTACAAATCACCAAACAAATTAATTTTTTTACAGGTTTTATCCAATTTTCTCAAAAATTAAGCTCAATTAAAAAAAAGTGTTCGATACTTTGTTGTAGAAAATAAAATTTCCTTTTTAACGATGTGTAAGTCAGTAAAGTTTAATTGATGACAAACTCTCCAGTGACGTCCGTAAGTGGGGGTCATTTAAAAAATAAATAAATAAAAACATTTTTGTTACAAATTTTTCCCGAATTTCCAAAAAACCAAGCCCTTTATCAAAAAATGTCTTTATACTTGATTTTAGAAAATATCCTTTTAAACAATGTATAACAAGGTAAGAAAAGTTAAATTTTTAAAACTTTTGGGACGTCCGTAAATTAAATCAATGTTTAAAAATCAACAAACAACTTAATTTTGGTTCGATTTTTTTTAAGATACTTAAAATTTAAATAAGTGGCGGTACTAGGCCATCCCGTCTGGGACAACTGGGCGCCGCCAACTCGGCGCCGCCAACTGGGCGCCGCCAACTCGGCGCCGCCAACTGGGCGCCGGGCCAACGGAGAATTTTTTTTTTGATAAAATGTGATGATGAAAAACAAAATATATTATTTATATAAAAACATCTTTAAAAAATCCTTTACGCAATTCTTTTAAAATTTGTTTTGGTTAGGTAAAGTTAAATCCATTAAGTCGACTGTTGAATCTTGGTAGTTGTAGTGTTTGGTAACCTGGTAACATTACAATTTACGTTTTTTCTTACAACAATGGCGGATCCAAAATGCCTGAGCTCACTAAATACAGTTTTATCCTCAAACTTAAAAAATTCAAAATGGCGAATCCAAAATGGCGGATTTTCTTATTTACTAACCTATTTGTTTCAAACTTGAAATATTACATTGCTTGAGGTCATTTAAAAAAATTGTTTACTCAAACTTAAAAAAATCAAAATGGCGGATCCAAAATGGCGGATTTTCTTATTTACTAACCGATTTGTCTCAAACTTGAAATATTAGAGTTGGCCCGGCGCCCAGTTGGCGGCGCCGAGTTGGCGGCGCCTAGTTGGCGGCGCCGAGGTGGTGGCGCCAAGTTGTTCCATTTTGTAGGCCATCCCCCCCTCATCCATCTAATCCTTCCTACAAAACTATCGCTCGGATGTGGAGAAAAGGTGAGGAGGGATCACCTTTGCTGCTACAGCTTAGCTGAAGCTACGTACCTAGAATCTTTTTTCGCAGGGAGGGAGCATCTTTTTATTGTGGAACAGGGATGTGAGGGAGGGTGGGAGGTTCGAGGGGTGCGAAGACACTCAATGCAGATGGCGGCTATAGTGTGGTGCGCTTTATTTTTACGGACGCCCCTGAAGTTTTAAAAATTAAATTACTCTTACCGTGCTATACATCATTTAAAAGAAAATTTGATTTTCTACAATTAGCTATGGCGCATATTTCTTCTAAAAAGCTTGTTTTTTTTTGGAAAATCGGGTAAAACATGTGTCAGAAATGATTTTATTTTTTTTTGTTTTATTTGACCCTTATATACGAACGTTGCTGGAGAGTTTGTCATAAACCAAACCTCACGGACTTATATATCGATAAAAAATAAATTTTATTTTTTACAATAAAGTTTAGAACACATTTTTTCCATTGACCTTGTTTCTGAGCAAATCGGATAAAACCTGTAACAAAATTAATTTTTTTGTTGATTTGTAAAAATTGAATTTATTTACAAACGCCTGTGAAGTTTTACTTTAAAGCTATTAGCTCACACTACTACTATACTATAGTAGTGTGAGGTATGGTGATCCTAATTTTTTCGAGAAAAAAAAACTTGCTCCGATTTCAAATTTTTTTATATTTCTTTGCGTTTCAGATGATTTTGAAACTTTTTTGTCTTGCTGTCTGTCTGTCTGTCTGTCTGTCTGTCTGTCTGTCTGTCTGTCTGTGTAACGACCAACCCGCATAACTCAAAAACCGCTTGTCCGATTTAAATGAAATTTAATACCTAGGCTGAGTCTTGGGCCGTGGTGGTCCCATTAAAAAATGAACGAAATCCACCGAACGCAGGTCACATAAAAGGGTGGGGGTAGATTTCAAAAATGAGAGTTTATGTGAAAATATGGCGTGTGTGATATCAAACGAAAGGTAATTAAGTCTGGAGTTAAACAAAATGAATTCTAAGTTATTTAAAAAAAAATGGTGGGGGTAGATGTCAAAAATTAGAGTTTAAGTGAAAATATGGCGTGTATGATATCAAACAAATGGTAAATGAGTCTGGAGTTAAACAAAATACATTTTAGTTTTTAAAAAAAGGGTGGGGTAGATTTTAAAAATTAGAGTTTAAGGCAAAACATGGCTTGTGTGGTATCAAACGAAAGGTAATTGAGTTTGGATTTGAATAAAATATATTTCAGTTTTTAGTTATATTAGCTCACACGTACACTATAACTACAGTACTTAGTGTGAGCTTAGGTGCCCATAGAATGGCAGAGTATTTTACTTTGTGATACAGCATTTCAAATAAAATTTCATTGTCTACAATCGATTATAGAGGATAATTTTTGACAGAGGGCCTGGTTTTTTTCGATAATCGGAAAAAACATGTGACAAACATGTGGCTTTTTTAGTTTTTTTTACATTTTCTCAATAAACGGACGCCGCTGGAAAGTTTGGTATTAGTCTCACCGCACTAACTTATACATTTTTAAAAACGGAATTTTATTTTCTACAATAAAGTGTAAAATCAATTTTTTCCCAGAAAGCTTAGTTTTTCAAAAAACTGGACAAGACTTGTTAAAAAATTTGGTTTAATGATTTTTTAAAATTGATGTAATTTACGTACGACCCTAAATTGTTATAAATAAATTGTCTACAATCGACTATAGAACATAATTTTTAATAAAGAGCTTAGTTTTGAAGAAAATCGGGTAAGTCATGTAATAAACATGTTTCTTTTTCAATTTTTTTACATCAGCTCTATAAACGGACGCCGCTGAAGAGTTTCTCATTGGTCGTACCCCACTGACTAATACATCGTTAAAAAGGAAATTGTTTTGTCTATAATAAAGGTAATTACATAATTTGTCCTAAGAAGCTTAGTTTTTGAGAAAATTTTAAGAAAACCTCAAAATATCAGGTTTTAGGGGGTCTGAGGGGTTTTTGGGGGTTCTTGCAGCTAAAATTTAACAAATTAATATAATTTTATTTTTTGGTTGGATTTTACACAATTTTGATTCATTTCTCTGTCATTGTGGCTTTAAGGCGTCAACTTAGTTAAGTTTTCAGAAATTCGAACACGACTATATGAGAAGGGGGAATAAAAAAAATTGGACCAAAACCTGGCTTGGCAACATCCAGATCGTTAATCTGTGACCTTTTGTCAGCTAGAATCCATTGTCAAACTACGGTCCTCATATCTTGCATACTCAACTACCTACAGCGTCTGCACTAAAAGAAATTTATCCATCAATTGATATATTTTATTAGATTATTCAAATGCATTTTATTAAACTTGCATTTTTACACAAACAAACACACACACACACATGATTTCAAGAAAGCCGGGCGACCGACCGACGGCGACACAAAGAGTTAATCGTTTAGCAAGACTGGTTGACCTGGGTGACTTAAATCTTTGCCCACATGAAGTATTTTTATATTTCCTATCTTCTTTCGTGTTATAAAGAGAATCAGATTTTCGTTAGGCAATTAAAAGGAATACTTCCGAAATTAAAATAGAGCTTTCGCATGGTTTTTTTATGAAGATTGTCGGGTTTAAAAACCGGCCCTGGAGTTTTACGATTATTTTGTAATTTGATAGGATTGGGTAAAATTGTTGGCAAAGTCCAGCACCACAAGGTTCCTTTCACGCACACCTTTGCCCCTGTGGTTTCAAAGTGTTTTGTAGAGCTCCATCTTAAGCACCAACAAGGGCGTAACAAAATACTAACGATTTAATTTCAACTGTCAAAATTCACGAATTGGTTCTATTCATATGCATACGTAGATGGTTCTAATACCTAATAATTAGGAGGTTATAGTAAAAAATCTTGTTCCGTGTTTAAGTTGTGGAAGATTTTTTAAATTTACCCTATATTTTTTATTATTTTATTTCTATCAAGGTGTACAAATTATATCGATTGGTAAGATATCACTCACAGAATTTTAATCACTGCTTACCTTAAATTTAACTAGGACGGCCGCTTGACATCATAAGTCCAAGATGGCGGGTTTTTTTCATGTTTTTTTAAAGCTTATAACTTGCGCTAAATTAATTTTACAGAAAAAACTATTTATACGTTTTTATTTGCAAAGGAACATTTATTAATATAGGAAAAAAAATCAGCTTTATATCTCGAAAACTAATAAAGATATTTTTTAAGATACTAAAATATCTTAACATTTTTTTACACCGAACAAGAATTGAAAAATAAAGTTTTAGACTACCCCAAAATCGGTTTAATATGGACTACTTAATTTCAGTTCGCCGGGTGTTTGCTTGCTTAAGAGAGCCCCTGTGTCATGTCATAAATCCAAGATTTTGTTTTTTCCATGTTTTTTCACAAACTTTTGCTCCATCAACTTTACAGAAAAATCATTTGAGTTATGATTTGTTCACTATTATACAACTGCAATTTAGTTGACGTTTTAACAACCTTTATATCTCATATATATATTGTAATTTGTTTTATTACTAAAAAAATTATAAAAATTCAAGGTTCGGCTAGAAAGTTTTAGGTAAAAAAATTTTATGAATGTTTTTGACTATCCTCAATCGATTGGTGATGGATCACAAATTATGAAGTCGCCGGGTGTTAAAATTAGTTTTACAGAAAAACTGTAAATATATATTTATTTGCAAGAGAACATGAATTATTATGGTGAAGAAATTGACATTATATCTTAAAAACTAACAAAGATATAAAAAAAATGGTTAAAAAGTTACCATGTACTTTTTTGTATTTGAACATGTTTTATATGTTTGTTAGCTTTTAATAAATAAAGCTAATTTCTTTAATATATTAATTGATTTTCTCTTGGAAACAACAAACCTGTTTATATTTTTTTGTAAGACTAATTTAGCGAAAGTTATAAGCCAAAATTTGTAAAAAAAATGGAAAATGCCGTTTATTTGCATTTATGACATCATATAGTCCTACTTCAATTTGAGGCAAACATTCGGCGACTTTGGTGAACCATGACCAATCGACCGAGGGTAGTCTTAGTTAGAGTCCCTGTATGTTGACATATTTGGATATATTATCCAAATATGTCAACATACAAGGACTCTAGTCTTAGTCTTTCCTGATCAATCTTAAATTTTTATAATTTTTTTAACATTTAAAAATATAACAATATCTTTTTAATTTTTGAGATACAACGCTGACTAAAACTGCAAATAAATTGCTGTTCTATTGCAAACAAATCACAACCCACACAAACTTTTTGTAAAAATTGTGTGGCAAAAGCTAAAAGCAAAGTTTGTGAAAAAAACATGAAAAAAATCGCAATTTTGGATTTATGACGTCACACACGCGCTCTTACTGAAATTTGAGGCAAACACCTGGCGACTTAAAATTGGGTGATCCATAACCAATCAATTTGGGGTGGTTTAAAACTTTCTTTAAATTTTTTTGTGGTAAAAAAAGTTACTATTTTTTATTATTAAAAAAAATAATATCCTTGGTAGTTTTTAAGATGTAAAGCTGATTTCTACACTATCTTAATTTTTGTAGCAAATAAAAAACGCATATTATATTGTAGCATTTTTTATTTCCCACTAGTACTTACGTAAGACAAATGCTCCAAAACTTCGGATAGTTATTTAAAAATAAAAGAATACTTATATTATTTTTCTGAGGTTATGAACCTTTTGTTTTGTTTTGATTTCAAATTCCAACTCGTCAGCAAATTTCCGTTCGGTCAGCATCAATTGACTTACCAAGGAATTAGCTGCCGGTTGCACATATTTTAATGCCTGCTTGCACTAGACTGTTAATGCCTGTTTGCACCCACCAACCTTTGTGTCCGGTCATATGTTTTCTTGCTAGAATAAATGGAAATCGCTCTTCGATTTTCAATAGAAGAATCCAATATATTATTCCTGCTATTTTTATTCGTATTCCCCTCTAATTAATAGGAAATTTTTCTCACTGACAACTTTTTAGATCACTGTCGGTGAACAGTCCCTCTTGTCTCTCGAAAAAGCTCGTTTTGATTTGACCATACCCGAGACTATTCTGTGGGCATACTTTCAGTGACAGCACCGTCTTTACTTTCTTTGTCTTTAAAATTTTCAATGGAATAAGGTAATAAATTTTCACCGTTCGTTTTCCATAAATTAATTTATGGCTTAAAATTAGTTAAAAAACTTAAAATATTTACAGCGAATGATTCGCTGCTGTGTGCACTATGTGCAGACATTTCTTTTGTGACTCGATTGATAGTTTTGAGTAAGAAATTCATGGATGAATTTCTAGCTGCCCCAAACAAAGGGTGAGTAATATATTTTTCTGTTAATTAATTATCTGCATTTTATGTCAAGCTATTATTTCTTCTATCTATTGGCACATTTTCTAAAGGCCATGTATCTTTAATTTAGGGTTTTTCGTCCGGCTCTCTCTCTGCCCTTTCTCAATCAGAGTGCCCTCGTGGTCGTCGTCACAACCTGCCTCTTATAGATCTCCTCAACAGAGACCTCCTCAACCGTTTGTGTTTTTGACGTTCACTCTCCCTCCGGTACCTGTTCAGTTACAATGACCTGCTCTATGGCTGCCTTATTCAGCAGATGCCCTAGTATGCCTTGCGGAGCCCTAACCTTCTTTATCCTCTTTGAGACACAAATGCCTTGATGGTGGTAGCAGTTTTCAGGTGGGATCACTCCTTTTTTTATAAAATATATATTTATATTTTTCCTTTTTTTTTTAATTAATTAGGCGGTTTCGCTCCATACTTTTTGATATCCTCATAGTTATTAATATTAAAGTTAATATTGTATGCGCTCGCTATGTGGCCACGTATCGGATAAAGCAAGGTTGATTAGATTTTTTTTATGAACAATTTTCAATTGTAGGGATGTACATAACTAATTTGTTGATAATACAAAGTTTTGAACTCAGTTAAAGTGTACTTCTTTCAAGGTACTAAATTATAAAAAGGTTGATGTTATCTTAAAACAACACTTGGTAAATATTAATAAATATATTTCCTTTTTTAATATTTATTAAAAACTTCACTTCAACTTATTACCAAAAAAAGGTGGCGCTCAAATAGCAGAAGAGTTTCCTAATCCACAACCCAACGTCACCAGACAAATGAGCAGCCGTACACACTTTGTGAAGTATTATTGGTTTGTCCTGGCAACAGAATAAACAAATAATGCTGCAATATTACAATTTTTCTGTAAAACTAATTTTGCAAAAGTTATAAGATAAGATTTGTAAAAAAACATAAAAAAAGCCACCATATTGGTTTTATGACGTTACATCGGCCCTCCTACTCAAATTGGAGGCAAACACCCGGTCACTTAAAATTGTGTGATCTATTACCAATCGATCCAGCGTAAATTAAAAAAATCTTCCATAACTATCACAGGGGATCGTTAACAATGTGTCATTAGTATGGATGCCAGGGCATTCTGGGCACGAGGGAAATGAGGCAGCAGACCTAGCAACGAGGGAAGCGGCATCTACCGAATTTTTCGGCCCCGAGCCAGCCATGGGGATATCATACAATGCTGCTAAATCAACCATATTAAAATGGATGGAGAATAGCTTCCAGCAATACTGGATAAATATGCCAGAACTGGCTCACGCTATAGAGTCCATTAAAGGACCTTGTAGAAACAGATCCAGGAACATTATTGGACTTACAAGACAGGAGATACGTATAGTGACTGGTCTTTATACAGGTCACTGTCGACTGAGAGTACCCATGCACAGAATGGGACTAACAGAAGAGACCGAATGTAGACTCTGTATGGAGGATGACGAAACAGTCAGACATGTACTGTGTGAATGTCCGGCTATTGCAGGTTTACGTCAGAATACTTTCGGTAAACCTCAGATCGACTCAGAAGATCTGAACAGTGTCTCACCCAAACTGATAGCCGGCCTTTTTGGAGGATTAGGCATACATTGGTGAGAAACCACTCAAAAGTGAGCCACAATAGACCCACTGGTGGTCGCAGTGAAAGGGCTGCAAGGCCCACTCACATATGAATCATCATCAAATCATCATCATCACAGGGGATACCAGAGGCCTCTTAAGTAAGATTTAATTAGGTACCAGTCTAGAATATTACGGTATACGAGTTATATGTCTATAGGCAACTAGAAATACAGGCATGCTTTTTTATATGTTGGCTAGTTATTCTAAATATAGAGAACAGATGGTGGGTACCCCTTGTCGAAGTAAAAAGGTACATCAACCATTTATATTCTACAGAACAATTTTTCAAACCAATATACCTTACCTTCAAGCGTGTTTAGGCGCTTACCAATTTCTGAGTAATCGACCGACTTAGTATTTGTGAGAACGTGGTGCAAGTTTTCTCTTATGGGAGGTCTCGTCGACGTCGATGAGGATTTGGTGGTTGGCACTAAAGTACCTCCAACTTGAGTACCTTCTGATTTTAATGTTTGGTTGGGCTCCGAAGTTTGAGATTGTGATTCGGTTTGGTTGACCTATAATTTTTAAATATTTTAGTAACTAAATAAGACCAAGACCGTGACATGCTCTTTATTTAAGCCCACTGCCCTTGCCGCTTCACTTGTTACAACAAGAAAATACTTTCTCTCACGTAAATTGCTGTCGTGAAAGCCCGCAAGCGGCGTGGTGGCATGCCGTCCAATGATCAATGCAAGCACAGATCGAAAAAGGTAGAATTAGGCCTTCATTTTCTTCCAGTGAACGAAAAACATTGATTCAATTTACATGAACATTCATATTCATATATATGAACGGGTTTTTAAGTGTCTATCATATTAATATTCGTGTAAATTCCGTTAATTGGCTGAATGTAATGTTCACCGCAGATCGTGCTTTTTCTATAAGTGTGTTGAGTTAGCGTAGGTTTTCAGCCAATATCCCCAGCTTAGGTTAGTCCTCTTAAAGCCGAGTATAAAAGAGCTGATTTAGTTAGGTTAAGACAAGTCAGAACAGATTAAATAACTTAACTTATACTTATACCTCGACATTTCTAATAATACATGGGTCATAACTAATATATCTTTGAGCCAATGTGTTAAGCCTAAATAATTTTTTGTTGTACTCTGTTTTTTATGTACTGGGTGGAAAAAATGAATATGCCACTTTAGTCAAACTTAGTACGTACGTTGGTACAATAGACCCATACGCGATCGCGGTGCATGGAAGTCCAGTAGGCCCTGCCACCACTTAAGATTACAATACAAATTCTAAACGTATCCTAGCCTAACTAAATTAGCTCTCCTCTGCTCGAATCTTTGGCTTCCAGTGCAAAAATCAGGACTAATTTTTGAAGAAACCAAAATATGTCAACCAAGTTTTTTTACGCGCTTTCTTTCTGCCGCAAAAAATTTGTGGAAATTTTGGCTCTACTTACATACAATGTTTTGTTCAGATGGGATAACCACAGTTGTGGTACCTCGTTTGAAGGCTTGTGGAAAAAGAAAAACAGCTAACTATTTTTGACTTACATAGGTCAATCCAAATATCAAAATTAATTTTAAAATTTTGCATTTGTGGTACTTTATTCAAAAGCAAAAAGAAAAACAACTCAATATTTTTTTTCGATATACATTAATTAAAATGTAAAAAAATATATATATATTTTTAATTTGTTAAACACACTTTGTTTATTGTATTAAAATCTAGTCAGTAAGACTAATTAGCAATTTTGTTTTAACTTAATTTACTAGAAAACTCAGATTTAAACTTAGGGTTCACTTAACAGTTCTCCCCGCTTAGTTTGGTCTATAAGTCACAATTGTGTTGTGTTTATAGCATTATTTTGGTTTTGTAATTCACTTAGTTTACTAGCTCAAACGGCTTCACTCTTTTTAGTCTTCGAACTAGCATGGTATTGTCTAGAAGCTGAATTGCTTCCACATTCACATGCCGATGGAGTCTATCTTTATGGCTTTTTGCGTATTTTTTTATAGTCTCTGCTACAGTTTCGATTTTTAGATCTCGATGAAGGTCACTATTTCGAACGTACCAAGGTGAATTTACAATGTTTCTTAATACTTTATTTTTAAATCTCTGTAAAACAAGAATGTTACTCTCTTTGGCACAACCCTATAGTTGAATACCATATGTCCATACTGGTTTCAGTATTTGTCTATAAAGCAATTACTTATTATGAATTAAAAATAGTCAATTTTTAAAGTGGAGTTTGCCAATTACAAAGAAAAAGTTCTCCTTCTCCACTAAAGTCTTTATTTATAAATGATGGGGGGGATGGTCACTTTCAGGGTACACCACTGAACCTGAAAGGGATTATTTGATCACCTTCAAAATAATTTTATTATCTCAGTTTAATCTATTTAATAGGCACTAAAGTTGCTTCGGATGTAGTTTAACTTGTTTTAACTGATGATGGGTCTCTTTAGACTCGAAACATGTCCTAAATAAAACCCGAAACAATAAAGACTTTAGTAGAGAAGACATTCAGTTTTTCTTTGTTATTATGAATTGTTAAATTGGACTTCCTTCCATTTAGCCAGTTTATTTTTCTATACTTTATCTCAAGTTCTTCTTTTTTTTTTCTTAACATGTGCTTTCCAGCGCAATTTGGCATCATGGGTCATACCGAGATATTTTGCCTGAATAGGGTGTTTTATATTTTGTTTGTAAAATCAACATGAATTCATTTGATTTCATTTAATTTTATTCGTCACTTTGTGGTCCAACTGTGAGCTTCGGTGACTGCATCCTGAAGTTTTTCTATGCATTTTTCAATAGATTTTTCTACCGTCAATAAACCAGTATTATCGGCAAATGTTGCTAAGTGACAATTTTCTGGCTTTGGGATATCGCAAGTGAATAATAAGTATAGATAGGGGCCTAGTACGCTGCCCTGGGGCACGCCTGCTTGAATTTCTCTTAAATTTAAGTATGAGTCTTTCTCTTTTATTCTAAAATGTCTATCAGATATGTATGATTCCAAAATACCCGAATATTGTTTTGGCAGAAACAGTTTTAGTTTAAAATTAAGGCCTTCATGCCACACTTTGTCAAATGCTTGTGCTACATCTAGGACAACTGCAGAACAAACTTTTCCCTCTTCTAGCGCTTTTTCTATTATATTAGTAATTTTGTGTACTTGATCTATCGTGGAATGCTTGTCTCGAAAACCAAATTGATGAGATGGAATAACTTCTTGTCTTTCCATGATGGGTTTAATTCTTTTAAGCAAAAATTTTTTATAGAGCTTGAATATAGTTGGCAGCAAAAATATTAGCCTATAAGACGACACGTCATGGAGTGGTTTTCCCGGTTTTGGAATCATGATAACTCCTGCAACTTTCCACAGTTTAGGTACATACCTAAGCCTAAAGGACGCATTAATTAGGTTGCATAGTTTTACGATAGCATTTCTGGGGAGTTGTTTTTTGACTACTCCGTTAATAAAATTATACCCTGGGGCTTTTTTCGAATTAATATTTTTGATTTCTGTTAATATTTCTTTTGGTGATGTAAGCTTAATATGGTCTTCGATTTGATGGGGTTCATTTACATGAAAATTTTTAGCTGGTGCTTCGTGGGGCTGAAATGTTTTTTCTAAATGACTTGCAAAAATATCTGCTTTACCTTCGTTACTCCTTGCCCACTGGTTGTTAGATTTTTGTGTAGGTGGAATTTGGATAATTGGTTTTTTAAGATCTTTGGTTGCTTTCCACAGGGAATAGTCTGTATTTTTATCATCTGTAAGTTCATTAAGAAAATGGTTAATAGATTCATTTTTATTACTAAAATTTCTCGCCTATTGCGCTCCGTCATGTTGTTGAGATTTGTTTTGTCCTGAGGATCACAAGTTTGCTGCCACTTTCTTCTTAGTTTCCTTTTTTCCAATATAAGGTATCTAATTTACTTTGGATAGTTTTTTCCCTTAAAAACTCTCTTTGGTTTTGGACTGTTTTCCCAAGCTGCTTGTTAAATATTTGTAACAAAATATTCAATTTCTTTATCGATTTTTTCTGGCGTTTTCAATGGAACTGATAGGTTTATTTTTGCTGACAGACTTTTGTTTAAAACTAATCCAGTCGGTCAGTTTATTAACTAGTGATATATTTGCTTCTTTCTTTATTATGTTTTTACTAAGAGTTAGAATAATAGGTAAATGATCTAAGTGTAAATCAAAACTTTCTTCTATATCTACAAAACTTAAAGATATATTTTTTACTATAAAAAAATCAATTAGATCTGGAATATTCCCGTGATCTGTTGGATAGTATGTGGGCTTACCAGTTGATATCGGCTCATATTGATATTCACTAATAGCTTGCAAAAGTTGTTTTCCTTTAGAATTCGTCAGTCCAGATCCCCAGTAGGTATTTTTTGCATTAAAGTCACCTTCAATTATAAAACAGTTTCCTAATTTTTTGAGAAAATTAAGATTTTTCTTTAGTAAGTGCCTTGGTGGTATATAGACAGCACTTATGACTAGTGTATATGTTTTCGTTTTTACACTTACTAATGTAGCTTGATTCTCTATGGTTTTATAGCCCATCTCTTCATAGTGTGATACATTTTCTTTAATTATTACAGCACTTCCCCCATGTGCAGTATTGCTAGGGTGAGTTGTATGATACACTTTATAACCTTTAAATTTAATGTGAGGCTGGTTAGTGCAATGATGTTGCAAGAGACCATTGGCATCCCAAGCTAGAATTCTAAGATTACTGACTATTTTGAGGCATATTGGTAGCTCCGTTATTGCTACTTTCTAGTTTAGTTAATCGCTCATCAAGTTTGTTCAATTTCTCCAAAATTAATTGTAGTGTTTGTTCCATAGTATTTTGACTACTGATATTAATATCAGGTATAGTAGCTGTTGCTACTACTTGGTTGTATGTCCTTGTCACAGAGTTTTGTGTAACTGTGTTTCTTTTCTGTTGGTTTTGTGTATTTGTACACACGTTTGGTATGAGATTCGGTTTCTTAGGTTTATTTTTCAATTTTTGTATTTCTTTAGCAACAAGGCATCCTCCGTAGTTAGCAGGCTGCTTGCCTCCACAGTGGATCCATTTTGGCTCAGATTCTTTTGGTTTGGGGCATTCTACAGTAAGATGTTTCCCCGTGCATTTTACGCAACGTGGTTCTTTAGCGCAATATTTTTGCATCTGTCCATAAGATTGACATCTTTTGCATTAAGGGACTAATTTTGAGGTTTTTAGTGCTTTTATTTCCACCTCAATCCCAAGGATACTAGAAATTTTAAAAATGTTGTTGATATCTTCATCGTGGCTAAATGTGAGCATAAACATGTTAAGAGGTTATCGTGTTCTCCATTTCAGTTTGTTGGTGGCTTCCAGTGCCTTAAAATTTTTTTTTGTAGATCAGCTACAATTTTTTGTGGGTCACATGAGAAGTGTTGCCTATTCGCTATTACTCTAATTGGCCTTATTTGTTTGTTTTCGTATGAGTGCCATTGATGCTTTATTTCATTTATCTTGTATATTTATTTTAATATTTTCGTTATTTAAAACTTTTATTTTAACTCCTTGTATGATATTTAACTTTTCGTAAATCATTAAAATTTTTACGCCATTTACCATAATCGGTGGAGGTAATGGAGCTTTTTTAACCTTAGTAGGGGGTTCTTCATTTTGTGTTTTATTGGAGGACTCTCCAGTGCCCGAGCTTTTTTGTGGTGGTGAGAGTGAAGCATCCATTCGACGTTTTTTTCAACCTTTTCCTTGTTGTCTGATCCACTCAGTCTCTCTTGCCAGATCACCCTTATCAGTAATGTAGTCCATGTCAGACTCTTCTTTTTAGTGACTTTTGTCTCTAAATCTGCAAACTTTTTTTGCATACCTTCCAGTTGACTTGTACACTAAGTGAATTTTTTTCGTTTTGGGATTTTTTCCATTCGCTATATAAAACTTGTTCATTTTGTGTTCTAGCACGGCTATCCTGAAATAATTCGGCATTATCCATTTTTTCTTGATTTTGTTTGGGCTTCTCGCTAATTTTTAAAACAAGCTTCACAAGTGATGGTACACTTTTTTTGCTTTTAAACATGATATATTATTTATAATAAACATTGTTTATAAATATTCAACACAGATTTTTCGCACGCGCGGTTTATTATAAACAAAACAAACCACGAATTTGACCTCGTTAGCACTATTATGCAGGTACGGTGCAATACAACCGTACCGAACTGCGATCGAACGAATACTAATCATCAAAAAATATATTGCTATTATTTATATAAAAAAATTATATAAAATTTCTTTTATTTTTTGGTTTCCGTTGATTCCTTTATTTATGAACTTTTAAATGAGTTACCAAAAGTGTGAAAATACACAGCAAGAAAGTTCATAAAAAACTAAGTTGACGTTGAAGTTGCCACCCGGTATACAAACACACAACTTAAAAGAAAGAGCAGTTTTTAAAAACTATTTTTTAATATTTTTAACTTATAAAACCGAAAGCCAGCTAGCATTTTTGTTTCCAGTGGATTCTAGTTTCATGTTTTACTTGTTTGCCAATTGTCAAGTTTAGAAAAACGTTTTCAAACTAAAAACCTTTTATTTTGAAATTTATTTTAGATGTAAGATGGTTATTAATAACTTTTTTATTAGGAACCAACTGTCAAACTAAATTTATTTTATCACTTTTAGTTTGATGATATTACATTAAAATCGTGTTTTCTAAATATTGTCACAAGGGAGTTTTCTAGTGACGTAACACAGTTTAAGTAAGGTTTTATAGTTTTATTTAACAATACTTATAATTACTACTTACATTAAATACATCTTGTCTACAAATGTCTATCTTTTAGATACGCTCGACTTCTGACTACTGTAGTACTTGTCTTCACTGTACTACATCTGGAACGTTACGTTCTCAGCTTACAACTAACTGCTAAACACCGTTTGCCCTGTATAAACATCATCGATGCCTGGTCAAACACATACGATTTTTATTCCGTACATAATTTATTACACGTTTTAATACAAGTTGAACAATATACAGAAGTTCATTTCCTTAGATTGTTTAGAGTTAATGTGCACTTGCTTATAAACGTAACTTGTGTCATTTAATTAATAGGACATTATTTTCTATTCTGACACACCCCCCTTGCTTTTAAAAAAATCTGTCCCTACAGATTATCTAGTTTAAATTCACAAAAAAAATATAACAGTCGTCTGTACGTAATAAATTATAAAAACTAATTAACTAAAATAATTGTTTATCCACCCGGCTACTCGTTCCGATTGTTTTACATTATTCATGTGACGCAACCTAATCCAATGTAACTTTGTTAAAAGTATTAACCGCAGTGTTGCCGTGATGAATTTGTGGGTCTTGCACGCTGCCTTGAAAATGTTCAGATCTCGCTTTGCTGCCAACTATCCTTATCTCGTTTTGACTTGTGCGGCCCATTCCCGCAGGAAGACCTGTATTGTAGGCCCTTTTTTTCTGTTTGTCGTGTTTGATTTGACTGCACGACTGGCGAGAGGTTAAAGTTGGTTCCCCCCGGTGTTCATGCTGCGCTCTTGGGTAGCTGTCTTGCCTTGTGGTATCGGCTGTTGCCTTGTGGAATCGGCTGTTTATCGTGTTTGATTTGACACTGCGCTTCTGTATAGCTGTCTTGCCTTGTAGTATCGGCTGACTGGCTCTGTATGGGTTGGCCACTTGGTGGGTTGGCTGTATGGCGGTTTGGCTGCTGTACACCAGTGCTAATCGATCCTGCTCACCACTTTTTCGTCTTTTGCATTACTTTGGTTGACCTTTTTGGCCCCTTTGCTAGACCTGTTGTGACATCTTGGTTATGTCAGGCTGTCGTTCTTCCATGTCTTCTTTCTTCATGTTGGGAACGAGTAGAATAAGTGGATCTAAAAAAAAATAATACACAGACGATGTTAGGACATAATAAATATTTACATGTGTACATTAAAAAGAGACAAAAATGACAAAAATTACAAAAAAATAATTTAATTGTTCTCAGTTCATTTAAGAATTATTTATAACATTGGCAACCCTGCTTAGATATCTTTATTATACCTATAACATTTGAAAATACGTTTAATGTAATACACCTTACATTCAAAACAATGTGTGTATTTTGCACCTTTCAAAGAACATTATAGAAATTATTTAATTAAGTTCAAAATATTATGTATGTCATACATTTATTTTTTCTATGGTATACGCCCTTCATTATAATTTATTCCCCTTACATCTCTTAATCTCACCCATGTGATTCATAAAAATTATTAACATCGTAATAATATAAAATTATACTTGGCGACCGCTTATAAGTGGCAATTAGCTTGTCGGCAAATCGGTTAGCTCCTATGTTTTACTATAATATTTCTTCAATAATTTTTCGCGTAGATTTTGACATGAAATATCACGGTAAAAATGAGTTGACCTATTTGCGGGCTACGACGCAACGTAAACATTTATAAAAATCATTTATTATACAAAACAAATAACAAAACTACCGATATAGTATACGATTAAGTAATCTATGCGGCGTATGTGGTATTTACATTACATTAAGCACGTGTATAAATAAAATTTTCCTGCATTTAAATAAGCGACGAATTTTTTATTCGCTGGAGCCATAATTAACAATGTTAGCATCAACTTTTTTGCCGATTTGAAGGGAGAATAAATCTTTTTGTTCTTTCAATTCGATTTTAAACTTTGTGTGACCGTAGTTGATTACGACTTCGGGTGTATTTTCTTTTAAATTTACTGACGCCGATTTTTTTGAATATTTTTTGAGCAGTTTTATACTTACATAGGCTAGGAACATAAGCAAAGAAAGGCAAGTGATACCGAATAATATGTCATATTCATAGTGTATCTATGTTGTGTTTAACATATTTTGTGCATTAGCAACTTGAACTGGTGTATGCAACAATTATATAGAGTGATAAATTCCGTAACAAAAAAATTGCGTGATTTCCCATACCGTATGTTTGCGGTATGATAGTGTCCACTGAATATCTTTATACGTAGGTTGCATGTGTTGTATTTTTGGTCTTAAAATGAATGATTTTAGATTTGACCAAACTGCAGGTATAATCTGAACTATGCTCGCCGTCTCGATTTTATTGTTACATGGGAATTTTTGTGGGATAATAATTTCGCCGGATGACTCTAACTGGCAATTGCATGGGATTTTAATTTCTAAAGCTCCTTTTTTGTTATAAACGTTTTTTAGTTCGGTTTTTCCACTACCGCAGGAGAGATAGCTTTTTTCTTGGAGATGTGTAAGTATGTATGTTTCGTCATTTAATTCTGAAATTATCAACGAGTTACCTGAGTGGCAATTCATCAGGCAAGATAAACTTATTTCTTCTACAGACGCGCCGTGGTACAATTTTTTGGCGCACTCTGGTCCCTGTATATTATCAACAGAAAACCTAGGAATAAAACATAATTTGTCGTAATAAGGTCTACATAAGTGTAGCCCTGTACCTGAAATTTGTCTAATTTCTTCTTTTCCGTAATTATTTTTTGAGACAGCGATGTACGATGCCTGGTGTGGTATTGTACATGTTTGATTGAACCATGCGAAGGTAGTCGTTGTCAGTTCATAAAGGTCCCACTTTTGTCTGTGTTGTATAATTGGTATTTTAATGTAAATAAAAAATTTATTTGCCGTAATTGGAAGTCCGTATATTGGAAGTTCGTAAAATTTTGAAATGATTTCTCTTGAAATTGCCAAACCTTCATTCGACCAATAGATTTGTTTTTCCAAATTACCTAAATCTTTTCGTAAAACCTCTGGATTGACTATTTCAATGGGGATTTTTCTTGCCTGGCATGATTCAATAATTATTTGTTGACTTAGCGCGCGAGTTAGAGATATTATTCGCCTTAAATTTTAATTCTGGTTGGCCAGAGATGCGCTAGCAATACTTTCTTCATCCCTCAGGATTACTTTACCCTCTTTATTTAAAGTTGAAACTTGTGAGTCTATAAATTTTATTCTACTTTCTGTATCTTTAAAAGTATCGCCAATTTTGGTAGTGTAATCGGAAAAATATTTTGACTGTTCCCCGATACTGCGAAGGGTGTCGCCTAGCCCTTTACTGATTGTGTTAAGTTGCCTTTTTACTGTTTCGTTAACCTCCGAAATTATATCGAGTTTTTCTTTGGTCGCGACCCCACAACACCAATTAGAGCATCTCCGATGAAGCCTAGTGCCCTTTTTGGCCTTAACTTTTGTTGAGATATTTGTGCCCTCATGGAAGATGCGTGCCAGTTACCGTTTACAAATCGAATTCTTGTTTAAATGACTTCCCTAACTCATGTGTGTGATACCAAGTTACAATTGTCGCCATAGTACTCGCAAATATATCTTGGCAACTCTGGTTCTGTCATAATCTCTTCTGACCAGTCCATTTTATATGTAATCGGAATTGTAGCTTCGTATGCTACAGTTTGCGGTAGTGCCTTCCAAAATGCTCCTGCACTGACTTCTACTAAGTAGGATTGGTTTTTTCGGCGTCTCAGACCTTAATTGCTATGATGCACAATATGAAGTTCAATCTAAAAAAGATGCTTTGCAAATATGTGTTATTTACATTCCTTTAGATGTGTTTAAAATTAATTGTCTCTTTTTAAAATTAAAATTAATTTTAATAAGATAATAATAATAATATAATTTGATAAACGCTATGAGTTTGGCTACGATATTCAATTTACATTTCATTTGTTTTATTGCTGTTAATTTCTTGTTAGCAAAATATTAAAAGTAATCCAAATAAAGTTGTGATTTATTTCCACATATTTTAATTTATTTAAAAAATACTTTAATTATTTATAAAGTTTTGATCATTCAACTTCTAAGGTGTTTTTAAAACAACTGGCTTAAATATTATTAAACAAGCTCGGAGTTGTCTCAACAAATCAAAATTTTTATATTCCTTAAATGTTTTTACAACAATTTATCTAAGTTGATACTTATAAGTTAAATATTTCAATAATTTTTAACTTATTTTTAAACTTTGCAGGAGTGTTATCCCAACATTTAATTTAATTTATTATTATTAACCTAACCTAATTGTTTTCTAAACTTATGTTGGTGACCACTTTTGAGTATTGTTATTATATTTCCTAAAAACAATTTATTCTTTTAAGTAGATAAAGTTTTCAAAGCGGTCGTTGCTTGACAGTTTGTTTTATTATCTGGTATAGTGATTTAATAACATGATACCGTATACCTGCTAACCGGTTTTTAATTGTCTTGTCTACGATTGCACTGAAAATAAAAATTAAAAATTTAATTTAATTATAGGCAGGTATCTTTTTAAAATTTAAATTTTGCATTGACCAAAAATGTCTTTTTCACTTCACTAAAATAGCGTATTTTATTTTATTTCACTTGACTTTAAATAGTGTCTTTATATACAGGGGAATATTTGTGACACAAGGTCTTGTTATAAGGGCCTTTTTGGATAGCTTAATTTTCTGTCACTGGGACTACTTCCGGTGTCCATGGGTCATAGTAAGATAGCATCCTGCTGACATGAATCACATCTTTTTTGCATTTGTTTAATGGTCCTTTTCTTATTTCGTAATCCACATCCGACATTCTGCGGGTAACGTAATATGGGCCGAACTATCTTCCTACTTTTGTGACGGGAGTAAAAACTTTTACGTTTTCGCCTACCTCATATTCCACATTTCAGTGTTTGGTATCATAGTGAATTTTGTCTTTTTGCTGCTGATTTTTCATATTATCCGCTGCGACATTTCGCACAGCGAGTGCACGGTTTCGGATTTCTTCCGTGTTACTCGGTGGTGGACTCATCATGATATTTGCTTCTATGGGTATACTTGATTCAGATAAACGCAGAAACTTTTTTGCGGGATTGCCGGCTAGTTTTAAAATATGGAGATGTCAGTTAGGGTAAATCAAATTTCCCTAGCAACTTCTAAAAACTATTAAGAAAATTAACTGATTTATTTGTATTATACAAGGAAATAAAAAGTTATTCTCGTTTGCATACATTTTTTGTTATTTTTAAGTCAAATTATTAAAAAGAAAAATATTAAAATTGAAGTGTTGGCAAACGCGAAAGATTTTTAAATGAGTTCGCTAAGATCAGTCAGTTTGAACTGAACATTACCATACTGAATTCAGATAAAAGTACCTACTTTTTTGTGGGATTGCCGGCTAGTTTTAAAATATGGAGAAGTCAGTTGGGGTAAATCAAATTTCCCTAGCAATTTCTTAAAACTATTAAAAAAATTAACTGATTCATTTGTATTATTTAAGAAATAAAAAGTTTTTCTAGTTTGCACACATTTTTTGTTATTTTTAAGTCAAACTATTGAAAAGAAAAATATTAAAATTTAAGTATTGGCAAACGCGGAAGATTTTTAAATCAGTTCGCTCAGATCAATTCAGTTTGAATTGAACATTACTAAACCCCTGCAAAATCATCATCACTTGCCAGTGTAACAGGTTTCAAACTCATTCCGAATCATGAAACGTCAAAAACTGTTTGACAATTATTTGACTGGTTTTGTATACCAGAGTTGTCGCTCTTGTTTACTAAACAGGGCCGGCTTTCAATAACGAAGTTTTATTTATACCTTTGTTTTATTTGGCGATATCTATTTCAACTACAACCTTTTGAGCAAGACACTTGAAATTTGGTAGATTTATATGACATTCTGGTGATAGTACAATACAACATGTTTTTTATTACAAAAATATCAAAATGGCGTATATTTTTATTTATAAACGAACTTGTATTAATATTGAAACTTTGCGGTGCTTACATGGCTTAAATGGCGGATTCAAAATGGAGGACTTTCCGATTTATGAATCGATATGTATCAAATTCGGAACTTCGAGGGTGAGGTCTTTCGGGACCTTGATTATGATTTTTAAACCAAATTAAAAAAAAAATTAACAACGTTGTCGATCTCTTATTTATAAATCAATTAAGCTGAAATTTAAAACTTCGTAGTGCTTACGGTTACTCAATACAATATTTTAGGCAAGCTTAAAAAAAATCAAATATCAAAGGGTTTTTTGGGGGTCTTATAGAAAGTGTGGGCAAAATTCGATTATTATTATTTAGATATTTCTAGCCAAGATACATAAAAACGAATAGACATATCGTGGGTTCGATTTTCAAGACTTCTTCAAATATCCAAACCACAAAAGGCCTTGTACTTTTTTAGCTACGAGGGGTTTTTTAAAAGTCTGCATTTATAGAAGTGGTTTATAACTTTTTTATTTAATAAAATTTTGCTTTTTTTATAGAATTTTTAATAAAGAATCCTCTATAGAAGTAAGTTTCATCGGCCCCTTTTAGCATTTGAAATATTACAAGTTAAAAAATTTCTTATTGACTGACCCTCATTCTATTTGAATTTTAAAATCGGTCTAAAATTTCCTTTAAAATGACACAAAATTATATTATTTTATTGTTTTTTTATTTACTTTATTTTTTAATTTTAAAATATTTTAAACCTATTTGTGTAAAACCTGTAGACAATGACTGAGTAGAAACAAAATTTTGGACTTCCATTGTCTTTATTAAATAATGGAAGTGTTTAAAAAAAGAAAGACAATAAATTACAACATAAAAAATATAAGAAAATACAAAGAATATAAAGAAATAAAGGAGTCATTTCATTAAGAAATACCGATTTTATGAATATCTCAAAAACTAAAATTGACAGATAAACTTTAGTTTGACAGTTTTATTTTCTATAAAAATAACTATGAAAGATAATTCTACACCAAAATAAAATTTTCATAAATATAAGGTTATAGGAAAATCCACTCGTAGCTGAAAAACTACGAGGTCAATCAAGAAAGGGTTTTGATATTTAAAAACGTCTTGAAAATCCAGCCCAGGACATTGTTTTTAACTTTGTCGGCTAGAAATACCGAAAACCCTTAAAAGCCATCGAAATTGGCCCACCCTCTACGTACCAAATTCGGAACCTAAGATGTTTACGGAAACTGAATATAAAAAAAAGCTTGGAGATATTCCTATTTTTAAACCGATTTACATAATACAATTTTTTCTAAAATTTTAAAAATCTGAATGATGAACTTTCCCATTTATAAACCGATTAATGATATGAAAGTCTGAAACTTTGGAGTGTTTGTTTTTTGCATGAAGATTTTTTGAGGTAGCTGATTTTTATTTTTGACTTAAACTAAAAAGAATCAACATGACAAGACGATCCAAAATTGCGGTCTATCGTATTTTTGGACCGAAATTTGCCTTAAAAGTAGTTTAGGGTTTTACTAAAAATAAGATCATAATAAGCGCACACACAAATAACTTTTAAGAGATGAAATCATAGCGCGCACACAAAAAAGACTTCAAGGGAAAACTCGCTACCCCAAAAAATGTCTAGTGATTTCCATTCCAATTTTCCCCATGATTCCTAGTGATTCCTAAATATTTTCAGGTATTTCCCAGTGATTTTCTGAGGATTCACAGCGATTATAATGTGATGAGAAAAATGTTCAAATCGCCAGTTTCCCCTCAAATGACTAGTTTAAAAAAAATTATTTTTAAGCAACCAAAATAAGTATTTGAAATGCGCCCCACAATTTTATTTTAGTCTTTTAAAAGTCAGGTTTATATGCGTACTCCTTTCTAGTTTTCGCAAAACTCATAATTGAAAATATCTCTATCAAAGGAAATATTTAATTGTTTACTAAAATAATAAACAAGTATTTTATCCTAAAGCTATAGTGAATTGGAATCAGTTAAAGTCCCCACCCTGAATATATAAATGTGTGTAAGTATAAGTATTATTTAAATTTAAGGAAGAACCACAGGGAGAGAGGGAGACATTATAATTGATTTTTTTAAATTCTAGCCATTGAACGAAGTTCTAACAAAAGCAAATGATACATATAAATAAACCTAATTACGGATCTGTGTCCAGTTTTGTCATTCGATTATCCGATAAAAACAAAATTACCAAACCGTCACAAGGCAAATTTCAGTTGACAGCTAAATAAGTGTCATTTGTTACATGGAAATTTTTGAATTTAGTATAAACCCCTGCAAAATCATCATCACTTGCCAGTGTGACAGGTTTGAAACTCACCCCGAATCAAGAAACGTCAAAAACTGTTTGAAAATTATTTGACTGGGTTTGTATACCCAAGATGTCGCTCTTGTTTTTTAAACAGGGCCGGGTTTTAATATCGAAGTTTTATTTATACCTTTGTTTCGAATCCAGCGAAAGCTATTTCAACTACATCCTTTTCATCAAGACACTTGAAATTTGGTAGGTTTATAGGGCGTTCTGGTGATAGTACATTACAATATGTTTTTTATTATAAAAATATCAAAATAGCGGATATTTTTATTCATAAACCAACTTGCATTAATCTTGAAACTTCGCGGTACTTACATGGCTTAAATGGCGGGTCCAAAATGGAGGACATTCCGATTTATGAATCGATATGTATCAAATTCGGAACTTCGAGAGTGAGGTGTTTATAAGGACCTGATTATGATTTTTAAACCATAATTAAGAAAAAATTAACAACATTGTCGATCTCTTATTTATAAATCAATTTAGCTTAAATTTAAAACTTCGTAGTGCATAAAATAAATGCAGACTTTTAAAAAACCCCTCGTAGCTAAAAAAGTACAAGGCCTTTTTTGGTTTGGATATTTGAAGAAGTCTTGAAAATCGAACCCACGACATGTCTATTCATTTTTATGTATCTTGGCTAGAAATATCTAAATAATAATAATCGAATTTTGCCCACACTTTCTATAAGGCCCCCAAAAAACCCTTTGATATTTGATTTTTTTAAGCTTGTCTAAAATATTGTATTGAGTAACCGTAAGCACTACGAAGTTTTAAATTTAAGCTAAATTGATTTATAAATAAGAGAACGACAATCTTGGTAATTTTTTCTTAATTATGGTTTAAAAATCATGTTTATTATTTTAGTAAACAATTAAATATTTCCTTTGATAGAGATATTTTCAGTTATGAGTTTTGCGAAAACTAGAAAGGAGTACGCATATAAACCTGACTTTAAAAGACTAAAATAAAATTGTGGGGCGCATTTCAAATACTTATTTTGGTTGCTTGAAAATAATTTTTTTAAACTAGTCATTTGAGGGGAAACTGGCGATTTGAACATTTTTCTCATCACATTAAAATCGCTGTGAATCCTCAGAAAATCACTGGAAAATACCTGAAAATATCTAGGAATCACTAGGAATCATGGGGAAAATTAGAATGGAAATCACTAGACATTTTTTGGGGTAGCGGGTTTTCCCTTGAAGTCTTTTTTGTGTGCGCGCTATGGTTTTATCTTTTAAAAGTTATATGTGTGTGCGCTTATTATGATCTTATTTTTAGTAAAACCCTAAAAACCTAAAGTAGATAGGTACTACTTTTAAGGCAAATTTCGGTCTAAAAATACGATAGACCGCCATTCTGGATCGACTTGTCATGTTGATTCTTTTTAGTTTAAGTCAAAAATAAAAATCAGCCACCTCAAAAAATCTTCATGCAAAAAACAAACACTCCAAAGTTCCAGACTTTCATATCATTAATCGGTTTATAAATGGGAAAGTTCATCATTCTGATTTTTAAAATTTTAGAAAATATTGTATTATGTGACCTTTTACACCGCGAGATTTTTAGTTTGAGGCAAATCGGTTTAAAAATAGGAATATCTCCAAGCTTTTTTTAAGTTTAAGTTAAATATTATAATCAGTTTCCGTAAACACCTTAGGTTCCGAATTTGGTACGTACATGGTGGGCTAATTTTGTTTGGTTTTTGAGGGTTTTAGGTATTTCTAGCCGATAAAGTTAAAAACAATGTCCTGGGCTGGATTTTCGAGACGTTTTTAAATATCAAAACCCCTTCTTGATAGACCTCGTAGTTTTTCAGCTACTAGTGGATTTTCCTATAAACTTTTATTTATGAAAATTTTATTTTGGTGTAGAATTATCATTCATAGTTATTTTTATAGGAAATAAAACTGTCAAACTAAAGTCTATCTGTCAATTTTAGTTCTTGAAATATTCATAAAATCGGTATTTCTTAATGAAATGACTCCTTTATTCCTTTATATTCTTTGTATTTTCTTATATTTTTTATATTATAATTTATTGTCTTTATTTTTTTTAGACACTTCCGTTATTTAAAGTAAAGACAATGGAAGTCCAAAATTTTGTTTCTACTCAGTCATTGTCTACAGGTTTTACACAAAAAGGTTGAAAATATTTTTAAATTAAAAAATAAAATAAATAAAAAAACAATAAAATAATATAATTTTGTGTCATTTTAAAGGAAATTTTAGACCGATTTCAAAATTCAAATAAAATGAGGGTCAGTCAATAAGAAATTTTTTAACTTGTAATATCTCAAATGCTAAAACGGGCCGATGAAATTTACTTCTATAAATGAGTCTTTATTAAAAATTCTATAAAAAAGCAAAATTTTATTAAATAAAAAAGTTATAGACCACTTCTATAAATGCAGACTTTTAAAAAACCCCTCGTAGCTAAAAAAGTACAAGGCCTTTTGTGGTTTGGATATTTGAAGAAGTCTTGAAAATCGAACCCACGATATGTCTATTCGTTTTTATTTATCTTGGTTAGAAATATCTAAATAACAATAATCGAATTTTGCCCACACTTTCTATAAGACCCCCAAAAACCCTTTGATATTTGATTTTTTTTAAGCTTGCCTAAAATATTGTACTGAGCAACCGTAAGCACTACGAAGTTTTAAATTTCAGCTAAATTGATTTATAAATAAGAGATCGACAATGTTGTTAATTTTGTTTTAAAATTTGGTTTAAAAATCATAATCAAGGTCCCGAAAGACCTCACCCTCGAAGTTCGGAATTTGATACATATCGATTCATAAATCGGAAAGTCCTCCATTTTGGGTCCGCCATTTAAGCCATGTAAGCACCGCGAAGTTTCAATATTAATGCAAGTTCGTTTATAAATAAAAATAACCGCCATTTTGATATTTTTGTAATAAAAAACATATTGTAATGTACTATCACCAGAATGTTATATAAACCTATAAGTCGCCGTCGTGGTGTAGTGGTTGCAATGTTTTCCCACACCAGCGGCCCGGGTTCGATTCCTGGCTAGGTACTTGGTTGTTTGTGTTTGTTTAAATACTACTTTATCCTTGCTCAAACTTTGCGAAACTGGGCGATTGATCCTAATTGGATGGAAAGTCCCAGTATAAACAAAAAAAAATATATAAACCTACCAAAATTCAAGTGTCTTGCTCAAAAGGTTGTAGTTGAAATAGATATCGCCAAATAAAACAAAGGTATAAATAAAACTTCGTTATTGAAAGCCGGCTCTGTTTAATAAACAAGAGCGACATCCCTGGTATACAAAACCAGTCAAATAATTGTCAAACAGTTTTTGACGTTTCATGATTCGGAGTGAGTTTGAAACCTGTCACACTGACAAGTGATGATGATTTTGCAGGGGTTTAGTAATGTTCACTTCAAACTGAATTGATCTGAGCGAACTGATTTAAAAATCTTCCGCGTTTGCCAATACTTGAATTTTAATATTTTTCTTTTCAATAATTTGACCTAAAAATAACAAAAAATGTGTGCAAACTAGAAAAACTTTTTATTTCCTTAAATAATACAAATGAATCAGTTAATTTTTTTAATAGTTTTAAGAAAATGCTAGGGAAATTTGATTTACTCCAACTGACTTCCCCATATTTTAAAACTAGCCGGCAATCCCGCAAAAAAGTAGCTACTTTTATCTGAATTCAGTATAGTAAAGTTCACTTCAAACTGACTGATCTTAGCGAACTCATTTAAAAATCTTTGGCGTTTGCCAACACTTCAATTTTAATATTTTTCTTTTTAATAATTTGACTTAAAAATAACAAAAAATGTGTGCAAACTAGAATAACTTTTTATTTCCTTGAATAATACAAATAAATTAGTTAATTTTCTTAATAGTTTTTAGAAATTGCTAGGGAAATTTGATTTACCCCAACTGACTTCTCCGTATTTAGAACTAGCCGGCAATCCCGCAAAAAAGTAGCTACTTTTATCTGAATTCAGTATAGTAATGTTCACTTCCAACTGACTGATCTTAGCGAACTCATTTAAAAATCTTTCGCGTTTGCCAACACTTTAATTTTAATATTTTTCTTTTTAATAATTTGACTTAAAAATAACAAAAAATGTGTGCAAACTAGAATAACTTTTTATTTCATTGTATAATACAAATGAATCAGTTAATTTTCTTAATAGTTTTTAGAAGTTGCTAGGGAAATTTGATTTTTCTTTTTAATAATTTGACTTAAAAATAACAAAAAATGTGTGCAAACTATAAAAACTTTTTATTTCCTTAAATAATACAAATGAATCAGTTAATTTTTTAATAGTTTTAAGAAATTGCTAGGGAAATTTGATTTACCCCAACTGACATTTCCATATTTTAAAACTAGCCGGCAATCCCGCAAAAAAGTTTCTACGTTTATCTGAATCAAGTATACCTATAGAATCAAATATCATGATGAGTCCACCACCGAGTAACACGGAAGAAATCCGAAACCATGCACTCGCTGTGCGAAATGTCGCAGCGGAAAATATCAAAAATCAGCAGCAAAAAGACAAAATTTACTATGATTCCAAACACTGACATGTGGAATATGAGGTAGGCGAAAACGTGAAAGTTTTTACTCCCGTCAGAAAAGTAGGAAGATAGTTCAGCCCATATTACGTTACCCGCAGAATATCGGATGTGGATTACGAAATAAGAAAAGGACCATCAAACAAATGCAAAAAATAAGTGATTTATGTCAGCAGGATGCTACCTTACTATGACCCATGGACACCGGAAGTAGTCCCAGTGACAGAAAATTAAGCTGTCCAAAAAGGCCCTTATAACAAGACCTTGTGTCAAAAATATCCCCTGTATATAACGACACTATTTAAAGTGAAGTGAAATAAAATAAAATACGCTATTTTAGTGAAGTGAAAAAGACATTTTTGATCAATGCAAAATTTAAATTTTAAAAAGATACCTACCTATAATTAAATTAAATTTTTAATTTTTATTTTCAGTGCAATAGTAAACAAGACAATTAAAAACCGATTAGCAGGTATACGGTATCATGTTATTAAATCACTACACCAGATAATATAACAAACTGTCAAGCAACGACCGCTTTGAAAACTTTATCTACTTAAATATAAATTGTTTCTAGGAAATATAATAACAATACTCAAAAGTGGTCACCAACATAAGTTTAGAAAACAATTAGATATCAATAATAATAAATTAAATTAAATGTTGGGATAACACTCCTGCAAAGTTTAAAAATAAGTTAAAAATTATTGAAATATTTAACTTATAAGTATCAACTAATTAGATAAATTGTTGTAAAAACATTTAAGGAATATTAAAATTTTGATTTGTTGTGACAACTCGGAGCTTGTTTAATAATATCTAAACCAGTTGTTTTAAAAACACCTTAGAAGTTGAATGATCAAAACTTTGTAAATAATTAAAGTATTTTTTAAATAAATTAAGATATGTGGAAATAAATCACAAGTTTATTTGGATTACTTTTAACATTTTGCTAACAAGAAATTAACAGCAACAAAACAAATGAAAAGTAAATTGAATATCGTAGCCAAACTCATAGCGTTTATCAAATCATATTATTATTATTATCTTATTAAAAATAATTTTAATTTTAAAAAGAGACATTTAATTTTAAACACATCTAAAGGAATGTAAATAACATATATTTGCAAAGCATCTTTTTTAGATTGAACTTCATATTGTGCATCATAGCAATTAAGGTCTCATATGCCGAAAAAACCATTCCTACTTAGTAGAAGTCAGTGCCGGAGCATTTTGGAAGGCACTACAGCAAATTGTAGCATACGAAGCTACCATTCCGATTACATATAAAATGGACTGGTCAGAAGAGATCATGACAGAACCAGAGTTGCCAAGATATATTTGCGAGTACTATGGCGACAATTGTAACTTGGTATCACACACACATGAGTTAGGGAAGTCATTTAAAAAAGAATTCGATTTGTAAACGGTAACTGGGGCGCATCTTCGATGAGGGCATAAATATCTCAACAAAATTTAAGGCCAAAAAGTGCACTAGGCTTCATCGGAGATGCTCTAAATTGGTTTTGTGGGGACGCGACCAAAGAAAAACTCGATATAATTTCGGAGGTTAACGAAACAGTAAAAAAGCAACTTAACACAATCAGTAAAGGGCTAGGCGACACCCTTCGCAGTATCGGGGAACAGTCAAAATATTTCTGCTATTACACTACCAAAATTGGCGATACTTTTAAAGATACATAAATAAAATTTATAGACTCAAAAGTTTCAACTTTAAGAGGTTAAAGTAATCCTGAGGGATGAAGCTAGCGCATCTCTGGCTAACCAGAATTAAAATTTAAGGCGAATAATATCTCTAATTCGCGCGCTAAGCCAACAAATAATTATTGAATCATGCCAAGCAAGAAAAATCCCCATTGAAATAGTCAATCCAGAGGTTTTACGAAAAGATTTAGTTAATTTGGAAAAACAAATCTATTGGTCGATTGAAGGTTTGGCAATTTCAAGAGAAAACATTTCAAAATTTTACGAACTTCCAATATGCGGACTTCCAATTACGGCAAATTAATTTTTTATTTACATTAAAATACCGATTATACAACACAGACAAAAGTGGGACCTTTATGAACTGACAACGACACACTTCGCATGGTTCAATCAAACAAGTATAATACCACACCAGGCATCGTACATCGCTGTCTCAAAAAATAATTACGGAAAAGAAGATATTAGACAAATTTCAGGTACAGGGCTACACTTATGTAGACCTTATTACGACAAATTATGTTTTATTCCTAGGTTTTCTGTTGATAATATTCAGGGACCAGAGTGCGCCAAAAAATTGTACCACGGCGCGTCTGTAGAAGAAATAAGTTTATCTTGCCTGATATATTGCCACTCAGGTAACTCGTTGATAATTTCAGAATTAAATGACGAAACATACATACTTACACATCTCCAAGAAAAAAACTCTAAATATCTCTCCTGCGGTAGTGGAAAAACCGAACTAAAAAACGTCTATAACAAAAAAGGAGCTTCAATAATTAAAATCCCATGCAATTGCCAGTTAGAGTCATCCGGCGAAATTATTATCCCACAAAAATTCTCATGTAACAATAAAATCGGGACGGCGAGCATAGTTCGGATTATACCTGCAGTTTGGTCAAATCTAAAATCATTCATTTTAAGATTAAAAATGCAACACATGCAACCTACGTATAAAGATATGCAAGAATGCCTAAACACAAATTGGACACTAAAAATACCACATTTAAATTTGACGTCATCAGAGACATCACTAAAACAAATTGAAAATTCAGTGGACACTATCATACCACAAACATACGGTATGGGAAATCACGCAATTTTTTTGTTACGGAATTTATCACTCTATATAATGGTTGCATACACCAGTTCAAGTTGCTAATGCACAAAATATGTTAAACACAACATAGATACACTATTAATATGACATATTATTCGGTATCACTTGCCTTTCTTTGCTTATGTTCCTAGCCTATATAAGTATAAAACTGCTCAAAAAATATTCAAAAAAATCGGCGTCAGTAAATTTAAAAGAAAATACACCCGAAGTCGTAATCATCTACGGTCACACAAAGTTTAAAATCGAATTGAAAGAACAAAAAGGTTTATTCTCCCTTCAAATCGGCGAAAAAGTTGATGCTAACATTGTTAATTGTAGCTCCAGCGAATAAAAAATTCGTCGCTTATTTAAATGCAGGAAAATTTTATTTATACACGTGCTTAATGTAATGTAAATACCACATACACCGCATAGATTACTTAATCGTATACTATGTCGGTAGTTTTGTTATTTGTCTTGTATAATAAATGATTTTTATAAATGTTTACGTTGCGTCGTAGCCCGCAAATAGGTCAACTCATTTTTACCGTGATATTTTATGTCAAATTCTACGCGAAAAGATTATTGAAGAAATATTATAGTAAAACATAGGAGCTAACCGATTTGCCGACAAGCTAATTGCCACTTATAAGCGGACGCCAAGTATAATTTTATATTATTACGATGTTAATAGTTTTTATGAATCACCATAGAAAAAATAAATGTATGACATACATAATATTTTGAACCTAATTAAATAATTTCTATAATGTTCTTTAAAAGGTGTAAAATGTACACATTGTTTTGAATGTAAGGTGTATTACATTAAACGTATTTTCAAATGTTAAAAGTATAATAAAGATATCTAAGCAGGGTTGCCAAGGTTATAAACAATTCTTAAATGAACTGAGAACAATTAAATTATTTTTTTCTCATTTTTGTCATTTTTGTCTCTTTTTAGTGTACACATATAAATATTTATTATGTCCTAACATCGTCTGTGTATTATTTTTTTTTAGATCCACTTATTCTACTCGTTCCCAACATGAAGAAAGAAGACATGGAAGAACGACAGCCTGACATAACCAAGATGTCACAACAGGTCTAGCAAAGGGGCCAAAAAGGTCAACCAAAGTAATGCAAAAGACGAAAAACTGGTGAACAGGGTCGATTAGCACTGGTGTACAGCAGCCAAACCGCTATACAGTTAACCACCTAGTAGCCAACCCATACAGAGACAGTCAGCCGATACTACAAGGCAAGACAGATATACAGAAGCGCAGCGTCAAATCAGACATGAGAAACAGCTGATTCCGCAATGAAACAGCCGATACCACAAGGTAACAGCCGATACCACAAGACAAGACAGCTACCCAAGAGCGCAGCGTGAAAACCGGGGGGAACCAACTTTAACCTCTCGCCAGTCGTGCAGTCAAATCAAACACGACAAACACAAAAAAAGGGCCTACCATACAGGTCTTCCTGCGGGAATGGGCCGCACAAGTCAAAACGAGATAAGGATAGTTGGCAGCAAAGCGAGATTTGAACATTTTCAAGGCAGCGTGTAAGACCCTCAAATTCATCACACACTGCGGTTAATACTTTTAACAAAGTTACATTGGACTAGGTTGCGTCACATGAATAATGTAAAACAATTGGAACGAGTAGCCGGGTGGATAAACAATTATTTTAGTTAATTAGTTTCTATAATTTATTAGGTACAGACGACTGTTATATTTTTTTTGTGAATTTAAAATAGATAATCTGTAGGGACAGATTTTTTTAAAAGCAAGGGGGATGTGTCAGAATAGAAAATAATGTCCTATTAATTAAATGACACAAGTTACGTTTATAAGCAAGTGCACATTAACCCTAAACAATCTAAGGAAACGAACTTCTGTATATAGTTCAACTTGTATTAAAACGTGTAATAAATTATATACGGAATAAAAATCGTATGTGTTTGACCGGGCATCGATGATGTTTATACAGGGAACAAAACAAATCTCGATATCCTATCAATGGCAAACGGTTTTTAATAAAAGCATCTCCAAAAGAGTTTAGCAGTTAGTTGTAAGCTGAGAACGTAACGTTCCAGACGTAGTTAAGAGTGAAGACAAGTACTACAGTAGGCAGAAGTCGAGCGTATCTAAAAGATAGACATTTGTAGACAAGATGTATTTAATGTAAGTAGTAATTATAAGTATTGTTAAATAAAACGATAAAACCTTACTTAAACTGTGTTACGTCACGAGAAAACTCCCTTGTGACAATATTAAGAAAAAAACGATTTTAATGTAATATCACCAAACTAAAAGTGATAAAATAAATTTAGTTTGACAGTTGGTTCCTAATAAAAAAGTTATTAATAACCATTTTACATCTAAAATAAATTTCAAAATAAAAGGTTTTTAGTTTGAAAACGTTTATCTAAACTTGACAATTGGCAAACAAGTAAAACATGAAACTAGAATCCACTGGGAACAAAAATGCTAGCTGGCTTTCGGTTTTATAAGTTAAAAATAGTAAAAAATATTTTTTAAAAACTGCTCTTTCTTTTAAGTTATGTGTTTGTATACCGGGTGGCAACTTCAACGTCAACTTAGTTTTTTATGAACTTTCTTGCTGTGTATTTTCACACTTGTGGTAACTCATTTAAAAGTTCATAAATAAAGGAATCAACGGAAACCAAAAAATAAAATAAATTTTATATAATTTTTTTATAATAATAATAGCAATATATTTTTGATGATTAGTATTCGTTCGATCGCGGTTCGGTACGGTTGTATTGCATCGTACCTGCATAATAGTGCTAACGAGGTCAAATTCGGGGTTTGTTTTGTTTATAATAAACCGCGTGCGCGAAAAATCTGTGTTGAATATTTATAAACAATGTTTATTATAAATAATATATCATGTTTAAAAGCAAAAGAAGTGTACCATCACCTGTAAAGCTTGTTTTAAAAATTAGCGTGAAGCCCAAACAAAATCAAGAAAAAATGGATAATGCCGAATTATTTCAGGAAAGCCGTGCTAGAACACAAAATGAACAAGTTTTACATAGCGAATGGAAAAAATTCCAAAACGAAAAAAATTCACTTAGTGTACAAGTTGATTATCTCCGAAGTCAACTGGAAAGTATGCAAAAAAAGTTTGCAGATTTAGAGACAAAAGTCACTAAAAAGAAGAGTTTGACAAGGACTACATTACTGATGAGGGTGATCTGGCAAGAGAGACTGAGTGGATCAGACTACAAGGAAAAGGTTGAAAAAACGTCGAATGGATGCACTCTTACCACCACAAAAAAGCTCGGGCACTGGAGAGTCCTCCAATAAATCACAAAATGAACAACCCCCTACTAAGGTTAAAAAAGCTCCATTACCTCAACCGATTATGGTAAATGGCGTAAACAATTTTAATGATTTACGAAAAGTTAAATATCATACAAGGAGTTAAAATAAAAGTTTTAAATAACGAAAATATTAAAATAAATATACAAGATAAATAAAATAAAGCATCAATGGCACTCATACAAAAACAAAAATATAAGGCCAATTAGAGTAATAGCGAATAGGCAACACTTCTCATGTGACCCACAAAAAATTGTAGCTGATCTACAAAAAAAAGATTTTAAGGCACTGGAAGCCACCAACAAACTGAAATGGAGAACACGATAACCTCTTAACATGTTTATGCTCACATTTAGCCACGATGAAGATATCAACAACAATTTTAAAATTTCTAGTATCCTTGGGATTGAGGTAGAAATAAAAGCACTAAAAACCTCAAAATTAGTCCTTCAATGCAAAAGATGTCAATCTTATGGACACACGCAAAAATATTGCGCTAAAGAACCCCGTTGCGTAAAATGCACGGGGAAACATCTTACTGTAGAATGCCCCAAACCAAAAAAATCTGAGTTAAAATGCGTCCACTGTGGAGGCAAGCAGCCTGCTAACTACAGAGGATGCCTTGTTGCTAAAGAAATACAAAAATTGAAAAATAAACCTAAGAAACCGAATCTCATACCAAACGTGAGTACAAATACACAAAACCAACAGAAAAGAAACACAGTTAAACAAAACTCTGCGACAAGGACATACAGCTAAGTAGTAGCAACAGCTACTATACCTGATATTAATATCAGTAGTCAAAATACTATTACTACAATTAATTTTGGAGAAATTGAACAAACTTAATGAGCGATTAACTAAACTAGAAAGTAGCAATAACGGAGCTACCAATATGCCTAAAAATGGTCAGTAATCTTAGAATTCCAGCTTGGAATGCCATTGGTCTCATGCTACATCATTGCACTAACCAGCCTCACATTAAATTTAAAGGTTATAAAGTGTATCATACAACTCACCCTAGCAATACTGCACATGGGGGAAGTGCTGTAATAATTAAAGAAAATGTATCACACTATGAGGAGATGGGCTATAAAACTATATACCACCAAGGCACTTACTAAAGAAAAATCATTATTTTAATTTTCTCAGAAAATTAGGAAACCGTTTTATAATTGAAGGTGACTTTAATGCAAAAAATACCTACTGGGGATCTGGACTGACGAATTCTAAAGGAAAACAACTTTGGCAAGCTATTAGTGAATATCAATATGAGCCGATATCAACTGGTAAGCCCACATACTATCCAACAGATCACGGGAAAATTCCAGATCTAATTGATTTTTTTATAGTAAAAAATATATCTCTAAGTTTTGTAGATATAGAAGAAAGTTTTGATTTACACTCAGATCATTTACCTATTATTCTAACTCTTAGTAAAAACATAATAAAGAAAGAAGCAAATATCTCACTAGTTAATAAACTGACGGACTGGATTAGTTTTAAACAAAGTCTGTCAGCAAAAATAAACCATTGAAAACGCCGGAACAAATCGATAAAGGAATTGAATATTTTGTTACAAGCAACTTGGGAAAACAGTCCAAAACCAAAGAGAGTTTTTAAGGGAAAAACTATCCAAAGGAAATTAGAGACCTTATATTAGAAAAAAGGAAACTAAGAAGAAAGTGGCAGCAAACCCGTGATCCTCGGGACAAAACAAATCTCAACAACTTGACGGAGCGCATTAGGCGAGAAATTCTAGTAATAAAAAATGAATCTATTAACCATTTTCTTAATAAATTACAGATGATAAAAATACAGACTATTTCCTGTGGAAAGCAACCAAAGATCTTAAAAAACCAATTATCCAAATTCTACTTACACAAAAATCTAACAACCAGTGGGCAAGGAGTAACGAAGAAAAAGCAGATATTTTTGCAAGTCATCTAGAAAAAACATTTCAGCCCCACGAAGCACCAGCTAAAAACTTTTATGTATATGAAACCCATCAAATCGCTCATCAATTAAGCTTACATCACCAAAAGAAATATTAACAGAAATCAAAAATATTAATTCGAAAAAAGCCCCAGGGTATAATTTTATTGACGGGGTAGTCATAAAACAACTCCCCAGAAATGCTATCGTAAAACTATGCAACCTAATTAATGCGTCCTTTAAGCTTAGGTATGTACCTAAACTGTGGAAAGTTGCAGGAGTTATCATGATTCCAAAACCGGGAAAACCACTCCATGACGTGTCATCTTATAGGCCAATATCTTTGCTGCCAATTATAATTAAGGTCTATGAAAAATTTTTGCTTAAAAAGATAAAACCCATCATGGAAAGACAAGAAATTATTCCATCTCATCAATTTGGTTTTCGAGACAAGCATTCCACGATAGATCAAGTACACAAAATTACTAATATAATAAAAAAAGCGCTAGAAGAGGGAAAAGTATGTTCTGCAGTTGTCCTAGATGTAGCACAAGCATTTGACAAAGTGTGGCATGAAGGCCTTAATTTTAAACTAAAACGGTTTCTGCCAAAACAATATTCGGGTATTTTGGAATCATACATATCTGATAGACATTTTAGAATAAAAGAGAAAGACTCATACTTAAATTTAAGAGAAATTCAAGCAGGCGTGCCCCAGGGCAGCGTACTAGGCCCTTATCTATACTTATTATTCACTTGCGATATCCAAAAGCCAGAAAATTGTCACTTAGCAACATTTGCCGATGATACTGGTTTATTGATGGTAGAAAAATCTATTGAAAAATGCATAGAAAAACTTCAGGATGCAGTCACCGAAGTGATGAATAAAATTAAATGAAACCAAATCAATGCATGTTGATTTTACAAACAAAAATATAAAACACATACAAATAACAATTAACAACATTCCCGTACCCTATTTAATTCAGGCAAAATATCTCGGTATGACCCATGATGCCAAATTGCGCTGGAAAGCACATGTTAAGAAAAAAAAAGAAGAACTTGAGATAAGGTATAGAAAAATGAACTGGCTAATTGGAAGGAAGTCCAATTTAACAATTCATAATAACAAAGAAAAACTGAATGTCTTCTCCACTAAAGTCTTTATTGTTTCGGGTTTTATTTAGGACATGTTTCGAGTCTAAAGAGACCCATTATCAGCTAAAACAAGTGTAACTACATCCGAAGCAACTTTAGTGCCTACTAAATAGATTAAACCGAGATAATTAAATTATTTTGAAGGTGATCAAATAATCCCTTTCAGGTTCAGTAGTGTACCCTGAAAGTGACCATCCCCCCCATCATTTATCAATAAAGACTTTAATGGAGAAGACATTCACTTTTTCTTTGTAATTGGCAAACTCCACTTTAAAAATTGACTATTTTTAATTTCTTATAAGTAACTGTTTTATGGACAAATACTGAAACCAGTATGGACATATGGTATTCAACCATGGGGTTGTGCTAAAGAGAGTAACATTCTAGTTTTACAGAGATTTCAAAATAAAGTAGTAAGAAACATTGTAAATGCACCTTGGTACGTTCGAAATAGTGACCTTCATCGAGATCTAAAAATCGAAACTATAGCAGAGACTATAAAAAAATACGCAAAAAGCCATGAAGATAGACTCCATCGGCATGTGAATGTGGAAGCAATTCAGCTTCTAGACAATACTATGCTAGTTCGAAGACTAAAAAGAGTGAAGCCGTTTGAGCTAGTAAACTAAGTGAATTACAAAAACAAAATAATGCTATAAACACAACACAATTGTGACTTACAGACCAACCTAAGCGGGGAGAACTGTTAAGTGAACCCTAAGTTTAAATCTGACTTTTCTCGTAAATTAAGTTAAAACAAAATTGCTAATTAGTCTTGCTGACTAGATTGTAATACAATAAACAAAGTGTGTTTAACAAATTAAAAAAAATATACATATATATATATATATATATATATATATATATATATATATATATATATATATATATTTATATTTCAATTAAGGTATATCGAAAAAAAATATTGTGTTGTTTTTCTTTTTTTATAAGCTTTTGAATAAAGTACCACAAATGCAAAATTTTAAAATTCCTTTTGATATTTGGATTGACCTATGTATGTCAAAAAATAGCTGTTTTTCTTTATCCACAAGCCTTCAAACGAGGTGCCACAAGTGGGGTTATCCGATCTGAACAAAACATTGTATGTGAGTAGAGCCAAAATGTCCACAAATTTTTTGCGGCAGAAAGCTCCCAAGAAAACTACAAAATATTTTTTTTCAAAAAGGTTTGAATTTGGTACTTTGCATTGTTTTTAAGTTTGAGGGAAACATTTTCAAAAAGACTCGTTTCAAAAATCATATGTCAAAACTAACTAATTTACGAAAATCACTTTTTTTTAAATGTCATTTGATAAAGAAGTTTAAAAAAAATCTCATTTAACAAAAATGATTTGGAAACAAATCATTATTTATTTATTAATTTTAACTAAACACCTCTTTAAACTACTGTAATAAAATATGGCGCGATTATTTAGAATTAACATAAAAACAAAAATGTCGATTTTGAATAGAATAGAAAAATTTTAAGCAGGAGAAAAAAAACCGTAATAATTGCCCTTTTAATCGATTTTATTTAACTTTACAGGAGTTCTGTCTAACTGTCTATTAAATCTTGCGATTTATTTTTGATACACTTCCCGTAATAGTCTATTCGCTTAGAGGCCTTCATGCACTTTTTTTTTCACAATTTTTTTTTTCCAGTTTTGCTTAAAAAAAAAGGGGAAAATGGCCGTAGGGTACCCCTTAGCACCTAAATTTTACTTTTTCATGAAGGTTTCGAAAGTGGAAAATAACGTAGGGTAATTTTTTATTTTTTTTAGTCTATGTTCTGTCAAATATGACGATTTAAATATGGTAGACCTACGATTTTGCACCAATGTTCTTCCCACTATTTTTATACCTTAAGGCAACCTCTAGAAAATTAAAAGGCACATCGGTAAAAAGGTAATTTAAACCTCTAGAGATAACTTAAAATGTAATTCATTATAATGTCATAATAAATTATTAATGTAGTCACTTAATGGCCGTGTTTTTTGCGTGCCAGTGCAAATCTAATTTATAGTTTAAAAGCTCTTTTCTTTGGGATTAGAATTCCCCTTATTAACCATCTGTCAAACTGATACTAAGTACAAAATGGCGGCTTAAATTCGAGAAACAGACAATGACTAGTTTTTAGGCATAACTTGATATAATGACGTTTTTATTTTTTTCAGAAAGCTGTAATTATATGGGGAAAACAAATCTGTAGTTTTTTGTAGAGCTTTAAATTGCCTTTTCACCGATGTGCCCTTTAGGTTCCTGGAGCTATCAAACATAGTCGGGAAAACATTGGTGCATAATCGTAGGTCGGTCATATTTAAACCATCATATGTGCCAGAATTTCGACTACAAAAAATAAAAATTTATTTACTCACGTTATTTAGAATGGTGGAGTATTTTAATTTTTATAAATTTTTTCCAAACATAAAAAGTAAAATTTTAGTGCGTAGAGCCAATTTAATAGTTTTTTTAGCATAACTCCAAAACTGTTTAACTTATTGTAAAAATGAAACCCACTATGGATACAACTTGTCAATACACATCTTTTTTTTTAAATCAGCCATTTTTCGATAAAACGCAAAAAACACGACAAAAAACATGATGTTAAGGATTTTTTTTTGAGACACAGCAACATCAAAAAAGCAAATGATTGATAGTTTTATAAAGTGCACTAGTCCAAATAAAATAAAAAAAGCGGTTAATAAATAAAAAAGTTCAGAATTTTTCCAAATTATTCTGTTTTTCATTTTTGACCCACCATATTTTTTTTAGCATGAGTTTGACAGATGCCCAATAAGTGGAATTATAATCAACAAGTGAAATTAAAGAAAGAAAAATAGGAAAAAAGTTTTCTGCTTCGGCCGGGACTCGAACCCGGGATATCTTGCCCTCTAGGAAAACATTCTTAACATTGAACTACCGAAGCCATACATAAATTTTCGGAAAACTTAAAACCCTCAGGGTATTAACTCGACCAAGTCATCCAACTAATCTCTTTAATTCTCCTTTCCCACTGTCAAAGGTGTGAACTACTAGACGTAAAGAATCAACGTCTGAAGGCATGAGATCACCTTTTTGTGTGTTAAAATTTCTGATCGCTAAATGGGCGATTGCCAATATAATTATCAAATACCAAATTTCAAATAATGCAAGGACCTAAAACTATAAACAACAAGTGGAATTAAAGAAAAAAATATAAGAAAAAAGTTTTCTTTCTTTAATTTCACTTGTTGTTTATAGTTTTAGGCGAGTTTTAGGTCCTTGCATTATTTGCAATTTAGTATTTGATAATTATATTGGCAATCGCCCATTTCGCGATCAAAAATTTTAACACATGAAATGGTGATCTCATACTTTTAGACTTTGATTCTTTACGTCTAATTTGAGTTATCATACCTTTGACAGTGGGAAAGACGAATTAAAGAGATCGGTTGGATGACTTGGTCAGGTTAATACCCTGAGGGTTTCTCGTTCTTAGATTGAGACACCGCAGCCTGCATAGATGGAAGTTTTCCGAAAATTTATGTAAGGCTTCGATAGTTCAATGTTAAGAATGTTTGCCTAGAGAGCAAAAGATCCAGGGTTCGAGTCCCGGCCGAAACAGAAAACTTTTTTCTTATTTTTCTTTCTTTAATTTCACTTGTTTATAGTTTTAGGTCCTTGCATTATTTGCAATTTGATATTTGATAATTATATTGGCAATCGCCCATTTTGCGATCAGAAATTTTAACACACGAAAAGGTGATTTCATGCTTTCAGACCTTTGACAGTGGGAAAGAAGAATTAAAGAGATCAGTTGGATGACTTGTCGAGTTAATACCCTGAGGGTTTCTCGTTCTTGTATTGAGACACCGCAGCCTGCATAGATGGAAGTTTTCCGAAAATTTATGTATGGCTTCGGTAGTTCAATGTTAAGAATGTTTGCCTAGAGAGCAAGAGATACCGGGTTCGAGTCCCGGCCGAAGCATAAAACTTTTTCTTATTTTCCTTTCTTTAATTTCACTTGTTGTTTATAGTTTTAGGTCCTTGCATTATTTGCAATTTGGTATTTGATAAGTGGAATTATGTTCCCAAAGTTAAGGACTTTCAACTTCTAGAGTCAACTTTGCATTAAGTGCATGAAGCCTCTAAGCTAATAGAGTATAAATTTGGCACAGTTATTCGTGTGATACGGTGAAGGTCCGATGACAATACAATATTCTGAAAAAAATATGAGTGGATGAGGTGTGGATGAGGGGTGTAAAGGGGATAAATTCATAACTTTGGAACGAAAATAGATACGAACATGCGGTTTTTAGATTTATAATTTGTCAATAGACAATAAAATTTTATGAAGAAAAACAGGGGGTGGGTAAGGAGATGAAGGTGATAAATTCAGAACCTTGTTATTAAAACAGATAAAAACTTGCGGTTTTCGGATGTATCATTTGATCTGGTAACAATTAATATTATAAACAAAAATGGGAAGTTTGGCTTGGTGAGGGGTGTAAAGGGGGTAAATTCAGTATTTTAAAATCCAAACAGATACGAATATGCTGTTTTTAGATTAATGATTTATTTTGGTGACAATACAATTTTATCAAAAACTAAAAAGTAAAAAATAAAATAAGTAAAAAAATGTTTTTAAGTTAAACGATTTTATTTAAAAAATTCACTAAAAAGTAAAAAAATTATTTGGCAGATAACTGTTTACTAAATTTTAAATTTAACAATAGCGTTAATTGCACATTATATATTTTTAACTTCGGTATAAAATAGTTTATATCTTAGCATTTGATGAAAATTTTACCAATCACTTCTATTTTATATAATATCAATTTAGATGCGCAATGGTGTTGTGCATTTAAAATTGGTAAAAACGGGGCAAAATTAAACATTTGCTTTTAAAATTAAAAGGATTTGCATATAATTTTAAAAACACAAATAATTCAGTATTACTAAAACTGGTTTAATGTTAAAGAAGAAAAAAATCTGCAAAATGACATTTTTCAATTAGTATACTATTTAATCATTTACCACGCAAAATTAAGAAAATAGAATTTTATACACAAATTCTTGATTGAACATAGCGCTTATAAGGAAAAAACAAAAATATTTGTGTAACTAAATATTTGAAAATTTTTGATAGTTTAAAAAATTGCCTGCTCTTTTTTTAGATGTTTTAAATATAATTTCAATAATATAAAGAAACTCAACCTTCCAAAACATTTTGAACGATTTTTTTGACAAATTGTCTAATATTTAATTTAATTTAATTCAAAATAAATTTTCTGTCAATGCCCAAAAGCTAGCCATGTGAAATTCTTTTAGATATTTAATACCTACATATCTTTATTTTCGCCAGCGTTCATAATTTTTCTTTACTTTAAATATATTTTTGTTTTTTAAAGGCCATAACATACTGAAAAAACATTTAAGCAAACATACCAAATTAAAAGCTATTTTATAAATAACTAGCCAAGTAATAACTGGCTTCGTCGGTTAACCTGACATGAAGGCGTCATGGCATAAAAAATGCCTTAACCAGACAGAAAAACTCATGGAACATGTACCTATTCCAAATTTCAATAAAATTGGTTAAGCAGTTTTATAGATTAGCGGTAATAAAAAACAACCTTTTCCTTTATATATGTATTGATTGATTTATAAGAATTCTAATTTAGTTCAGCAGATTTTTTTTTGCTAAAAAATCACTGAGTGGAGTTAAAAAAAGACTATTATAAATCAGTACGTTTGGGCGTAGCTAGATTAAAATTCAGCGCTCTTTCTACTTATCTAACTTTAACTACGTCGTAAAAAGGAGGGCGGTGATAGCAATTCAAAAATAGTATCAAGTCCCTATCCAAGTTCGTTAGTTAATTCACTTTTTCTCTGAGGTACATGAAGAAATATTTATTTATATGTTATATTTATGTTCCCAATAAGCCAGCTAACATTATTTATTATGCTAACATTTTTAAATATTTTTACAAAGATGCAAGTCAAGTGAATCGGTGGACCACATAGCAACACCCCCCCCCCCAAAATAAAAAATAAACCAAATTTAATTAACAAAATAGGCATAATGCAAGGTTGTCGCTTTGAAGGATGTTACAAGTGCGTGCAATCAAGATGAAAATATACATTGGATGTCACAGAGTGATGAATATCAATTGGATCGATTTTTGAATATACTCGCGCCAATATACACGGAAATTTAGTTGTCAAAATTTTTAAAAAAATTTTGCTGTGTTCTTCATCATACATCAGGACTGTACCAAAAACATGGAAAAACGTTGTGATATCCGAATTTGGATGTCACGACGTCGAAGGATGTCACAAGGTTTCTAAATTTTTACGCCAAGATGTCACAACGATCAGCGTATATATATATATATATATATATATATATATATATAGATATAGATATAGATATAGATATAGATATAGATATAGATATATATATATATATATATATATATATATATTGATGCACGCGCCGTTGTCACCTCAGCGTTAAGGATATGACGACCTGACCTCACCTATTTTTAGTGGTGTTACCACATATATAGGTACATATATGAGATGAGGGGAACTTCCTTTACCAGAATTTCAAGAGAGGGGTAAAGATTTTTTTTTTAATATTTGATAAATACGTGGAATACGTTCGTACCTCAGGCCAATATACAACCTTTGGATATGTGCTATGTCCTGCCACCTCAGGCACTGTTGCCGGTTTTATTGAGGCGATAACGTATAGCGTATATCTACCCTAACCTATAAGCAACGCATTAGCTTTATCCGACTAAATTTATATATTACATACAAGGTAACAACGTTTTACTTTTATTTAGGGACACTTTAGGAAATATTACAACTTTAAAACGTTGCAAAAGTTTGTAAGACAAGATTAATGGAGGCAACGTACTGTCTTTATATAAAAAACCGTACCTTTATACTTTCATTATAGAAAAACGGGCTGTTATTTTTTTTGAAATACTTATTTTGAGGCTTGTGATCTCAGAAATGTTGCATAGCTTGAATGTCCTAAATACAATTTTTGTAAGTAGTAAGTTTTTTTCTTCTCTTGAAATAGCTGAATTCCTCCGAAGACATTGAATATAAGTTACGGCCAGGGACGTAGCTGCTGTAGTGGTTCTTCGTATTGAAGGAAAAAGCTAAATAGCGCGTGACAAAACATCGCAAATTAAATCAAAGTGATTTTTTTGTTTATGCTAGCCTGACCAGGTTAAAAACACTAAAAACGCGCATTTTTGTCCGAATAATTTAACGTTAATTCTTTTTCCTGGCATTATCAATATTTTAAATTATTCAAGTGTTTTAAGAATTGGCTATGTTGGCGCAAATTAAGTAAAAAAGTCGCATCCTTATTCTTTCAAATTCGAATTAAACCCTAGTAATATGACATTTGTTTTTTTTTGCTAAATCCGTTTTGGTTCAAACTTACGGAGGTATTTTTAAGTAAAAAACTGGAAATAGTAAAATATCTTTTTAACATGTTTGTTGACTCATTTTTTTAAAGTTAAAATTGGCTAAGTAAGTTAGTCAAAGATTTATCATTATTAAAAACCGGATTTTCTTAATAATTTTTTTTTTAAATCCGAGGCGTTTTTAAAAGTTTTTAAATTGACACACATATCTATAAAAAGTTCTTTGCCACCACAAAAATAATTACTTATAAATTGCTGCCCTTCATACCTACACAACGGTAAATGTTGGCTTCAATTTTCTTTTATTTATAACACTTTTTTTGGACATCGTATTTTATAGTCGAAGCAAATTAGGCGTAAAAATGACGACTAGATGAACAAATTTATAAGGATTTGACATTTTGGTTGTGAACTCCTAGTAGGAAACCTAAGGTGCAAAACCGAGGAAAAAATGTCAAAAATAATAACCAAAAAATAGAAAATCAATGTCAGGCTTGGCTTCCTATAAAGCTTGCATTTACGATAGGTGTCCTTAAGGAAACCCCCTCTACCCTAGGATTAACCTCCACACCAAACTGAACCTCACGACGATTTTCTGCGTCTATCTCACAAACCGTAACTTTTTATATTCTTCATCAAATTTCTTATATATGATTCAAGTTTCAAGATTTATTCCACACATTTTAAATGTAAATACAGAAATTCTAACATTTTTATAATACATTTTTTAATTCTTTTATTAGTGCTGAAAGCGAAAAATTTAATCCTGTAGTGCTTTTACCTACAAACAAAAGATAGATTACAAGAAAAAAATTAAGTAACTAAAAATAGCTTATTAAAATTTTAAAAACTTTAAGAACATTGACTAAGTAACTACTATTTATTACTTAATTTTTAAACTAATAATTTTAATTATAATACTAAACTTTTCCTGTCAAAAACAAACTCTTTACATATACTATAAATAAAGAAATAAATCTTTATTATTTTTTACAGACACATACACACACATGCATTCACATAAACCCATATGCTATAGGTATATGTACAGTGGACAGTGGTTTAATTATATAATAGATTCTTATGTACAGTAGGTCCGTAAAGTCTGGAATCACCCATTATTGCTGATTTAGAGACCGTTGATTGGATGATTAAATAAACGACGTACTTCATGATTACTTTAATTCTATTTGACCAATCAGGGTGCTAAAAAAAACTTATTTCATACAAATGTCTTTTATTAAGTGTTTAGGTATGGAGATACCTTAACAAAAATGTACCACATTTGTAATGATCTATCAAAGTCAAATGTGAAAAAATATACCGGGTGTCCTATTTAAAGAAACATAAGTTTATGTCATAGCTTTTTCTGGAACATCCTGTATAATTAACCATAGTCTTTTTAACTCGTATTTTAAATCTTTATTTGATATCCAAGCTTTTTTCTAAAAAGCTTGCAACTTTTTTAAAAAATTCGTGATTCTACACTTTACGGACACACTGTATAAGTAGGCATAATAAAGGGTTTTGAAAAAATAGAAAGATTAAAATCGGAAAATACAAACTCTTTTGATTTTTTGACAAATGATTTAAAACATAGCATCTTTATTGCTTTAGGAAATTCATTATAAATCTTTGCCCCAAGCAAAATAAACATCCTTTGTGTATGGGATAGGTTTGAATAAAACATAAAATAATACGGATTTTTTTTGTGATCTTTAAAAATAGCCCCATAATTGGGACGTCAATGGAGTTTTCTACAATAAACTTTATTATGCATTTTCTCTAAAGTACTTAGTATTTAGAAAATTGGATAAAACCTAATAATTTCAGTTTATTTTGCTTATAATATAGAAAGAAATATATGCAGAGGATATCTTTTACACTTTGTGGTTTGTATCCTAGCAAGAATATTACACATACAACTAATTGATACTTTTTGTAGAATATCTATCAATCTTTGTTTAATGTCATTACAATCATTCTCAAAAATGAGTCGTTTATTAAGTTAAAGGCCACCAAAAAAAGGAAATTGTGCAAATTCAAAAATGACGACAAAATGAACCTCGAAAACTATTACTCTAACAAAAACACTTTTTAGCATTTTCGTATAAAATTTAGTTTCAAATTCTTTTACAAACACCAAGGGATTTTAAAATTTGTGCGCCATTTTTTTTAAAAAACTTCCTTGAATATTATGGACAGTCAACCCTATAATTGTGCCAAGTTTCGGACCTTTTGCAGCAAAACCGAATTTTATGTTCTAATGATTAAACTACTTAACTAATTTTAAGTCTAAAGCCCATAGCACAGGGTTGAATAGCTGTCGCAAATACTTAATGTATTACAAAAGCAATCAATCAACCGTCCAAAACTACCAGAATAATCAAAGAAATGTAGGAAGACTAACAAAATTAGTTCAATTATTTCAATAAGATAAAAAATACAATAATAATCGTCTACTAAGCCCCTTCTAAAATATGAGACCCGAGACGTTTCCAAGAATTCGATTAAACATTCCAAGGGTAAAAAGCAGGTAATATCTGAAATTACATACAACAAAGAAACCCGTCTCTAAAATCTAAACCACAAGGTTGCCAAATTTCTGAGGTCGGTGCGACGCGGTCTTAACACGCAAAATACCTTTTATACCACCGAGGTGACTTAGTAGACCGTTTAGTTTCAGTAAAAGCGCCGCTAGCGCCACTGGTAGATACGTGAACTACACGGCCAAAAAGTAGCTATATATACCATTTTGTGACCTCAGAACAAAATTTTGCACACAGCTTGCTGAGTGTGTCAGGAGTCATCCCTGAAATTTTTATTGAAAAACGTTGACACCTCAAAAAAGTGAGGTGACAACGATATATATGAGGTGACAGCGTAGTTTATATACTTTATTTTGAGGTGGCTACGTACCCTTTATCAATATATATATATATATATATATATATATATATATTGATAAAGGGTACGTAGGTATATATATATATATATATATCCCAACAAACAATTAAAGTTGTAACGACGAAACCCCAACTAGAAAGAATTTCTTAAAAGTAACCGCAACGTACTCCCGCTACGTCTCAGTATACCATACAGCGACGTTATAATTCCCTAAGTGGGGAACCAATTTCTGGTTATAACTACTTGGCCAAGTGTTTAAAGTCACTGTAGTAACAACTACACTACTACGTCGTAGCCAGGTATCTACTACGTCGTAGAGGCTGTTTTTTGTCCGTAATGGCATAAAAGTTGCGATGTAGTTGCAAATAATATAATCGTTTCTTTTTGGTAGAATTGTTACACAATATGGTGGACACAACAGTAAACAGACTCGCTTAGTTTTTTAGTTTGGTTATGGTTATAATATGAACTATGTTATCCAAAAGTGTGAGAATTTACGAGCAGAGGATCAAAATTCGAGTGCGACGCAAAGTTTTTTGTATAACATGCATTATATATATTGCAAAAAACCGGTGCGCCCCTAAAATTGAGCCGTTTTCTGGTAGCTGATGGAATTTTTGTGTTGTGATTTTGGAGGTTATGTTTTCATAATCGACAGTTAACTCCAACAAATGGTGCTTAGGAAGAGCATTTTTGGTAAGCTTCAACTAATTTGTTTATAAAATAGTATGGCTCTTTAATATGAGCTTATAAAACGACAACAAAAATATTAAATTTTCTTTCTTACATAAAAACATGGCGTCCCAAACTATATTCCCTGATAGTCGAAAAGGTTACTTGAAAGTAGTTGCGGCTTTAAAGTTGATCCAAAAAGTTATTTTGTCTACATTCTTACATCAGATGTTACTATGATGACACAAACTTTTGTGGTAAAAATTAAAGTTATAATGTAGTTGTCGGATACACTTGTTTGGGACTCCAATGAAGCTTAACTTTCTAGTGGTAATTAAGTAGAATATAAAAGTCAGGGCGACTACGAAATAACGACTAAAAAGAAAGTAAAACTTTAGCAACGTCCTATTGTGGTAGAGAAGACTATCAGAATCGACTATCAAGAAACAATCCTATGAAGTAGTTTGGAGGGTCGTTTTTACGAAACATCTACTATTTCCTGATACTAAATAGTAGTTAGAACTAAAAAGTAACAAATTTTGGTTGGGATCACCACATTTCTACTATAAGAAAGTAGCAAAGCCTTTAGAACATGTAGCCGCTACTATAAATGTTAGTTGGGATATATATATATATATATATATATATATATATATATATATATATATATATCAAAGGCCATTTTGCTACTCATTTTTTTTTTAAATTATAGGATTTTGCTTAGCACCAGTTGGGTATCTACCCTTAACCCTATCTTACGCATAAAGCTTGCTAAAATGTACGCAGATAGCATACACTGAAAAAAAATCCGAGAACCCCTTATTGCACACTTAGTGTGCCAAAATAAAAAATCCAGGACCCATTTTTCACCCCTTCAATTCAAGCCATAATAAGCAAATTATAAAATATAATTTTTATTATATTACCAACTAACAACTATACGAAGCACGTGTAGCATAAACAAAAAAAATACTCTGCCAATATATGGGCCCCTAAGCTCACACTAGGTACTATAGTTATAGTTTACGTGTGAGCTAATATAACTAAAAACTGAAATATATTTTATTCAACTCCAGACTAAATTACCTTTTGTTTGATACCACACAAGCCATGTTTTGACATAAACTCAAATTTTTAAAATTTACCCCCACCCTTAAAAAAAGCAAAAACTAAAATGTTATTTGTTAAACTCCGGACTCAATTACCTTTCGTTTGATATCACACACGCCATATTTTCACTTAAACTCTATTTTTTGAAATATACCCCCACCGTTTTTTTAAAATAAATTAAAATGTATTTTGTTTAACTCTAGACTCAATTACCTTTCGTTTGATATCACACACGCCATATTTTCACATAAACTCTTATTTTTTAAATCTACCCCCACCCTTTTATTTGGTTTGTGTTCGGTGGATTTTGTTCATTTTTAAATGGGACCGTCTTGACCCAAGACCCAGCCTAGGTACCAAATTTCATTAAAATCGGCCAAGCGGTTTTTGAGTTATGCGCGTTGGTCGTTACAGACAGACATACAGACAGACAGACAGACAGACATACAGACAGACAGACAGACAGACGGCGCAACAAAAAAGTTTCAAAATCATCTGAAACGCAAAGATATATAAAAATTTTTGAAATCGGAGCAACTTTTTTTTTCTCGAAAAAATTAGGATCACCATAGCTCACACTACTATAGTATAGTATATGTGTGAGCTAATAGCCGATGCATACCTAAAAACAAAATACCTACAGACGACATCGACCCCGGCTTATTGAAGCAGGCACTCCGCATTCTACTACCGGCATACACTTGTGCCAGTGAAGACTATGCCAAAAGACAGACACCAAACTATACGCTAAAATCGTAAATAAATGGCCAACATACAAGTTCTTAGGGCACTATTGAACTGAGTAGGCAGTGATACTTAGGAACACACATAAGTCAAGATTGACAAAGGCAATAAAAAAGAAGAATCTAAGCGTAATAGTTAATGTCAAATAGAAAATACGATTTGAGACCCAGAGCTGGGTCCGAATCAGAGGCAAATTTTAAACCAAAGCACAGAAGTACAGAAATACAAGCAGAAATTATTTTCAAGAAGTCACAAAAGATCCAGAGATCTTCTCCAAGTAGTCCCATCCAAAAAATTATTAGTAGTGAACTACAATCAACATCCCACAAAGAAGAAAACGAAACAACCACTGTCAGATAGTCAGATATCTACATTGGAAAACGAGCTTTCAAAGAAGAATCAGATTACAACAGTCACGAACCAATCAACCAGTAGTTCTGATACAGAAGATTCACTCGACCATACAAAAAACGAAGCGGTATTGTGTTAGCTCCCGCTAAATTTCGTGGTTGTTTATATATATTTTTAAAAACACACAACTGTATGAAGGACAAAGCGCATTCCGCGTATTTGGACATGCGCCCAACAACCAGTGAGATCCTTGTCAATCGCCTAGAGAAAATGGCGTGTTAATTTCGTTCTCCAACTATTTCAAATATCTACACCTGAAAGTGCTCGATTTTTGTGTACTAAAGCATAGAACTAGAAACTTCAGCCCTTCAGCTACGTGGTGACATCATTAGATCCATTCAGGGGCCCCTTGGAACGAGGAGAATTTGGCTGCAAAACTGGTGAGTGCATTTGTTCTGATTACCGTTGTGTGCCACCAATATTTTACCTATGGACGTTTTGATAATTTCGTAATTTCATATCAAGATTTATGTTGGTTCGCGCTTTCATTAATTAAAATTTATACAGTCCATTGCATTTAACGTTTTTCTAACCGTGGACTAACATAAAGTGCTCCTTCGACCGAATTATTTTAAATAATAAATCCATACGACGGTATTAATAATTATTTGCAAGCCGAATAATAACAGGGCGGTTCAAGGCCGCATCGTATTTGAAACGTCGAGTCGAGAAAGTCGTCGGTGTGGTGCGTGCAGGACACGTGTCTAGCGCGTGGTCATTCAGTAAACAAAGCGAGTAGGAATCAAAACAAACAAAACAAACGTTCAGTGGTGTACCATATCATTTCGATATTTAAAACAATTTTCATCAATTGCGATAAATTAGTGCATATTTTCGACAATTCGTCATTTTTCTATTTCAGAAGCATTAATTTAGCGTTAATTGTATATTTACCGACAATTTCGTCATTTCAAAGGTAAAATCATGTCTGTCAAAAAAGCCGTACAAAAACGCAAGGGTTTTTTATCTGCGATCACCGAGTGTTATGTGTTGTCACAGACCGCGGAAAAGGATGAAAGAGCGAGAAACGAGTTTCAAGTGAGGTATTCCGATTTGGATGAAACCTTCGATAAATGCATGCTGGCACATAATGACGTCATTATGTTGATAGACGACTCGGACGATGAGGAGTTTAAAACACAGAATGCGATCCTTTCAGAAGCTTGTAAATATTTTTATGCGTGTAAGGGGTTTACTCTAAAATATTTCCGGTTGAGGCCCCATCCTTTTCGGGATCATATGTTCGACAAAACGAATCTGAAACTCCAAAACTCAAAGAGTTAGGTATTCCCATATTCCGAGGTGATAAAAAATTATGGCCAAGCTTTTTCGATCTTTTTAATAACATTATAGATCAAAATCAAAGTCTAAGTAACGTTCGAAAACTTCAATATTTATTTTCATATCTCGAATATGAGCCTTTAAAATTGATATCAGGGATTAGCTTATCTGATCAAAATTATAAAATTGCTTATGACAAATTAGTCAATAGATATCAAAACAAGCGAGACCTCGCAAATGATGCTTTAAGCTCAATTATGAACTCCACCTTAAAAAACGAGTCAGCTAAAGAATTGCGTAATTTAATTGACACCTTTTCTGAATCCCTAGAAATTTTAAAATCACTTAGCTTTGACGTTGACAGTTGGGACTTTATTATTTTTTTCATTTTATTAGAGAAATTGGATATTCCAACGCGTTCAAATTTCGAAATGAGTCACGCCAATACTAATACCGAAATTCCCACTTTTCAGTCACTTTTTCAATTTCTAGAAAAAAGATGTAAAGTTTTGGAATCACTTCCTCAATCAACAGCACCCAAAAAGGTGCCTATATATCAAAAATCAAATTCTATGCAAAATCAGTCTGGGCAAAAGCCTACCTATCAAAATTCAAATTCTATGCGAAATCAGTTTGGGCAAAAGCCTACCTATAAATCATCCAATTCGCCTTTTATAGGACTGGCTGGCACCTCAGCTAATTCAAGTACGGGAATAAAATGTTTCCGGTGTAATCAAGGTCACGTGCTTTCGAAATGTCAAACATTTCTTGATCTCTCACCTATCGATCGCCTATCTTTCGTCAAACAGAAAAAATTATGTCTGGCGTGTTTTCATCCCTTGCATGATGTAGATACGTGCAAATCAAAATATTCATGCAGGACTTGCAATAGTAAAAGGCACCACACTTTAACTCATATCTTAGAAACTAATCAAGAGTCTGGAAGCCAAGATACTAGTCCTGTCATTCACACACCACCTGTCAATAATCTTCATGTGTCATTAAATGCCTCAGGACCTTCAGGTACCTTTCTTTTATGCACCGCCATAATAGATGTTATGGACGGTTGCGGAAATTTTCAACCTGTAAGGGCACTGCTTGATTCTGGATCACAGACAGGATTCATCAGTGAAAAGTGTATTCAGCGTCTTAATCTTCCTAGGCGAAGTTACACCACTGAAATATTCGGATTAAATCAGATGTCTTCTTTTACTTCCAAAGGGCTCGTTCAATGTCACATTAAGCCACAAGGACAAGTCACTCCTTTACTTAATTTCGAAGCAATTGTGGTTCTACAACTATGTTCCAATATGCCTACATTCTCTTTGAACGATAATCAGTGGAAACTCTTGCAAAACCTTAAACTTGCCGACCCATCTTATTTCAAATCTAGACCTGTGGACCTGGTTATTGGTTGCGAGCTATTCGCACAGATATTCAAGGAGGGCAGGGTTCTTGGACAGGTAGGGCAGCCTTCAGCCCTTGAAACTATCTTTGGCTGGGTCGTCATGGGAAAGGTTGACGAAGTAGGTAGTCTTACGGAACGAACCAGTTGTATTTTAACGAGTCATTCACCTCCTTTATTTCTCCCTAGGTTTTGGGAATTCGAACATTTGCCTAAAAAACAAATCTTATCAAAGGAAGAACAGGCAGAATCAATTTTTACTGCTAGTGTAGTACGGCAACCGAGCGGTAGATTCATGGTAGATCTTCCGTTTAAAGACAAAATAAACCCTGACCTAGGAAATACTTATCCGCAAGCTTATCGTAGATTTTTACTTCTAGAAAATAGATTAATCAAAAATCCTGATCTGTACACTGCCTATTCAAGTTTCATGCAATACTATATCGATTCTAATCATATGAGTTTAGTTTTATCTAGTCAACCAAAGGTCGACGTATCGTGTTTTTTAGCACATCATTGCGTACTAAAGCCGGAAAGCTTAAGTACAAAATTAAGGGTAGTCTGGGATTGTTCGGCAGTCACCCCAAAAAATATTAGTCTCAATGACACATTGTTATCTGGACCGAAACTTCAAAAGGATATTGCTTCTTTACTCCTTACGTTTCGTCTTAATCCTATTGCCTACATTGCTGACATCAAACACATGTTCCGTCAAGTCCTTATCAATCCTTATCACCGTCCTTATCAAAGGATATTGAGGAGGTTTTCTCCACAGGACCCACTTTCAGTGTGGGAACTTTCTACTGTCACTTTTGGCATGACATGCTCACCTTTTCTAGCCATGCGTACCTTGAATGAGCTGGCAGAGAGAGAAAAGGTACGTTTTCCTATGGCTAGTACTGTTCTAAAAACGTCAATCTATATCGACGATATCTTGGGAACTAGCCCTTCGCTTTCTGAAGCTCTCTCCCTTCAAACAGAACTCAATGATTTGTTGAAGTCGGGAGGATTTGAACTTAAAAAATGGGCAAGCAATTGTCCTGAGTTATTGGCAACATTGCCAGAGTCCGATCGTCAAATGCCTCTCTCTTTCGACAAGGAGGAACCCCACTTTATCAAAGTTTTAGGACTTCAATGGCATCCAAAAAACGACATTTTTTCTTATCAATGCCGAATGAAGGACAAACCCCCAACCAAACGTTCTATTTTATCTATCATAGGAACAATCTTCGATCCCTTAGGTTTTCTTTGTCCCTTGTTGCTACAAGCAAAATTTATTTTGCAACAGTTGTGGATATCGAAAATAGGCTGGGACGAAGAACCAGATTCTTCTATCATCGACTCTTGGAACAAACTTCGTTCTGAATTCCCGCTTCTTTCCAATTTTCAATTACTCCGACAAATCAAACTGTCAAAAACCAATACCTGTCAAATCATCGGCTTCTGTGACGCTTCAATTCGAGGCTACGCAGGCGTCGTATATTTTCGTGTAGAAGAGGAAAATAATATATCTGTTTCTCTCATATCTGCAAAATCTAGGGTCGCGCCTATAAAGTCACAAACTTTGGCTAGGCTAGAACTCCTAGGCGCATTTCTTTTAAGCGAATTAATTGACTTCGTTTTATCTAGCTATGAAGGAAAAATAACTTTTACAAATATCGTTACTTTCTGCGATTCGCAAGTCGTATTGCACTGGCTTTCATCCCCTCCTAATCGCTGGCAAACCTTTGTTGGAAATCGAGTCAGTAGAATCCAAGAAATCATTCCCTCAAACTCGTGGCGCTACATTCCTTCTGCTTTGAATGCAGCCGATATTGCGTCACGAGGGGCCACCCCTTCACAGCTCATGTCACATGACATGTGGTGGAACGCACCGTCGTTTTTGTGGTCTCCCGAAAACGAATGGCCCGATTTTCATAAATCAAAAATGCCGATTGATTTCGGAGATATTAATCTGGAGGAAAAGCCAAAAGTCTGTTGCAATGCGATAATTGATGTCAACTTCTTAGATCAGCTTCTTATCAAATATTCATCTATATCCAAAATTCAACGTATCATTTGTTATGTCCTTCGAATAGTTAACCTTTTTCAAAACCATTCCTATGAAAAACCCACTAAGCCGCCGGACCAAAAAGTTATTTTTGAGAATATTGTTTTTCCTACCACCGGTGAGATGCAAAGTGCGTTACACCTACTTATCAAACGCGTTCAAGGTTCTTGTTTTTCTGAGCTTTTTTCCGCGTTATCTAAAGATAAACCAATACCGAAACCTTTGCGAAAACTTTCACCTTTTCTTGATGAGAATAATATCATTAGAGTCGGTGGCAGATTACAAAAATCTTACCTTTTGTCTTATTCTGCAAAACACCCCGTCTTACTTTCGAGTGACCATCGTTTAACTACTCTTCTTATCGAGTCCGCTCATCGACAATATCTTCATCCTGGGTTTAAAACATTACATAATCTATAGGTAAATTTAGTGGGAATAAGGACACTGTTGTTCTGGTAAATATACGTTTTAATCCATCGGTAACGTTTCGACAATGGTTTTTGTCCTCATCATTGTCGAAACGTTACCGATGGATTAAAACGTATATTTACCAGAACAACAGTGTCCTTATTCCCACTAAATTTACCTATTGTTGCATTACAAGGACGTGATAAGTTTACCAAATTACATAATCTGCTTTTACAGCAATTTTGGATATTATCTGCCAGACGGGCAATTCAAAGAACCATATCCAAGTGCTTGAAATGTTTTAGAATCAACCCTAAACCGTATAGACCGCCCATAATGAGTTCACTTCCCGCTCATCGAATCAATCAACTAAAACCTTTTTCGAGTGTAGCTATGGACTTTTGTGGACCTTTCTTTGTGATTCCTCATCGTTACCGTGGTTGTAAAGCTTTCAAATCGTATGTCTGTGTGTTTGTCTGTACGGCCACACATTGCGTGCATTTGGAATTAACCATGGAACTGTCCACCGAAGGGTTCGTAGGTGCATTCCATCGATTCATTTCCAGACGCGGAAGCGTGACGCAATGCTGGTCAGATCAAGGCTGTAATTTTATAGGGTTTCGTAACCAATTACTGGATTACGCAAGAAGTGCTGCCACTAGACTTTCTATTCGTTGGCATCTGGGACCTCCTCTCAGTCCACATTTCAATGGCCTGGCAGAAGCTGGCGTCAAAAGTTTTAAAACTCACTTTGTACGAGTTGTCGGCGACCAGAAGTTGTCTATCATGGAGATGTCCACCCTTACCTGTCGCATAGAAGCCGTACTTAATAGTCGCACTTTATCTCCTGCCTCTTCAGACCCACACGATCTTCAACTTCTTACCCCTGGGCATTTTTTGACACTTGAACCCCTTAATTCAGAAATTCCGGAGTCAGATTTGTCTGTCTGAAGCATAGAACTAGAAACTTCAGCCCTTCAGCTACGTGGTGACATCATTAGATCCATTCAGGGGCCCCTTGGAACGAGGAGAATTTGGCTGCAAAACTGGTGAGTGCATTTGTTCTGATTACCGTTGTGTGCCACCAATATTTTACCTATGGACGTTTTGATAATTTCGTAATTTCATATCAATATTTATGTTGTTTCGCGCTATCATTAATTAAAATTTATACAGTCCATTGCATTTAACGTTTTTCTAACCGTGGACTAACAGTATTGTCAGTATCAAGCGACTACGACCCACCACAAGAAAAAGAGAAAATAAAATCAGCTATGAATACCACAATCGCAGACGCATTGGCGAGTGCCAAAACAGCAGCACTACCTCAATTTATTAATCCACCTACATTTCATCCAGCAAAAAGCTCTGCAATTATCTTTTTAAATCGTTACGAAAGAACAGGCATTGCAAATGGATGGGAAGACTCACACAAAATAGCATATCTTGAAACATTCCTAGAAGGAGCAGCTGCCCTGTGGCTTAAAAAATACATAACTACAAACGAAAATAAAAAATGGGATGATTTGACCAAAGCCTTTAAAGAGGAATTTGAGGATAAAGATTTTGATAAAATCCTTAGACAAAGATTAGAAAGAAAAAAACAACAGTCTAGCGAGTTACTCAGGGACTATTTTTATGATTTACCAGTACTTTACAATGAATATAAGCCGACGTTCAAAATTAATGAGTTTTTATCATTTTTCGAAGCAGGACTAACCGAAGAAACACATTACCACTATTATTAGATGACAAGTCCTCCAAACAATAAACCGGCTGATGAAGAAGCCTTAAAAAACATAATAAGAACTATAGACAAAGCATCAAAAATGGACCAACAAAGAAATAAATCCCAAACAGAACCAGAATCATCTGGGTCACAAACAAGAACTTCTCAATTATATAGAAGTCCAGAAAATAACTTTGGTAGAGGAAATCAACCACACTACCAGAACAAAGGAAGACCACAACAAGAATTCAATAGCTATAATAACCAAAGAACGCAACATCAATACACAAATAACAATAATTCTTATTAGCAAAGACATTACCCATCCACAAGCAACCAGGAAAATCCGAGAAACCAACAAGAATTTCCGAGAACAAGAACCAAAGACAATAGGCCATATTGTAACAATTGTAGAAAGCGTGGCCATCATACAGCAAGTTGTTACAGCAAAAATGAAAGGAATCAAACAAACTTCAGAGGATGGCAAAGATAAATTCCCTTGCTATCCTAACGACCAGGGGACAAATACTAACAAGAATACTTTGCATATCGATAAAGTTTAACAACACACAAATTACTACCATCGTTGACACAGGAGCTGAAAACAATGTAGTAAGAGAAGACTTGGTCAAGCATCTTCCACGTCAGAGAAGCAACATGGTCCTTAAAGCTGCAGGAGGTCACAGAATACCAGTACTAGGAGAAACAAGAATACCCATAAAAATTCCAGGAGAAAAAATATGTACGGGAGATATAGAAGCCAACATAGTTAGATCTTTACCTCATCAGCTTATCTTAGGAATGGAATTCCTGAAAAAAACAGAAAGCCATAATTGATATAGCTAATGTTTTTTAATACTACATGAAAAGTTTTATTGCCCACTAAAAAACTATAAAACAAAACCCACGGAAGTTTCCGTCCTTTGGTCGTCGAGACTTGACAAACATAGAGGATATTTTGCGCCAAGGAAAAGATGGCCAAAAAGTACTGGTTTAAATAATAGGAGAAACAAACCAAAAATAAATACTCAAGAATTTTCTATAGGAAACAAAATATAGAAAACAGTCAAAGGGATAATATTTACCAACCGTCAAGAAAATATGGTATACAAAGAAGACCGGCATATGCATATAAAAAACAGGAACGCATCCGGCAGTTAAAATACTTACACAGCTTCCAATATAGAAACAAATCAATTTCGGACATAAGAAAAATATTGCAGGAATTGAAAAATAAAATAAATGCACCATTACAAGATCTTAAGCAAGAAACAAAAGACTCAGATTATGAAAAATTTTGTAAATTTGAAGAAACAATTAATGAAGAAAACATCACATTTAAAGAAGAATACAGAAATATTTTTGACGTACCGGAAGTGTTTTCAATCGCAACCACAGAGATTCCAAAGAATCAATAAATTAAAGCAACAAAATAAAACAGTTGGAAGCGTAGCATCGCTAAAAGAAAACAAAAGAAGTATATTCTATATGATAACAAAAAAGCTATACCATGAGAAACCAACCTATGAAGTTTTGCTAAGAAGCCTACGGTCACTAGAAGAAGAAATAGCAAAAAATAACATCCAGCATTTGGCACTACCAAAGATCGGTTGTGGATTAGATCGACTTGATTGGGAACGAGTAAGAAGGTTAATATGGTACGTCTTTGGAAACGCTAACATAGAGATCCTAATTTGTTGGTGGGATGAAATCAAAGAGAAAAGAAAAAAATGGAAAAAGAGCAAGCAAATATAAGAAACGAAATATTGAACCTATTGTGCATAGAAAAAGAAATTGGTAATCTGACCGTCAAAACGAGCATCAAAAAAGATTACGTCGTAGAACCATATCAAGAAAGAAAAATTGTACTGTTACCTCAATCTGCACACACATTACAAGAAAACGTAAAATATCATATTATACCAAGACATAAAAATTAATCAAAATAATACAGAAATAATAATTAAGTCAAAGAGCAACTGCCCAATTATCCTCAATAAATTTACAACTTCGGGATTCTTAAACCCAATCCAAATAGAAGAAGATAAACAAATTTTGTTCCATACTATAGACAAAAAAGATTCAGAAGAGGTAAAATTAAGAGACCACAACCTAGAAAAAATTAATAATACAGAACATAAGATGTCCAGATATCTAACAAAAAGAATAAAGATAAGACATAGAAATAGAGGTAGGTAGAGAGATACGTTATTTTAGTGGTCTGGGATGAGTTGAAAGGGAGTAAGTAGATTTCAATATGGGACGCCATATTTTAGAAAACACATTAACAAACAGAAAACAACCCAAACCACCGAAATGATATTTTTCTTTTATTTTTCAGATACATTCCACGAAACGAAGAGTAAAACAGCAATGGTTTAAAAAATAATAGAAATTAAATAGATCCTAAAAATAATTAATATTTAAAAATAAAAATGTAAGAAATTTGGAAAAAATTTGTGTAAGAAGGAATAAAAATAAAATTTAAGAAATACCTAACCTAACGGTAAGAATAAAAATAAAACTAAAGCAAAATCAAATTTAAGGTTCTAAATATAATTAGAATAGAACGAAAAAAAAAGGGTGACCAACAAAACAAAATGGTCAACCTAAACAGCCGCAGCTCGATCGAAGGTCGTAAGCTGAAGACGAGGTAGGCTACGGAAAAGAAAATAATATAGAAAAAAAAACACTAAGGCAATTTTAGGCAAAATAATAGGGGGTAAATGGAAAATACCTAGGGATAAGAATAAAAATAAAACTAAAGAAAATAAAATTTAAGGTTCTAAATATAATAAGAATAGAAGAAAAAAGGGTGACCAACAAAACGGTCAACCTAAACAGCCGCAGCTCGATTGAAGGTCGTAAACTGAAGACGAGGTAGGCTACGAAAAAGAAAATAATATAGGCAAAAAACATTAAGGCAATTTTATGCAAAATAATAGGGGTAAACGGAAAATATAGTAGAACATAAATCATGATAGAAATATAATAGAAAATACTCTGCCAATCTATGGGCACCTAAGCTCACACTAAGGAGTGTAGTTATAGTGTACGTGTGAGCTAATATAACTAGAAACTGAAATATATTTTATTCAACTCCAGACTCAATTACCTTTCGTTTGATACCACACAAGCCATGTTTTGCCTTAAACTCTAATTTTTAAAATCTACCCCCACCCTTTTTTTAAAAACTAAAATGTATTTTGTTTAACTCCAGACTCATTTACCTTTTGTTTGATATCATACACGCCATATTTTCACTTAAACTCTAATTTTTGACATCTACCCCCACCCTTTTATTTTTAAATAACTTAAAATTCATTTTGTTTAACTCCAGACTTAGTTACCTTTCGTTTGATATCACACACGCCATATTTTCACATAAACACTCATTTTTGAAATCTACCCCCACCTTTTTATGTGACTTGCGTTCGGTGGATTTCGATCACTTTTTAATGGGACCACCACGGCCCAAGACTCAGCCTAGGTACCAAATTTCATTTAAATCGGACAAGCGGTTTTTGAGTTCATATATCAGACAGACAGACAGACAGACAGACAGACAGACAGACAGACAGACAGACAGACAGACAGACAGACAGACAGACAGACAGACAGACAGACAGACAGACAGACAGACAGACAGACAGACAGACAGACAGACAGACAGACAGACAGACAGACAGACAGACAGACAGACAGACAGACAGACAGACAGACAGACAGACAGACAGACAGACAGACAGACAGACAGACAGACAGACAGACAGACAGACAGACAGACAGACAGACAGACAGACAGACAGACAGACAGACAGACAGACAGACAGACAGACAGACAGACAGACAGACAGACAGACAGACAGACAGACAGACAGACAGACAGACAGACAGACAGACAGACAGACAGACAGACAGACAGACAGACAGACAGACAGACAGACAGACAGACAGACAGACAGACAGACAGACAGACAGACAGACAGACAGACAGACAGACAGACAGACAGACAGACAGACAGACAGACAGACAGACAGACAGACAGACAGACAGACAGACAGACAGACAGACAGACAGACAGACAGACAGACAGACAGACAGACAGACAGACAGACAGACAGACAGACAGACAGACAGACAGACAGACAGACAGACAGACAGACAGACAGACAGACAGACAGACAGACAGACAGACAGACAGACAGACAGACAGACAGACAGACAGACAGACAGACAGACAGACAGACAGACAGACAGACAGACAGACAGACAGACAGACAGACAGACAGACAGACAGACAGACAGACAGACAGACAGACAGACAGACAGACAGACAGACAGACAGACAGACAGACAGACAGACAGACAGACAGACAGACAGACAGACAGACAGACAGACAGACAGACAGACAGACAGACAGACAGACAGACAGACAGACAGACAGACAGACAGACAGACAGACAGACAGACAGACAGACAGACAGACAGACAGACAGACAGACAGACAGACAGACAGACAGACAGACAGACAGACAGACAGACAGACAGACAGACAGACAGACAGACAGACAGACAGACAGACAGACAGACAGACAGACAGACAGACAGACAGACAGACAGACAGACAGACAGACAGACAGACAGACAGACAGACAGACAGACAGACAGACAGACAGACAGACAGACAGACAGACAGACAGACAGACAGACAGACAGACAGACAGACAGACAGACAGACAGACAGACAGACAGACAGACAGACAGACAGACAGACAGACAGACAGACAGACAGACAGACAGACAGACAGACAGACAGACAGACAGACAGACAGACAGACAGACAGACAGACAGACAGACAGACAGACAGACAGACAGACAGACAGACAGACAGACAGACAGACAGACAGACAGACAGACAGACAGACAGACAGACAGACAGACAGACAGACAGACAGACAGACAGACAGACAGACAGACAGACAGACAGACAGACAGACAGACAGACAGACAGACAGACAGACAGACAGACAGACAGACAGACAGACAGACAGACAGACAGACAGACAGACAGACAGACAGACAGACAGACAGACAGACAGACAGACAGACAGACAGACAGACAGACAGACAGACAGACAGACAGACAGACAGACAGACAGACAGACAGACAGACAGACAGACAGACAGACAGACAGACAGACAGACAGACAGACAGACAGACAGACAGACAGACAGACAGACAGACAGACAGACAGACAGACAGACAGACAGACAGACAGACAGACAGACAGACAGACAGACAGACAGACAGACAGACAGACAGACAGACAGACAGACAGACAGACAGACAGACAGACAGACAGACAGACAGACAGACAGACAGACAGACAGACAGACAGACAGACAGACAGACAGACAGACAGACAGACAGACAGACAGACAGACAGACAGACAGACAGACAGACAGACAGACAGACAGACAGACAGACAGACAGACAGACAGACAGACAGACAGACAGACAGACAGACAGACAGACAGACAGACAGACAGACAGACAGACAGACAGACAGACAGACAGACAGACAGACAGACAGACAGACAGACAGACAGACAGACAGACAGACAGACAGACAGACAGACAGACAGACAGACAGACAGACAGACAGACAGACAGACAGACAGACAGACAGACAGACAGACAGACAGACAGGCAGGCAGACAGACAGACAGACAGACAGACAGACAGACAGACAGACAGACAGACAGACAGACAGACAGACAGACAGACAGACAGACAGACAGACAGACAGACAGACAGACAGACAGACAGACAGACAGACAGACAGACAGACAGACAGACAGACAGACAGACAGACAGACAGACAGACAGACAGACAGACAGACAGACAGACAGACAGACAGACAGACAGACAGACAGACAGACAGACAGACAGACAGACAGACAGACAGACAGACAGACAGACAGACAGACAGACAGACAGACAGACAGACAGACAGACAGACAGACAGACAGACAGACAGACAGACAGACAGACAGACAGACAGACAGACAGACAGACAGACAGACAGACAGACAGACAGACAGACAGACAGACAGACAGACAGACAGACAGACAGACAGACAGACAGACAGACAGACAGACAGACAGACAGACAGACAGACAGACAGACAGACAGACAGACAGACAGACAGACAGACAGACAGACAGACAGACAGACAGACAGACAGACAGACAGACAGACAGACAGACAGACAGACAGACAGACAGACAGACAGACAGACAGACAGACAGACAGACAGACAGACAGACAGACAGACAGACAGACAGACAGACAGACAGACAGACAGACAGACAGACAGACAGACAGACAGACAGACAGACAGACAGACAGACAGACAGACAGACAGACAGACAGACAGACAGACAGACAGACAGACAGACAGACAGACAGACAGACAGACAGACAGACAGACAGACAGACAGACAGACAGACAGACAGACAGACAGACAGACAGACAGACAGACAGACAGACAGACAGACAGACAGACAGACAGACAGACAGACAGACAGACAGACAGACAGACAGACAGACAGACAGACAGACAGACAGACAGACAGACAGACAGACAGACAGACAGACAGACAGACAGACAGACAGACAGACAGACAGACAGACAGACAGACAGACAGACAGACAGACAGACAGACAGACAGACAGACAGACAGACAGACAGACAGACAGACAGACAGACAGACAGACAGACAGACAGACAGACAGACAGACAGACAGACAGACAGACAGACAGACAGACAGACAGACAGACAGACAGACAGACAGACAGACAGACAGACAGACAGACAGACAGACAGACAGACAGACAGACAGACAGACAGACAGACAGACAGACAGACAGACAGACAGACAGACAGACAGACAGACAGACAGACAGACAGACAGACAGACAGACAGACAGACAGACAGACAGACAGACAGACAGACAGACAGACAGACAGACAGACAGACAGACAGACAGACAGACAGACAGACAGACAGACAGACAGACAGACAGACAGACAGACAGACAGACAGACAGACAGACAGACAGACAGACAGACAGACAGACAGACAGACAGACAGACAGACAGACAGACAGACAGACAGACAGACAGACAGACAGACAGACAGACAGACAGACAGACAGACAGACAGACAGACAGACAGACAGACAGACAGACAGACAGACAGACAGACAGACAGACAGACAGACAGACAGACAGACAGACAGACAGACAGACAGACAGACAGACAGACAGACAGACAGACAGACAGACAGACAGACAGACAGACAGACAGACAGACAGACAGACAGAAAGACAAAAAAGTTTCAAAATCATCTGAAACGCAAAGATATATAAAAATTTTTGAAATCGCAGCAACTTTTTTTTTCTCGAAAAAATTAGGATCACCATAGCTCACACTACTATAGTATAGTAGTGTAACCAGTTAAAGAGTACGAGTTACTGTGAGAAAGATACAGAACAAAGACATACCAACAGACAAACAATACAGACGGCAAATCCAAACTAGGAGCCACGGGCCCGAAACACGGCGTACAAGTAGCACTAGTACAGGTACCAGCGTTTAGAGGAACGTGGTAAAACCAGCAATCTAAGACGGGATCACAAAATCTTGACATTGCAGCTTTAAGTTACAGACAGAATCGCGAATTTAACAAAAAACCCGAGACATAAGTTTCTACTGAGGCTTATGAGAAAAATTTGATGCAAAATTTAAAATTATGGTTGGATAAAACAAAAAATAGTAGTTTACCTAACTAGTGCGGAAAGTGCCTCTTTTCCGCACGCGATTGCAGATGGCCAAACGACGCGATAGCGGAGTTTGGCCAGCAATCAAGTGCGGAAAAGACAGTTTACGCACGAGTTAAAATATAAAAAGTGGCACTTTCCACACTAAAATGCGTGCGGAAAAGTGGACTTTTCCGCACGCTTATAGAAAAAATTTTTTTTTTAAATAAATAAACTAAAAAACTGGATAAAGAGAAAAAGGGGGTACATAGCCACCGGGGAAGAAGTTTAGAGAAAAATGGAAAAAAAAAATGAAAACGAGAAAAAAACGGAGACAACGCGCACACGAAAGATGACGCTTTCCTTAACTTTTACTTCTTGCCAGACAGGGGGTAAAACAGTATGCCAAGCATACAAGGGTAGAACCTCCCACATGTTGTCCTTAGGATTAGATACAAAATAAGTTGTTATTGGGTTTTTTAAAATCGAATAAAGGGGGGACCCTAAATGTATGAAGTTAGGTATTTGGAAGACAGTACAGAAGTGGAGCGTGGCCAAGCGTAAGGTGGCAGAAGACTTTCTTTCGTGTACAGCCAATAAGTACACAGAAAGGAAGGGAAGAAAACAAAATATCCCACGACGAGGAAATGCGTTGAATAAACTAGGCAAAACAGGCTCACGGGCGACAGTGCTGTACAAGAGCAAATGACATAAATAAAGGACAGGCAGAGAAATCAAACCCAACCGGTCAAAAATGGAATAGAATATAACAGAAAACGCGAGTGGCACGAGGGCCGAGACTCGCGCATTATTTTTGGTCTACTTACATAAGAAAGTCGAAAACCCGAGGGTCAAAACATTTAAAAGACACGAAAATTAAGAAGTTAGGACAGCAGTAGTAAATTCAAGGTTACAACATTAATTTTTCTCTTGGAAAAGACAACGAATTATTTGGCAAAAAGAAAACAGAGATACTAGATCGATAAGAATGAACATGGAAACAAAAACCAGCAATATGATGATAGCCATCAAGACTACGGCAAATAAGATTAATAAAGATGAGAGGAGTAGTCACAGAGCGAAGAAAGACTTAAAAGGAAAAATCATGAGGCTACCATGACCATCGAAAACGAGTTGCAAGAGAAGAGCAAGCTCCCGAATAAAGGGTAACGAAAACAGCAGGCAAACCCTTGAGGGGAGTCCGAGCCTTTTCAGCCCAAGGCCGTACTTAGTAAACCTTGGTATGGAAGGGACAAATAACACCACACATAGAATAAGGTGACCAGAATCGTAAAAGCAAATAAAGAAATATAATATAGAGTAGATAGCCAACTACCAAAACGAATACAAGGGGCTCAACTGAAGACAAGTACGGGACAGAATAGACATGGACAGAGATTACATGAAAGATGCTACAAAGCACAACAATAATGCGAACATCATCCATAAGAAGTTCCAAACTAAGACAGTAAGAGGGATGAGAAATGGATAGAATTTTTTTTTTCTTCACTCAACGAATCTGAGTGGAAGAAAACAAAGTTATAGAAGACAAGTACGGGACAGAATAGAAATGGACAGAGTTTTCACGAAAGGTGCTACAAAGCACAACAGTCGCACGAATATCATCCATAAGAAATCCCAAACTAAGACAGTAAGAGGAATGAGAAATGGATAGAATATTTTTTTTCTTCACTCAAGTGGAAGAAAAACAAAGTGATAGAAGACAAGTACGGGACAGAATGAGATGCAAATAGTAAGAAGAGCCCGAATATCTAACTGAGATACGAGAAGCGGGTGACTTAATTTACGCCAGGGGTAGTGTATACAATATCTTAAGGTATAGGGCATTTAATTAAGTTAACGTGTAAACAACAACATGTGGGAGAGGTAGAAAAAATAATTATAGAAATTTATAAGTCAAAAATGAAATGTAAAAAGTAAGGTAATAATAGTTCAAATTTTAAAGTAGTAGACTAAGGTGACCAAAACATTTTTTTTTCTCGTATTTAAGTATTGTTGGCTAAAAGGAGGCAACACCCACGGCCAACGATGGAGACAAAATCGGGGGCGATTTTTAAGTAAAGGGGGGGATGTCACGAAGAGCGCTTAACATAAAGTCAAACCAATATTTCCCAAATAATTAAAAAGGAACTTAATAATTATCATTATTATATTTATTAACTTTTTGGGACAACCTATAAGTCGATATAAATCGATTGACGTCAATAACTATTATTGCAATTTGGCAGAAATAGTTTATAAATAGGCGGGCAATGCATATTTCCAGGCTTTTTTCTGACAGAGACTCGTGAGAACTAAATACCGCGGGGCGAGGCGTCGCGTCGCCTCGCCGCCGAACTAAAGTTTCGGCTTTTTTCCCTATAACGAACGTTAAGACCGAGTGAGTGCGGGCGGCCACATCGAGTGACGTAATCGACTGACGATAATTTGGGCGTGAACTGGGGTTCCTAGATAACCAGCCGGCCGCAAATCCTGTTGTTTTCAGGTAAGTCAGGGTGTCGCCCCCATAGCCAATTCACCAACCTTTGTTGTATCAGTTATCGGTTCTTAGTATTTATAATACATCTTTTAACCCCCTACAGGTGTTATTCAATCTGCATCCCTTAGTTTTTAAACAAAGATCTCCGTCGGCTCGAATCGAAATAACTCCGTTAGATCAATTCGACCGGCGCGGTATCATTTAAACAAATTGTTAATAACGAATAGTATTGGGGTTGTAAGGTAGTGGCTGGTAATTAACGACCGGGCAATACCCTTAACCAGCCTCAGGTCCCCCTATTCGTGACAATATCTTTATGACGACTATCTTTGTGTGTGTGTTTGTGTGTGTGTGTGTGTATATTTGTGTATGTATGTCTGTCCGTAAGACCATAGCTCCCAAACCGAAATTTTCAGTTAAAATATTATTCAATACTGTAACAAGCTGATTAGATGTTGGTGATAGTCTATTATTGCTAATGACTGAATGAAAATATGCTAACTTTTTATCGAAGCATCGCAACAGTATGCAATTTTCGGAATATAGCAAAACGTATTTTTTGCAATTAAGTGTTTTAATCAAACATTTTGTAGATGCTTTAGTTTCTGAGATATTTACAAAAAAAACTGTTTTCAAAGCTGATATAGCGTGAAGTTTACTTGGAGTGTGCTAATGGGCTACGGAGATATTCAATTCAGCTTTTTTTTTTCAATTCAATTCAAAATATCCTTTATTGTTAATAATCAAAAATCATCTGACAAAGCTGGCTAAAGCTAAAGTGATAAAAAAATAAAATCAAATATAATAATACTAATACTAGGTTTAAGTAACATAATCAGACAAATATATAAATCACTATAGAAAACAATGACACACTAAAATTAAACTATCACAGAAAAAAATATCACAATTTTTTAAAATCAAGACCTTTCAAATCAACTATTTCTAGATTATTAAAACAATATAACCATACATACATATACACACACATAAATACACACATATATGTTCTCCAATAAGGCAATACCTACAATAAGGCAATACCTACAATCACAACGACATAATTTTTTTTGTTAAAATAAAACAGCATAAGAAGTATCAATCGATAGATTTGGAAAGTAACAATTTAAATTAAATTATTTTAAGTTATGACTATAATATTCAGTTAGTGAATAATATGGCTTGTCAAGCAGAAATTTCTTGACATGTTTTTTTAAATTGTTTGATAGATGTTGCAAGTCTGACTGCCAATGGTAAGCGGTTAAACACCTTTCTACCTTCATAAATTAAGGATTTTTGGACCAGGGTAGTTCTTGGAATAGGCAGAGGCGCCCTTAACTTTAAGTTATGATGCGTGGATGGCTGATCAGTTCTCCGAACATTTCTAAAATTTTTGAAAACAAGTGTAGCGGTCTCGAGTATATATATTGATGTTAGTGTTAGGATTCTTCGATTAATAAAATGTGGCTTGCAAGATTCTCTCTGATGGACTCCGGCTATAGCACGGACAGCCTTTTTCTGTAACACAAATAAGATCTGTAACAGATGCTGATGTGCAGAACTACAAAATGGAATGCCGTACCTCAAATGCGACTTGACCAAGGCAAAGTACACAGATCTGGCAATCTCATGGCCTAATTCGGTTTTTGCAGATCGGACCGTTAAGCATCCAGATGAAAGTTTTTTTCCTAGATTAAATATATGCTCATTGAATTTAAAATGAACATCAATATGCAAGCCAAGAAACTTTGGAAGACTGAAATCCATACTGCCTTAAAGTTATAAGTTTAAACTTAGTTAAATAGTCCCACATACGTTTTTTTACTTGTTTCTCAATGAGCTTAGACAGAGTCGGCAAAATGGAAATAGAGCGGAAGTTCGAAGGCAAATCAACAGACCCGCCCTTGTGCAAGGGTATCACAATTGAAGATTTAAGGCATGACGGAAAATAACCATTATCAAATGTGTTATTAATTGCATTAGCCAGTGAAGTCCAGGCTTCATTTGCAAGATTTGATAAAACTTCTGCAGATATTTCATAATTTCCAGTATACTTCTTGTTTTTTATTTCGGTGAGAGTCTCCATTACTTCCCAAGGTTCCACAGGTTTGAAGTAGAATGAACCTGAGACTGATATATATGAAAGATAAGATAGGGGGTCTGTTTCCAAGGTAAGATCTTAAGTCAAAGGGCTTGCAATGACATAGTAGAAACTTTTTAGAGAGTCAGCATCGATACCAACCTCATTTGTTTTAGATGACTTTCCACGAATTTCATTTATAATCCTCCAGCTTTCCTTTTGCTTATTCTTAGAGTTCAGTAGCCTATGGTTGTAGTAGTTTTTCTTTGCCAGATCAACTGAAGTATATAAATATAAAATCCGTCATGGATCCATCTATTTAAATTTCTGTGGCGTGGTGACGCTACGAGATCACAAAGATGAGCGATGGGCGAAAATTATATTATACCATTCTAAGATTTCGGTTTCTTTGTGAGGAGTATCATACAAACCTCTTATTAGATTTTTGTCTAACCTCAAAACTTATGGATTTTTAGTGTGTTGTAGAATAAACCTTCCTTATCAAAAATTTTTATGGGCCCAACTTAATCTAATGACCAGTCGCACGTATTTAAGGAGAAAAATTGTATGAACTTTTAGTTAATAAATATCGGGCTAACCGCATAATTTGAAAAATAAATAAATACTATAAGAAGTCGCCTAAAGCGGCCTCCTCACGAGCCAATTTGCAGGAATAATTTAGCGTATCTGCATATCGTAGATATCCGTTTTTTCCAATATCTGTTACATACAGGGACGCTAAATTGCCCCTGTAAATTGACTAGGCGTTTAAAAAAGGTGACGATTTTTTAGGATTACGAATATTTCCAATATAGGGATGCCAGGTAACTATGATTTATAGTCGTATAAGTTATAGATTTTTAAAATTATAATTTAAATTCCTACAATAAAGTTCTGAACACATTTGATGTAGTAAGCTTAGTTTTTGAGAAAATCATATAAAACCTACAAATTTTGGTTTATTATAAAAATATCCTTAATTTTCCTACGACCCTGGAGTATCAACTTTAGCTTTAACAATACTATATAATATACTAATTAAAAAAGAAAATTATTTTCTAAAAAAATGTTTTCAATATTTTCCTCTCAGAAGATTTTTCAGAAAACTGAATAAAACCTATAATAATATTGTATTTTTGGTGATCTTTAAAAATAGCCCCATAATTGGGACGCCCCTCTATTAAATATTTTCTCTATTGGAAAATTAGATAAAACCTAATTTTTTTCAGTTTATAATATAGAAATACATGTTGAATAATTTTTTAAAATATTCCAATGAGATGAAAAAAACAATAATAATTTTCTACGAAGCTCATCTTGAAATATCTTACGAGAATTTACAATTGTGAGCTAGACTAGTACATATTATTACAATGTTTATATTTAGCAAACATTAACCAATATATTGAGTTGATAACATATTGCCCGTATCTACCTAAAAAATATATGAGAGGTGACAACGTATTACCTGTAGCTAACTAAATAATGCATTGTGGTTACAACGTATAGCCCGTGAAGTTACTGCTTTTGCTCATATACGGAATATTACGTATATGCTTGATAAAATAAAGGAAGCAACAATGATTGGAATAATACTATAAGATTCGGTAGCTTAGTGACGCATGGCGTTACAAAAATGGTCGAATAGGTGAAAACTGTAATATACCGTTGAAAGTTTTAATTTCCTTGGTAAGGAAAAGAAGTATCATACCAATTCAAATACATCATAAGGTCAGGTTCAATGTTTGGTATGAAATTTTTCCCTTTCTAGCCCGCGCAGCAATGCTAGAAAACCACATGATGTTGTGTACTTCGCCACATTATGTTGCCGACTGACAATATGCCTTTTGTAAAAATCCTCGAAGGCCGATCCGCCAGAACGGTTCATCTGTTCCATCGGAAACGGGTCTAAGTGTCGCGCTTGGTTGTTTAAGCGAAGTACGGTGACCTAAGTGAAGGGAAGGTGATCCGCGACGAGCGAGCAAACGTGAATCGCCTGCTCAGGGCGGCAACAGGGCACAATAGAAGCATGGGGATTTAAAATAAAAATTTTAATTTAATATAGTTACGCTGGTAAACTAAAATGGGCTTTACACAGGACCGTTTCTTTGCTTCTATTGACTTTGTGGGAATACCTGAGAATTAGTAGAATTTTCAGTTCCAACTGATGCTGTTACTTTTTGTGGGCCGGTACTAACTTGTGTTGTCATTGTACTAGATTCCGCTTGAGGCTGAACTCCTTTGTCTCGAGTTTGACGTATTTGACTTCCCTCTCGTTGAGTTCCTTTAGTTGCTGTAAATGGAAAACATTATATGCAATAAAATTTAGAATTATAATGTTATTAGTATTAACTTAGCAACATTTTGACATGTTTTTTTTTAGTTCCCATTACTTTTGTTACTAGCTAAAAACTTGGAACTTTCCTCTCGTTGAGTTCCTTTAGTTGCTGTAAATGGAAAACATTATATGCAATAAAATTTAGAATTATAATGTTATTAGTATTAAGTTAGCAAGATTTTGACATGTTTTTTTTAGTTCCCATTACTTTTGTTACTAGCTAAAAACTTGGGAATTGCGTAAAAAAACGACAAAAAAATTAAGTTAACGTAAAAACCTTTTAAGTAGTTAGGAGTACTTTATAACGCAATAATCGATCCTCTAATATTACTTTGCTACACCATTGAGGTGCTTTATATTTGTGAGTGTCCTCCAACATGCCCTTTAAAACGATTACCTTGAGTTCCAGTAGCAGCTTGAGTTACACCAACATTATCATAAAGGCTAGAAGAAGAATTGGTCGCCGGAACCTTTTCAGTTCTATTCTCTGTGTCAGCCATCCTAGTAGCCCTTGGTAGAGTCGACGAACCTAAAACATAGAAAAACATAACAACACGGAAGCGTCAATGGCGATCCCAGGAATGTCTTGGGTTGCGCGAGGCCTTATGATGTCGTATTTTGTGCTATTTTATCTTTATGTTTATAAAATATGTGCAAAATATCTAATATAGGCGGCTTTGGAACGAAATAGCGATGTACAAAATAGCGAGTATTAAAATAGCGGTATCGAAACAGCGACAATCAAAATCGCGATGTAATGAAAGGGCGACTATCAAAATTGCGATGTAGCAAAATAGCGATATAACAAAATAGCGATTGTAACAAAATAGCGATGTAACAAAATAGCGATGTAACAAAATAGCGACCATTAAAATAGCGATGTAACAAAATAGCGACTATCAAAATAGCGATGTAATACAATAGCGACTATCAAAATAGCGATGTAACACAATAGCGACCATCAAAATAGCGATATTTCGGTTCCGTTTTGGCATATAGTTCGACTAAAGGGTTTCTTTCTAAGAAATTAAAAAAAAAAACTTTCCTGACTTCTTTCCGGGATCCTAGAGGGTGTGAATCCAAACCGAACCGGACCGAACCAGCAAATTTTTTCAAAAAAAATCTCTCCAGACTTCTTTTTCGGAATCCTAAGAGTATGGATCCGAACCCAACCGAATTCGGTTCAAATCGGTTCGGTTCGGTTCGGATTCACACCCTCTAGGATCCCGGAAAAGAATCAGGTAAGTGTTTTTTTTTTTTAAATAAGCTGGTGTAGTCAAAATACCGCAGGATATAATAGCGCATTTCGGTTCGTTTCGGTTTGGATTGGTTTGATTCGATTCGGTTTGGTTTAATTCGGTATTTTGATACATCGCTATTTTGATTGTCGCTATTTTGTTTGTCGCTATTTTGATATATCGCTTTTTTGATTGTCGCTATTTCGATACATTACTATTTTGATATGTCGCTGTTTTGTTACAAACGCTATTTTGATAGCCGCTCTTTTATTACATCGCTATTTTGATAGTCGCTATTTCATTACTCGCTATTTCGTACATCGCTATTTTGTACATATCGCTATTTCGTTCCAGAGCCATGCGTATATGCGCCCATGAATCCGTGATAGTAATCAGGGCCGTATCTGGACCAAAATTTTGGGGGGGGGGGGGGTTAGGCCAGTGGAATTTGAAAAAGTGTGGGTCAGTGGCGCACCCAGGAATGTGTCTTGGGGGGGGCCGATAGCTAAAAAGGGCGCCCCTCAAAAATCGTGCGACCAAAAAAAAAAAAAAAAAACAAGGTCATCATGTTTTTCGCGGGAACTCGACGAACTACGTCGCTGCTTGGGGGGGGGCCCGAGTCCTCATGAAATATGTAAAAAATCTAAGGCCTGGGTGCGCCCATGTGTGTTTATAGAATATGAGAAAAAGGTTAAACTTCAAAAACACATTCCTATTTAATTTTCGGGGAAGGGGTTTGAACCCCCAAAACCCCCCTCAGATACGGCCCTAATAATCATACTTGTGAAACCAGCAAGGATTGCACATATAAAATAAAATATAAATCCGCCATTTTAAAATTCAATAACCTTAGATCCGTCTTTCGATAGAATCTCCTTCAAAAAACGTTAGACCGTAAATATTGGGCCGATTAGGCACAGGGAATTAAATTTTAGTAAGATCGAAAAATTAATTAAGAACGTTTTTATTAAGATCTAAAAATAGTGCTTAATATTTCAAACAAAGAATCTTATTCTGATTAACTGATCTTTAAATAATTTAAATAAAACCAACATGTCATAAACAGAATGTAAATAATAAATAAATATAAGTAAAGATATAATGCGGTAAAAATACAATTAAGGCAAAAACGAGAAAAATTGCTACAATCAATTATGTCAAACTTTATCTTAAAAAGGATGCGTGGGATTTTGTTGAAGTGGATTCATACCTGCCCTTATCTTCAAAAATGGGTTTTGGGAACAAATCAAAATGATATTTCTTGCAAACAAAAGCATCTTGGGTTTATACGTAAGCTTATTTTGCAGGTGCTGGTATACAGTGTGTCCCAAAAGTAAGCATTATCGTCACACATGCTATGTAATTCCTCCCTTCTTAAGAACAGGCCAATTACATCTTATATTAAGACAAATGAGTACGACTTTTATCATCGGACTGTTGTGTCTTGTATCTAGCATGTTTATTTTTTGAATGGCGTTTTGCCGTTTAGATATATTTGCAGATGGTAATTTCATCGAAGTTCCTTTATTCCTTCCGGGTCTAAGCATCTGAATAATAGAAAGAGTTTCTAATGGTACTGAATTTCAATAAATGTTGTGATACACATGCAGGCGCATATATAAATAATTATTCAAAATATTGAGTTTGTATTCTTCTGATCATTTATTACTGAAGTTATGTTATTAATTTGTCTCTTCAACCGACCAGAACACATGCACTTTCTGCACATTTTTTTGTACAGAAAGTTTCATTTTACAGTGCAGGTTTAGTTCAGATTCTTGTCTCCAAAGTGATCTTTATTTTTAATTTTCCGATCTCTTACTCTTTTTCCTATCTCTATTTCAGTCAAATTAGCCATGACTTTGTGATGACAGCTTGTTAAAATTGTTTTGTTTTAACAGCTTTGACATTTAAAAGAAATCAATATGACTGCCTTTTAAATAAAAAACTTATGTTTTAAGAGACTATTTATTATTTAAAGGAATATTTAAAGGAATAATAGGTAATAAATATGGAGACATGAATGAAGAATTAAATCCGGAAGAAATAATTGAAATAGCAACAAAGATACGATTTGCTGCAAAAAATTTAAAGAGAGATATTTCAATTTAATTTCAATTCAATATATTTATTTACAGCTTTTTTTTGTATAATTAACAATTTTTCTTTTCGCGCCATTTTGCAGTAAATACATATATTTTGTATGCATCTTAAAGTCTCAGGTACTTGTTTGCAAAAATAAAATATTTTATTTATTGGCATGGCCGATTTTAAATTATTCTAATCTATTTCAAAAGAGTAAGTTTTGTCTATTCCTAATTTAATAACTAATCAAATACTTATGGAAATATTTTATCTAAATATAAAGGAAATGATAATACTAATATTTTTTTGTAATATCTAGCCTTAATTCACTATATATATATATATATATATATATACATGGAAATATTTTATCTAAATATAAAGGAAATGATAATACTAATATTTTTTTGTAATATCTAGCCTTAATTCACTATATATATATATATACATATATATATACATATACATACATATATATATATACATATATATACATACATATATATGGTAAGATACGTAAATTAGCATTGTCCACTTCTAGAAACGCTAGAGAGCTGAGCTTTGGAAGACTATAGGAAAAAATTTAAAACATCAAAATCTTAATTTACTTTTTTCCCCTATAAATGTAAACTTATGTAAAATTAACTTTGCCTACTTCCAGGGACACTAGAGAGCTGAGCTTTAGAAGGCTGATAGGAACTATGATAAAACCATGGGAAAATATAATAAACCTCAACATTTTTAATATGCATTTCAAAAGTTTTGAACAATATCCCGCATATTTTACTACTTTAAAACTTAAATATTAACCAAATCCTTTAAACAAGCAGTAATCATTTAAAAAAAGGTATGTTGAAAATATGAGATATACTTTTTGTATCTCTTTTTTGGTCCAGATCACACATTTTAATATGAATGTTTATTATAACGTCCTATAAAATTTTTAAAAACCAGAAGGATCTTTTAACAATAATTCTGCATATTTGCAACCAATTTCTTGCATGAAGTACAAAAGCGCTAAAATTGAAAAAAACAACTTTTTCAAAAAAATTAACAAGAAAAAGCACATTTCAAATATTGATCGAAGGAGTCTTTTACATTTCAGTGTATGCAAGTAAAATAAATGGATCAATGACGGATCTGATACCTTCTTAGTTAGCCTATTAGCACACTTTAAGTGAAGCCATGATATATCAGCCCAGAAAATAGTTTTTTGTAAATAACTCAGAAACTAAAGCTCCTATGAAGTTTGTGGTTATTACACAAATTATTAAGCAAAATGTAGCCTACTATAAACCGCATATTGATACGACGCTCCATTAGAAAGTTTTTAAATTTTTTAATTGTCAAAAAACTATCTAGCATTAATGGATTTTGACCAAAAACTAATCAGCTCTTTAGAGTGGCAAACACTATTTTATCTGAAAATTATATGAAAATCAGTTCAGCGGTTTGGGAGCTATCGCGTTACGAACAGAAATAATATACACATACACACCCACACACCTACACTCACACACAGACAGACATCACGACGATATTGCTAAGATAGGTCAAAATACACCCAAATATATTTTCGGCGTTATCTCAATTTTTTTTTTGCGGGCTAGGAAGGTAAAAATACTTAAATATGGATAAAAATGATTTTCATGTGTCAAATTACGTATGTTTTGCGTTACATCATAATAGCACCCATTTAAAAAAAATTGAATATTTCAAAGAAATAAATCCGGTTTTACCGTTTTACTTAGAAGTATGAATGGGCGTACCCAGAGGGGGGGGAGGGTCTCGTGGGCCGGGTCCCCATGCCTAAGATTTTTTTAGAGATTTTCCACATATTTCCTGAATAAAAAGATTAAAGAGTATAAAATTCGCCATCATGAGGCTTCGGGCCCACCCCAGAGGCCTCGCCCATATATGGCCGCGATTGAACTACGAGAGGTTTAACTTTTTAATTTACAAAAATTTTAATTTAACACGCTATAAAGCTGAAATTTGGCATACTGATAGAAATTGTGACCAAACCATTGGAAAAAATTTAAAAACCCGAAAAAACTAATTCACTCCACTCCCCCATATATGTAAAGTTATGTAAAAGTAACACTGCCCACTTCCTGAGGCGCTAGAGAGCTGAGCTTCGGAAGGCCGATAGTATTGGAGAACTTGGCTTTACTTTTCTCTCAATTCTTTTAACGGAACACCACTCTCGCGTACTTGGCTTTTTTACATGAAATGTTTTTGTTATGATTTCAATCCTTTTTTAAAGGATTTAAAAAATATTTAAGTTTTAAAGTAGTAAAATTTGAGGAATATTATTCAAAAGTTTTGCAATGCCTTATTAAAAATTTTGAGGTTTTTTCTTATATTTTCCTATGGTTTTATCATAGTTCCTATCAGCCTTCTAAAGCTCAGCTCTCTAGTGTTCCTCGAAATAGGCAATGCTTATTTTACATAAATTTACATTCATAGGGGAGGAAAGTAAATTAAAATTTTGGTGCTTTTAAATTTTTTACTATAGTTTTATCATAGTTCCTATCAGTCTTCCAAAGCTCAGCTCTCTAGCGTTTCTGAAAGAGGAGAATGTTACTTTTACATAACTTTACATTTAAAGGGGAGGGAAGTTAATTATAATTTGGGGTTTTTTAATTTTATTTTATAGTTTTATCATAGTTCCTATCGGCCTTCCGAAGCTCAGCTCTCTAGCGTATCTGGAACTTTTAATTTAAAGACCACCAAAAAAACAAATTGGAAAAATTCCAAAATGAAAAAATGGTTAATATCATACCTCGAACCTTGTTTTTAGTCTAACAAAAAACAGTTTAGTATTTTCGTATAAAATTTTGTTGGCTATAATTTTTGTTTCAAACTTTGTACAAAAACCAAGTTATTTAAAAAAAAGAGAATTCGTGCGCCATTTTTTTAAAAAAGCGGCGAGAGCAGGCATCGCTCTATAATTGTGCCAAGCTTCGGACCTTTTGCACCAAAACGTCATATTATATGGTTAAACTACTTAACTAATTTCAAGTCTTGCCCATAGGAAAGTGTCTGAATAGCTGTCGCAAAAATTTATTATATTACAAAATCAATCAAGTCAAGTTAAATAAAACCGTTAAAAACTACCAGCCAGAATAAGCAAAAAAGTTTAAGAAGACTAGCAAAATTAGTCAAATTATTTCAATAAGATAAAAAATACAATAATAATCTTTTACCCTCTTAAAATATCAGACTCAGGCACTCGTTTCTGAGAATTCTATTAGATATTCCAAGGGTAAAAAAAACAGGTACAAATTACATATAACATAGAAACCCGTAGCGTCTAAAATCTAATCTGCAATGTTGCCAAATTTCTAAGGCCGCTGCAACGTGGTTTTAATACGCAGAATACGTGTTATACCACCGAGGTGATTCAGTGGACCGTTTAGTTACAGTAAAAGCGACGCTAACGCCACCGGTAGATACGTGAACTACACGGCCAAAAAGTAGCTATATATACCATTTTGTGACCTCAGAACAAAATTTTGCACACAGCTTGCTGAGTGTGTTAGGAATCGTCCCTGAAATTTTTATTGAAAAACGTTGTCACCTCAGAAAAGGGAGGTACTAAAGTTATATATGAGGTGACATTGTAGTTTATATACTTTGTTTTGAGGTGGCTAAGTACCATTTATCAAGATATATATATATACATATATATATATATATATATATATATATATATATATACATATATATATATATATATATATATATATATATATATATATATATATATATATATATATATATATATATATATATATATATATATCCGCTGATCGTTGTGACATCCAGGCGTAAAAATTTTAGATATCTTGTGACATCCTTCGACGCCGTGACATCCAAATTCGGATGTCACAACGTTTTTCCATGTTTTTGGTACAGTCCTGATGGGGAGGGCCCGGGTGTACCTAAATTAAATGGATGTCATAGCATAACATGAGTCTAATGAAGAATACAGCAAAATTAAAAAAAAATATTTGGTAAACTTATCACGTCCTTGCAATGCAACTATAGGTAAATTTAGTGGGAATAAGGACACTGTTGTTCTGGTAAATATACGTTTTAATCCATCGGTAACGTTTCGACAATGGTTTTTGTCTTCATCAGACCTTCAGACTAGATCGTACATTGGAACAATGTACAAGACAAAAACCATTGTCGAAACGTTACCGATGGATTAAAACGTATATTTACCAGAACAACAGTGTCCTTATTCCCACTAAATTTACCTATAGTTTAAAAAAAAATTTGACGCCAAAATTTCCGTGTATATTCCAATCCAATTGATATTCATCACTCTGTGACATCCAATGTATATTTTCATCTTAATTGCACGCACTTGTAACATCCGTCAAAGCGACAACCTTGCATTATGCCTATTTTATTAATTAAATTTGGTTTATTTTTTATTTTGGAGCGGCTGTTGCTATGTGGTCCAGCGATTCACTTGACTTGCATCTTTGTAAAAATATTTAAAAATGTTAGCATAATAAATAATGTTACCTAGCTTATTGGGAACATAAATATAAAATATAAATAAATATTTCTTCATGTACCTCAGAGCAAAAGTGAATTAACTGACGGACTTGGATAGGGACTTGATACTATTTGTGAATTGCTCCGTCCTCCTTTTTACCACGTAGTTAAAGTCAGATGAGTAAAAAGAGCGCTAAATTTTAATCTAGCTACGTCAAAACGTACTGATTTATAATAGTATATTTTTAACTCTATTCAGTGATTTTTTTGCAAAAACAAATCTGCTGAATTAAATTAGAATTCTTATAAATCAATCAATACATATATACCAGGTGGGCCAAAAAAAACCGCACAATTTTTTTTCATTATAACTTTTGAACTATACCATCGATTTTAATGGGACAAACTGCTCTTGTCAGAGAATTAATCAAAGTTTTGACTAATTATAATTATTTGTCAGCGATCTCAAAATCCAAGATGGCGGACAATATTAAAATGTACCCTTTAAAGATGCTGGTTTATTCTTTTGTTGCAAACACGTTTGAATTATTTTTTTAAATTAGTAGAAAAGCTGCGTTCTTGCCACGCACAAGGTATGAATCAGCAAAATCGGTTTGATGGTTCTAAAAAAAAAAATTTTGTTTCAACCATTGTTTTGAAAATTATACGATTGCCTTGCCAATCATGTCTGCATTTATTTCCTTACAAATTTATTACTACTGAACCTTTGACTTTGATGAAATAAAAAACATTCTGTTAAGAATTGATTATTTTTTAAAGATCATGATCAAAAAATACTTGATTCTTAAAAATGGTGGGTTTATTCTTATTTTCTGGAAATATTTTAGATTTTTTTTTTAATTTATAGAAAAGCACTACTTTTCCCGCGCACAACAAGGTACAAATTAGCAAATTTGGTGTATTGGTTCTCAAAAAACTTATTTCTGTTTTCGTCATTGTGTTACAGATTATACGATTGCATTGCCAACCCTGTCTACATTCATTTCCTTATAACTCATTATTACCAAACCGATTTTAGTGAAATAAGAAAAATGATGGTGAGAATTGATTGTTCTTTCAAGGTTATAATCGAAATTTGCCGCCATCCTAAAAGTTAAGATGTTGAACAGAACCATACTTGATCCTTCAAAGAGGCACTTTTATTCTTATTTTTCGAAAATGTTTTAGATTTTTTTATTAATTTATTGGAAAGTACTACTTTTCTGCCGCTTAATAAAGTGTAATTTAATAAAATCGGCGAAGTGGTTCACACAAAATCTGATTTTATACAATTGTTTTACAAGTTATGCGATTGCATTGGCAATTTCTGTCCGACATCTTAAATTCTAAGATGGCGGCAAATTTCGATTATAATCTTTAAAGAGCAATCAATTCTTACCACGATTTTTTGTGTTTCACTAAAATTGGTAGAATTTATAAAAAAATTAATGCAGACAGGATTGGCAATACAATCGTATAATCTCTAAAACAATGGTTGAAACAAAAATAGATATTTTGAGAACCACCACACTGATTTTAATAATTTTTACCTGGTTGTGTAGGGAAAAAGTAGTGCTTTCTCATAGATTAAAAAAAATCTAAAACATTTTCGGAAATTAATAATAAACACGCCATTTTAAAGAATCAAGAATAATTCTATCCGCCATCTTAATATTTAAGATGGCGATAACTTTGATCATGATCTTAAAAAAGCAATCAATTCTCACCAGGATGTTGTTTATTTTTACTAACATCGGTTCAGTAGTGATGAATTTATAAGTATATAAATGCAGACATGATTGGCAAGAAATCGTATAATATGCAAAACAATGGTTAAACAAAAATATTTTTTTATACAACCACTGAACCAATTTTGCTGAATCGTACCTTGTCGTGCCTGGCAAGAACGCAGCTTTCTTACTAATTTAAAAAAATAATTAGAACATATTCGCAACACAAGAATAAACGAGCATCTTTGAAAGGTACATTTTAATTTCGTCCGTCATCTTGAATTTTGAGATGACAGACAAAAAATGATAAATTAGTCAAAACTCTGATTAATTCTTTGGCAAGTGCAGTTTGTCCCATAATATCGATTGTATAGTTCAAAAGTTATAATAAAAAAAATGTCCAGGTTTTTTTGGCCCACCCTGTAAAGGAAACGAGTTCAAAATCTGCTTAACCGATTTTATAGAATCCAACCCCCCTAATTCCGCCTCTAATATATATATTTATTTATTTCCAAGGAGTATAAGAAAGATTCAGAAGAATAATTTAGGTACCTAAAAAAAGTTACATATGGGTTAGCCGATTTGGAAAAAAATATAGATATAAAAGAAAAGAAAATGGGAATAAATTGCTAGACTGAATAATGAAAATCTTATATTTTTATTTTATATTATTTGCATAATAATTAAGGGCCTTAATTCTGCCAAAGTGGCGCCAGCGTCAGTAAATAAAACATATCCAGGTATAGAGCTACATAATTTATCAAAAATTCGCTGAACATATAGGAAGTACCTAGTCCAGATTATCTAGATTTTTTTTAAATCTAGGTACTGTAGTCATAGATTTTACTGGAATATCGGCAATTTTTTGTGTACCGAGCAAAGCCGATTAGTAATAAGTTTCTATGTGACGATGCTTGGGGGTGCTTCGCACCTCCCTGTTTACGTCTTGGAGGTGCCCTAGCTAAGGACACTCATCGTTAAGGCAAGCTTTATAGGAAGCGAAGCTAACGTCAAGCTTTCTATTTTTTGGTTATTATTTTTGACATGTTTTCCTCGGTTTCGCATTGGCGGTTCTGTTTTATTTTGAAGATGTTGTTTTACACAGTCTGAAGGTACCTAAACTATATATATTTATGTAATTAAAAAGTTATGCTGCAAACTATCTTGAAACTGTATCATTATTAAATAGATCTTTAGACTGTGTTAAAACCAGATTTTTAAAATAACAACGAGCCGCCAATGCGAAACCAAAACATGTCAAAAATTATAACCAGAAAATATAAAATCAGAGTTAGGCTTCGCTTCCTGTAAAGCTTGCTTGACGATGAGTGACCTTAGCCCTAGCCCCTTACTACCCCTACTTACTACTGTAGGTATTCTATTTTTGCAAACGGCCGGTCCGCAATCGGCCAGCCCTGGGCTGAGTATACTTCGATTAATACATACAATACATGTATACTTCGATTTAAAATCGTCTCTCTGTGACATTCACACTTACATAATTATGTCTTCGTTTAATTTGTGACCCCGCGTAGAAATCGAGCAAAAGCTGTTCCGACAAAGTGTTTTTTTGTTTTTAATCAAAGTTTATTGAATTTAAAGGTAAGTAGATCTGAGGACACGGCAGTGCCTCGCGAAGTTCGCGCGCCGTAACCATCTTTCCTTAAAACATTTCAGCCGATATTTGACCTACCTAAAACTCTACTTCGGAATGAGCTACGAATCTCAAACGTTGCGCAGTCGTAGATCTCCATGGGGTTAACAACCCCTTCAAGTTTCATGGAATTTCATAAAGTAGTAAAGTAGTTACGAAATTTCAGAAAACGTCGAAATTGCCACTCACTGACTTACTCACTCACTCATGTATAGATCATCAATATTCTACTGTACTTCCAGACATGCTACAACGCTGAAATTTGGCAGACTGATAGAAATTATGACCAAACCCCTGGAAAAAATCAAAAAACCCCAAAATTTTAATTTACTCCCCTGAGCTTTGGAAGACTGATAGGAACTATGATAAAACTATGGGAAAAAATTAAAACACCCCAAAATTCTAATTTACTTCCCTCCCCTATAAATGTAAAGTTAAGTAAAAGTAACATTGCCTACTTCCAGACATGCTAGAGAGCTGAGCTTTGGAAGACCGATATTAACTATGATAAAGTTATAGAAAAAAAAATAAAACACCCCAAAATTCTAATTTACTTCCTTCCCCTATAAATGTAAAATTATGTAAAAGTAACACTGCCCACTTCCAGAAACGATAGAGAGCTGAGCATTGGAATGCTGATAGAAATTATGATAAAACCATGGGAAAAAATTTTAAAAGTCCAATATTTTCATTTACTCTCCTCCCCTATAAATGTAAAGTTATGTAAAAGTAAGATTACCCACTTCCAGAAACGCTAGAGAGTTGAGCATTGGAAGACTGATAGGAACTATGATAAAACTATAGGACAAAATTTAAAAACACGACAATTTTAATTTATTTCCCTCCCCTATACATGTAAAAGTAACATTGTGCACTTTCAGAAACGCTAGAGAGCTGAGCTTTGGAAGGCTGCTGGGAACTACGATAAAACCATGGAAAAAAATTTAAAAACCTCAAAAATTTAAGTAAGGCATTGCAAAAATTTTGAAAATATTCCGCATATTTTACTACTTTAAAAATTAAGTATTATTCAATTCCTTTAAAATAGAAGTGAAATCATAACAAAAACAATTCATATAAAAAAAGCCAAGTACGCGAAAATGGCATTCCGTAAAAAGAATTGAGATAAAAGTAAAGCCAAGTTCCCCAATACAAATTTCAAAATGAAAGGTTCAGACAGACAGACAGACAGACAGACAGACGGCGCAACAAAAAAGTTTCAAAATCATCTGAAACGCAAAGATATATAAGCTCACGCTACTTTAGTATAGTAGTCGTGTAAGCTAAAATCGGGGGGCGCTTTGTGTCATATTTTCTTTGTATATCGAGAGCCCGACGTTTTTTTCACAATAATACTAGTATTTTTCGTTCATTATTGTTTTCAACTAATATTAAGAATTATTTTTAACTGTTTAGTTTGAAGCGTGTTTTTTAGTTTTTTTAACTATATTTATTTTTTACTTTTTAGTTTAATGTGCTGTGAAATCGTGTTTTTTAATTAACTATATTACCTCGGTATATTGGCAAAATACACTTAAAGTCATTTTTTTTAGTTTTTGAGCCATGGTGAAACCTGGCCGTTACAACCAAATTTAAAAAATACATTAAATCACAGACTTCACAAAATCTATAAAATATTACTAAAATTTCAAAAAATAACTTTTTTTACATAGGTACTTACATACGTTCTCCAATATTCAATGCATAAATAATGTAAAATTCAGGAGTTTCTCAATGAAATCAAATGTCTCAAATGTTGTTCCTAATTTTAAAACTTCTTAAAATGCGATTTTCTCAAAACTAAATTTTTGACTTGGAGTATGTTGCCAGTATACCGATGATTTATTTTCACAATAATACTAGTAATAATAAAAATAAATTGTCCTGATCAAGATAATGAGAAAAACTTAATAAGAAATATTTCTTGTGGGGAGGGGAGCGAGACCTCATTAAGCCGTATTTTAACCTATTTTATTGTTTTATTGCTGAAATATATGAAAAATGTCTGCGAAATTATTAATCTTGGCGTTGTCACCGGTTCTTGATAAGTGTATACAAAGTCTAAATTAAATTTGTTCGTTTTTGCAAAATTCTTAGGCTTGGGGGGGGCGGCTCTTCCACGAAGTACCCCCAAGGGTGCACCTGGAAAATTATTGTATTGTCACCGGTTCTTGATAAGTGTACAAAGTTTAAATTAAATCTGTTCGTTTAAAGTAGGTTTAAATCTAGTCAAAAGGAGTCAGTTACAAACATACATACCTACCTACAATCATACAGGTGAAGCTAATAAAAGCGTGTCAAAAATAAGAAATTACAAAATACGAAAACTTTTATTTAAAACTTGTTATTTCCCCACAATTTTTATTCTGGTAACGGAGTTTTCAGAAATTAATTAAATCTGATTTGAAAAAAAATAAAGCGACCTAAACACCCAGAACGACTGCGTTTTTCAGATGGCTGTACGTAAGTTAAAAAATTTCAAGGTAAAAGGCAGAAAAGCCATTTCGATATAGTAAGCCGATTTTAATGTGCAGCTAGAGGTTTTTCAAAATTCCGAAGAACCGAACCGAACCGGATAAACATACATACAAACAAACAAATGTCACAAAATATTTCTAAGTTATCTTAAAAAAAAATCCGTCGAACATAATACCTTTTCTAGCTTTTGCTGCACGAACTAGGAAAGTAAAAATTGGGACTGATAAAAACTGAAGTACAAAAAGATAATGGGAGTTACATACAAAAACGGACAACTTTTATCTAATTTGACCTATAAACTGTGAATATAGGGTACAATAATTAATAATAGGCTCATTATTTTTCAACTAAATTTAAGGAAGGAATTTTTAAATCTAGTCAGAAAAAATTTAATCTGTCGAGTTTTTTAACGTCAAATTGCCCGATTTGAATGAAATTTGGTACCTAGGCTGGGTCTTGGGTCGAGATGGTCCCATTTAAAAATGAACAAAATCCACCTAACGCAAGCAAAATAAAAGGGTGGGGGTAGATTTTAAAAATTGGAATTTATGTGAAAATATGGCGTGTGTGATATCGAATGAAAGGTAATTGAGTCTGCAGTTAAACAAAATCCATTTTAGTTTATTTTAAAAAAAGGGTGAGGGTAAATGTAAAAAATTAGAGTTTAAATGAAAATATGGCTTGTGTGGTATTAAACGAAAGGTAATTGAGTCTAGAGTTAAACAAATACATTTTAGTTTAGAAAAAATGTGGGGGTAAATTAAAAAAATTAGAGCTTAGGTCAAAACATGGTTTGTGTGATATCAAAAGAAAGATATTTGAGTCTGGGGTTGAATAAAATATATTATAGTTTTTAGTTATACTGTCATAAATAAGTTTAAATTCGGATCATTTTACTATAGCAATAACCAATATTGCTGCGCTTGCACTAATTTCGTCTATAAAAGCCGATGCTGGATAATAGACCGGTATCACTCAAGCAAGTAATCAACACAGTATACCACTAAAATCCGTGGTCCCTACTAAACACACCCAGTAAAGTAAACCTAAGTAAAACCTCACTATGGTGGTTACGCTTTATTGCCCATAAGGCTAACTCTCTACGGCCTATAAGGTCTATTTCTTATGGCCCCTAGGTCAACTCTCTCCAGCCAGCATCCCTCTTTTTACATTATTTAATTATTTATAGCAATAACCTCTATTCCTGTTAATCTGTTTTCTTATATAAAATACATGTATAAATGTGGATTCTTTATACTTAATTTTCATATTCCCCTAAATCCCTCAGTCACAAGGGAACTAAATAACAAACCTTGTAACATATATGGTAGAGATACCACTTGTCACAATTATAGTCGTGAGAATATTAGCTTACACGTACACTATAATTAAAATACCTAGTCTGAGCGTAGGTGCCCATATATTAGTAGAGTATTTTTTTTAGTCCTTGCCGTATATTCATCTTGTAAGCCTATTATGACATCAATAACGTGCTTTTATATTTTATTTGTTATTTTCTTCTCCGTGACATCCAGTGTATATTTTTCTTATTTGCATACATATACCTGTAACATATTTGCACACATTTGTGACATCCCTAACGTCTTTGTATATTTTATTTGTTATTTGTGTCCTCGTGACATCCAGTGTATATTTCTTATTTTTATAGAGGTACTTGTTACACACGTTATTTTTATGAAACATTGGCAACATTGCTGGATGTCACAAGTTAACACAAATATTTAGGGATGTTACAACGTCAAAATTTTTTGTATATACAATGGATGCCACAAAGATATTTAAAATTTTATTTCTAAATTTGTGAGATTATACAAATATTTTTATGGAATTTAAAATAAAATATTTTTTATTACATTTCATATTTTTTATTTTTGGATAACACCAGGTTTTAAAGTGGATGTCACAAAAACCGACTTTTTGCTGGATGTCACAAGATACAACGGTCGAGTATATATATATATACTTAGCCACCTCAAAACAAAGTATATAAACAACGGTGTCACCTCATATATAACTTTAGTACCTCACTTTTTTGAGGTGACAACGTTTTTCAATAAAAATTTCAGGGACGATTCCTAACACACTCAGCAAGCTGTGTGCAAAATTGTGTTCTGAGGTCACAAAATGGTATATATAGCTACTTTTTGGCCGTGTAGTTCACGTATCTGCTAGCTAGCGTCGCTTTTACTGTAAGTAAACGGTCCACTGAGTCACCTCGGTGGTATAAAACGTATTCTACGTATTTAAACCGCGTCGCAGCGGCCTCAGAAATTTGGCAATATTGCAGATTAGATTTTAGACGCTACGGGTTTCTTTGTTATATGTAATTTGTACCTGCTTTTTTTACCCTTGGAATATCTAATAGAATTCTCAGCAACGAGTACCTGGGTCTGATATTTTAAGAGGGGCTTTGTAAAGGATTATTATTGTATTTTTTATCGTATTGAGATAATTTGACTAATTTTGCTAGTCTTCTTACATTTTTTTGCTTATTCTGGCTGGTATTTAACTTGACTTGATTGATTTTGTAACATAATAAATTTTTGCGACAGCTATTCAGACACTTTCCTATGGACAAGACTTGAAATTAGTTAAGTAGTTTAACCATATAATATGACGTTTTGGTGCAAAAGGTCCGAAGCTTGGCACAATTAAAATTAAATAACTTGGTTTTGTACAAAGTTTGAAACAAAAATTATAGCCAACAAAATGTTATACGAAAATACTAAACTGTGTTTTTTGTTAGACTAAAAACAAGGTTCGGTTCGGTTCGGTATGATATTAACCATTTTTTCATTTTGGAATTTGTCCAATTTGTTTTTTTGGTGGCCTTTAAATTAAAAGTTACTCATTTGTGAGAATTATTGAAATGACATGAAATAAAGATAGATAAATATTCTACAAAAATTATTAATAAGTTGCATGGGTAATATTCTTGGTAAGATACAAACCATAAAGTTTTAGGTCTACCCACATATATGTATTTCTATATTATATGCAAAATAAACTGAAATAATTAGGTGTTATCTAATTTTCTAAAAACTAAGCACCTAAGACTTCATGGGCTATTTTAAAATCAGAAAAAAACCTGTATTATTTTTATAGGTTTCGTTTATTAGGTTCGCGCGCCGTATACCATCTTTTCTTAAAACATTTCAGCCGATATTTGACCTATCTAAAACTCTACTTTAGAATGAGCTACGAATCTCAAACTTTGCACAGTCGTAGATCTTCATGAAGTTAACAACCTCTCCAAGTTTCATGGAATTCCATAAAGTAGTAAAGTAGTTACGAAATTTCAAAAAACGTCGAAATTACCACTCACTCACTCACTCATGTATAGATCATCAATATTCTACTGTACTTCTAGACATGCTACGAAGCTGAAATTTGGCAGACTTATAGAAATTATGACCAAACCCCTGAAAAAAAAAAACCAAAATTCTAACTTACTCCCCTCCGCCACACATGTAAAGTTATGTAAAAGTAACATTGCCCACTTCCAGAAATATCAGACTAATAGTAACTATGATAAAACTATAAAAAAAATTAAAAACCTTAAAATTATAATTTACTTTCCTCCCCTATAAATGTAAAGTAATGTAAAAGTAACATTGCCCACTTTCGGACACGCTAGAGAGCTGAGCTTTGGAAGGCCGATAGTAACTATGATAAGACTATAGAAAAAAATTAAAACACCCCAAAATTCTAATTTATTTCCCTCCCCTATAAATGTAAAAGTGTGTAAAAGTAACATTGCCCACTTCCAGAAACGCTCGAAAGCTGAGCTTTGGAAGGCTGATACGAACTATGATAAAACTATAAAAGAAAATTAAAAAACCCCAAAGTTTAATTAACTTCCCTCCCCTATAAATGTAAAGTTATTTAAATTAGCATTGTCAACTTCTAGAAACGCTAGAGAGCTAAGCTTTGGAAGACTATAGGAAAAAATTTAAAAACACCAAAATTTTAATTTACTTTCCTCCCGTATAAATGTAAAGTTATGTAAAATTAACTTTACCTACTGTTGTGTTTTGAGTTTGGTAGAGCAGCGGGACTGTATGCGCTGGCCGTTTTATAAAATCTGGGTGCAAAAATCCTTAAAGGGACGATGTAAAAATATTAATTTTTCCGAGCCACACAAAGACAATATAGAGGATTGGCACTCACCTTTTCAGCTGTTTCCGTCGTCCAGAGGAGCTCCTCTCGCTGGCCCAGTCGTTGCAGTCGCTCCACACTAGAATCACTTGTTTGTGTAATGGTTTAGTTTGATTTTCTAAGAATTTTATTGGATTTTTTGGTTAATAGAATTTATCACCATGCTGCGTGGTGATCTCGACAGAATACGACAGACGAATCTTTTTTTGGTTACGCCTTTTTGCGCAGATTCATTTTCCGTAGATGGCGCTGGCGTTTTGCTTGTGCCAATCAAATTGAAATTGTGTGGGTTTTCCGAATACGGGAATTTGGCGCAAAATTTGAATTTAAAATTAAAGTTGCACGAACATTTTCCGCCCACTTAAAACGAAGTTTTACATTGAGATTAATTGAATAAACAAATGGCTATATAAAAAGAATATAAGTTAATTCAAAACCTTAAAGGGTAGGTAATTAAATCCGTTTAGGTTTATAGATCAAAAGAAAAAAAAATGAAAAAAAAAAGTATATATATATATATTCTAGATAACGACACACGAAACAAAGAAGTTGCTTGGGAGTTTAGTGCGCATCTAAAGGTAGTGGGCACAACTTGACCACGGGACGAGTGAAAAGTCCGTGTTGTGTTTTAACAGTAGCAACTCGAATGTGATTATCCCGACCAGGATGTACAGATACTATTCTACCCAGCAACCAGTGTAATGGCGGCCTAGTTTCATCCTTAATTAATACAAGCGTATCTAGCTTGATTTCAACCGAAGGGTCCGACCACTTAGAACGCTGTTGTAAAGTATTTAAGTACTCGAGTTTCCAACGCTTCCAGAAATCGGCATGAATTCGTTGGATAAGTTGCCAACGCTTAAGGGTATTAACTTTAAGGGTAGAAAGGTCAGGATCAGGACACGAATTAAGGGGTTCCATTGTGAGGAAATGACCCGGAGTCAAAGACGTAAGATCGTTTGGGTCAGAGCTTTGCTCACAAAGGGGTCGAGAATTGAGTAATGCCTCTATTTGGGCGAGGAGAGTATAGAGCTCTTCGAAGGTTAGTATCTGGTCACCGATGACCCGATACAAATGTGTTTTTATAGATTTGACTCCTGCCTCTGCTAGACCATTTAGGTGGGGGGCTCCCGGACTATTAAGACACCATTTGATTTTTAAGCTCTCAGAAGCTAATTTCGAAAGATTATGGAGCTCCTTAATAGCCCCAACAAAGTTTGAGCCTCTATCACTTGTGATTTGGACACAAGTGCCACGTCTAGCGACAAAGCGTCGTAAAGCAGCGATGCACGCCTCTGTGGTTAAATCCGAAACAAGCTCGATATGGATTGCTTTGACAGAAGTATCGACAAAGACTGCGATATATGATTTACCAACTTGTGCTCCACGACGTCTCTGACCTACAAAGGTTTTGCTTGGGCCTGCATAGTCTAAGCAAACGTGTGAAAAACATTTTAATTGTGACGTTCTAAAAGAAGGTAAATCCGACATGTACGGAGTATACGGTTTTGGTTTTAAGCGAAAGCAGGGAATACATTTCAATAAAACCCTCTGAATAGCTCGACGTGATGACATAATCCAAAACTTTTGACGAATTAAGTATTGGACTGTGTTTATTCCGGGATGTAAATTTTCGTTATGAGTTTGAATAATGATCAATTGGGTTAATCTATGAGATTTCGGCAATAATAAGGGATGTTTTGCCTCAAAGGAGAGTTGAGAATGCCGTAAGCGTCCGCCCACTCTAAGGAAACCCAATTCGTCCAAAAAGGGCGCGAGTTTACGAAACGGCTTAGGTAATAGCTGAGTATTTTGAATTTTTTGAATGATATCCGAAAAACACTCTTCTTGGACCCTTTTAACTAAAACAAGTAGAGCCTTGTGTAGTTCAAAAGCGAAAAAAACGCCGGATAAAGGGTCAACTGAGGTTTTTCGATTGTGAATAAGTCTTAGAAAATGACAAATGATTTTTTGAATGGTATTTAAATTGGATATTTTATCGATTAATCTATCAAAAAAGTTTTGATTTTGAATTTCTGCCGTCAGCACCACTGAATTTTCCGGTTTTTCTTCTTTGAGAACCTCGTCTGGAACTCCCAAAGAACGTTCATTTATAAACCTTTGAATTTGCCACTCCGTAGTGGGCAAGGTAATCCATGGAGGGCCGTGAAACCAAAGAGGGTGATTTATTAAGTTATTGGGCGACAACCCTCTGCTAGCGCAGTCGGCAGGGTTCTCGAGTGAAGTAATGTGATACCATGGGACTTCGGGGATTGTTTCTTGAATACGACTCACGCGGTTTGCCACAAAGGTCTTCCACTTGTGAGGTGAAGATGTGACCCAATGAAGCGTGACCTGTGAGTCCGAGAACGCAAGAATTTCATCGATTACGAGTAATGATGAATAGGTGCGAATAACTAGTTCGAGTAAATCAGCTAATAGAGTAGCTCCAAGTAGTTCCAAACGTGGGATTGAAATAGTGTGTAAGGGAGCAACCCTTGACTTGCCCATGATTAGAGCAGTTTTGATAATTTTATTTGGTAATTCGACGCGAACGTATACGCAAGAAGCGTATCCTAGCTCGGATGCATCGCAGAAACCTAGCAATTGACATCGTTGAATATTATTCGAAAAAATATGTCTAGGTATACAAAGATTCGAAAGAGTGGTTAATTGATTATTGAATTGATTCCAAAGAGTTTTGATTGGATCGGGGGGTATTTCATCCCAATCAGTTTTGCATAACCAAAGTTTTTGCATAATCACTTTGGCTAAAAATGAAACAGGCGATAAGAAACCTATAGGATCCCAAATTTTAGCGATAGCCGATAAAATATTCCTTTTGGTGCAAGGTTTTTCACAAGGGGTACAAGAATAGGTAAAAGTATCTGTAGAAGGGTGCCATTGAAGGCCCAACACCTTAATCGATGTTGAAGAATCGTCTTCAAAGGTAACAGGGATCTGACAATCAGCGGGCGACAAATGTGAAAGAAGTTTCGGATTATTTGATGCCCATTTTCTTAATTCAAATTTTCCCAATTTAAGCAACGCTATGAGATCCTTTTGAAGTGATAAAGCACCTTCTAGAGAGTTAGCTCCACAGCAAATATCGTCCATGAAAATGTTATTCAAAAGGACCTGGGATGCTTCAGGATAATTCTTAGCCTCCAGGATGGCTAGTTCTCTAAGAGTTCTAATAGCTAAATAGGGACTTGAACTAACACCAAACGTCACTGTATTAAGCCTGTATTCCTGCAGGGGTTCGTTGGGATCAAATCGCCAAAGTAGCCTTTGGTAGTCCCGATGAATTGGATTGATTTGAATTTGTAAAAAGTGCTGTTTTATATCAGTCAAAAATACGATAGAATAAAATCTGAATTTTAATAGAATTTCGGAAATATCGGCTTGTAATTTTGGTCCTATTAAAAGAGTTTCGTTCATGCTTAGGCCTTTCGAACCCTTAATCGAGGGGTTAAAAACCACCCGGAGTTTAGTCGTTGATTTGTCAAGACGAAGGACTCCGTGATGTGGTAAATAAGAACATAACTGAGGTCTAGGTTCGGATCTTGGAATTAAAGACATGTGCCCGTTTTTGAGATATTCTCTCATAAAATCCGAGTACATACTATAGAAATTTGAATTTTTTATTAAGCGAGATTCGAGAGACAAAAATAGACGATATGCCACTGAATATGTGTCTCCTAGGTCAGGAGGGTCAATGTGACGAAAAGGCAAATTTACCGTAAATCGGCCCGAAATATCTCTAGTGGTAGTTTTTTGGAAAATCTCTTCACATCTTTTTTCTTCGGGTGAGAGAAACGTTTTTGACTTAATTGATTCTAGTTCCCAAAATCTGCGAATATTAAAGTCGAGAGACTGCTCACAGGAAGTAAAGTACGAATTGACTTGAGGTGAAATATTTATGCTTTGAGTTTGGCCCATCAAGACCCACCCAAAAACTGTCTCAAAAGCGGAGGGTAGGCCGTGAGGTCCTGGAATTCGTCCTGATTGGACGATTTCTGTGTAAAGTTGTGCACCTAAGAGTAAGTCAATTGGACCAGGGTTGTAAAATTGGTTATCTGCAAGCTTTAGATTTGAAATATGACTCCAATTGGATGAATCTACCTGTATTGAGGGCATATTCGAACAGAGTTTCGGTAAAACGAAGACTTGAATAGAAAAGGCAGGCTCTTGTTGGCCTAGGGCTCGAATAGTGCAAGTAGAAATGCCGTTAGTGGCCGATGAAGATTGATTTAGTCCCAGAACAGGGATCGAAATTTTGTTTCTTGGCAAGCCTAACCTGTTAAGACAAGCTTCGCTTATCAGGTTAGCTTGGCTACCGCTGTCCAGAAGTGCTCGGACAGGTTGGTAGTTACCCCGACTATCCAGTACCTCTAATTTTATAGTCGCTAGAAGCACTGTCGTCCGGGGCGTCAAGGTGGATAACGAAGAGTATTGATTTGTAGATGTATTTGGATTCGAATTGATTTGAATTGAATTTGAACTGGGTTGAACAAAACTAGGGTTCTGTTGGCTAAGACTTGAATTTGAATTCTGATACGATAAGTTTGTGCCTGTGCTAGGCACGGCCACTTGATTTGAATTAAAACTTTGATTTAAGTTCGAATTTTGATTTGAATTTTGGCTTGAATTAACAAAGGATTGACTTGAATTCTGACGGATTGAATCTGTCGTTTGCGATAGATGAATAAGACTATGGTGCCTATGTCGACATACCCTGCAGTTGTAGGTACTACTGCAGTCAATTACTTGATGATTTGAACGTAAACAGTTGATACATAACGATTGTTGTTTTACATAAGTAAAACGATCTGAAGGAGATTTGGAGATAAAAACACCACACTGCGAGAGTGGATGAAAAGAATTATTGCATAATTTGCACTTATAGGGTTGTTGGTTTTGTCGAAATTGAGTATTGGATTGTTTATTTGATACTTGTGAGTGCGTATGCGCTAAAAAATTTGATGGAGGGCTTGATTTGTACTGATTATTTGAATAAGAATTATATTTGTGGTTACTAGAATTCGAATAATTTGGTTTTTGTTGTTTTGAAGTCGAAGGTTGCATTTGCGTATTTTGGGGAGATAGCTGTACTGTTTCAAGAGCACGGCATTGGTTAATAAGAAACTGAATTAGATTTTGATATGTTGGAATCTCGGTAGTACTATACTTTAATTCGAAAGCGGTTCTTGTGGTTTGATCGATTTTTGATAATAAAATTGAAAATAAACAAAAACACCACGACGTTACTGGAAATTCAAGATTTTCGAGCGCCGCAATATTCTCGGAAAAGGTATCTACCAAGACTCTAAGATCCTTTGCTGACTGGTTTCCCTTTAAAGAATTTGCATAGTAGATTGAGTTCCAGTAGGTACTGGCTAAAAGTCTTTTATTTTGATAGCGATCTGTTAATACCTTCCAGGCGATTGCGTAATTACTTGCCGTTAATTTTATAGAACTTAAAATATTAAGTGGTTCGCCCTCAAGGAAGGTTAGCAAATGTTGAAATTTCCTTATATCGGAATAATTAGAGTTTTCGTGAACCAAACAAGAATAAACATCGTAAAAGGTTGGCCACTTTTTTACGTTTCCATTAAAGCAAGGTACCTTTAAAGGGCCCAGATCATCGCTACGTGAATAGTGTGAAGTTGCGGGGGTGAAATTTGAATGAACTGAATCGGAACATAAACTCGAAAAAAGAACTTTAGCTTGGTGGTAGAATAGATCCGTATCTTTCCTAATTTTGTCCTGTACTTCGAATGCATCCTCATCGTCGTCTTTCAAGAGACCTATGATGTCATTATGAATGTTTTTAAATTGTTCATAGTGATCATCTAACGATTCGTAAAACGCCTTAAAAATTGGCAAGGAAGAACTATCTGATTTAGCTTTTGTTCCCAAGTTATACGTTTCCGTAATACGAGATATTGAAACTTTGCGTTGATTCTCAAGCTTTTTTAACGACATATTGTTAATTAAAAAAATAAAAAATATTTAAAAGGAATAAAACTAACACTTGACCCCTATTGACTTTAATCAGTCCAAAAGAGTCCGACAGCATATATTTTATTATCGATTTCTCGAATAAATGCAAAAACTTATCATCAGCTGTTATCCTAGGTCGCGATTTTTCTCCCAAAATAAATGCACAGAAAACAAATTGTACCTACTACCGTTTCTCTTATTATTTACAGGTAAATACTAATTCTACTAGATGTGTTTGTTTACCTGTTAAATAAGAATAAAGCATTCAACTCACAAGCACTTTTGTTGTTTTGAATAACTATAACATATTATTTAAACAAATAACTATTATTTAAACAAATTTCGATTTTTGAATCCAAACAAACGACGTACGAAGTGCCAATTTCGGCTGTAATGAAATGTGGGTGGAGCCACCGTTAAGCCACGCAAGGGGGGACGGAACCTCCTTTCTAAACCGGACACGGCAACAAACGAATCAAAATGGCGAGGCGAAAAAATCTAATATTTCTAGCAAACAAATTTTAAAAAACTATCTGGGTCGTGGGACCAGAAAATGTTGTGTTTTGAGTTTGGTAGAGCAGCGGGACTGTATGCGCTGGCCGTTTTATAAAATCTGGGTGCAAAAATCCTTAAAGGGACGATGTAAAAATATTAATTTTTCCGAGCCACACAAAGACAATATAGAGGATTGGCACTCACCTTTTCAGCTGTTTCCGTCGTCCAGAGGAGCTCCTCTCGCTGGCCCAGTCGTTGCAGTCGCTCCACACTAGAATCACTTGTTTGTGTAATGGTTTAGTTTGATTTTCTAAGAATTTTATTGGATTTTTTGGTTAATAGAATTTATCACCATGCTGCGTGGTGATCTCGACAGAATACGACAGACGAATCTTTTTTTGGTTACGCCTTTTTGCGCAGATTCATTTTCCGTAGATGGCGCTGGCGTTTTGCTTGTGCCAATCAAATTGAAATTGTGTGGGTTTTCCGAATACGGGAATTTGGCGCAAAATTTGAATTTAAAATTAAAGTTGCACGAACACCTACTTCCAGGGACACTAGAGAGCTGAGCTTTAGAAGGCTGATAGGAACTATAATAAAACCATAGGAAAATATAAAAAACCTCAACATTTTTAATATGCATTTCAAAAGTTTTGAACAATATCCCGCATATTTTACTACTTTAAAACTTAAATATTATCCAAATCCTTTAAAAAAGCAGTGAGATCATAACAAAAACATTTCATGTAAAAAAAGCCAAGTACGCGAAAGTGGTATTCCCTAAAAAGAATTGAGATAAATGTAAAGCCAAGTTCTCCAATACGTATTTTAAAATGAATGGTTCTTACTAGTTTCGAAATGTTTTTCTTTTTGTTTAAATTGAAACCATTAAATTGTAAAAAAATAAAAATGTGTAAACTTAATGCGTTTTGATCCATCACTGTGTGAAATGCTTTTTGTTGTTATCGATATCGAACAACGTATATATTACCATAATCTAAATAAATTTAAATATATCTATAACTACATCCACTGAAAAAACTTAAGTTGTAGGTGATAGGCCTATCATGGTATCCCGTGGAATAATTTTTATTCACCGGTTGTTTGCCTCCTTGAGTAGGAGGGCCGGTGTGATGTTAAAAATCCAAGATGGCAGGTTTTTCCATGTTTTTTCAAAAACTTTGACTTGTAACTTTTGCCACATCGACTTTGCAAAAAAATTATATAGGTTATGATGTGCTTGTAACAGAACAGCAAGTTAGTTGTCATTTTAGTGAGCTTTGTATTCATAAACTTAAAAAGTAACTGTTATTTTTCTAAATAATAAAAAAATTATAAAAATTCGAGATTAATCAAGAAAGTTTATGACTACCCTCGGTCGATCGGTGATATATCACTCGATTTTTAAGTCACCAGGTGTTTGCGTCAAATTTGAGTACGAGGATCTATATGACGACATAAATCCAAACTAGCGGCATTAAGAGCGTTTTTAAGATATAAGCTAGTAAGTTTTCTTACAAACAAAAAACTAATAGTTTTTCTGTAAAACTAATTTGGCGAAAGTTATAAGCCAAGGTTTGTGAAAAAACAAGATGCTAAATGCTAAATGCTAAAAATTAAGAAAAATCGAAAAGTGTTTTTGGCCAAAAAATTGGCTGAGACTGATCTTAAGAATATCTACCTAATTCTAAAATTATAAATAAGTTTTTTTTGGAAAAAACTCGCCGTTTTAAGAAAACTAGGAAAATTTACTTCAAACAGTACGCTTCCGTAAAATGAATCCGGTTTTACCGTTTTACTTAGAAGTATGAATGGGCGTACCCAGAGGGGTGGAGGGTCTCGGGGGCCGGGCCCCCCCATGCCTAAGATTTTTTTAGAGATTTTCCACATATTTCCTGAATAAAAAGATTAAAGAGTATAAAATTCGCCATCATGAGGCTTCGGGCCCACCCCAGAGGGCTCGCGCCCCCCTTAAGAACTATCCCCGGGTGCGCCACTGGACTAGGTAGGTACTAAAAACTTGACATACCAAAGTTGAATTTAAAACTAAGTCGACGATCAGCTGCCATCGTTTAATGTAAAATTGTCAAAATATTGCTTGGTACTATTACTGCCTGGCAAGCGCGAATTTTGACCTAAATTTAGGGGGGGTAATGGTCGACTGAAAAAATATTTGTGCATTTATGTTTTTAGAGTGGGGAATTACTCCGTTACCCTGCTCAAATTCGCGCTTTCTGCCTTGCTTTACTCCAATAAGTCCCTAATGTATTTTGTGACAAAATTAAACATGACCTGTACAGGTTGGGCCAATTTCGATGTTTTTTGGGGATTTTAGGTACCTATTTGTAGCAGAGATAGATAAAAGCAAGTGGACTGAGCTTGATTTTCGAGACGTTTTCAAATATCAAAGCCGGTTTTTAATACATATGGCTGCGTTTGAACTACGAGGGGTTTAACTTTTTAATTTACGAAAATTTAATTTTTTATTAGAAATTCAACTGTCAAACTAAATTTATTTTATTACTTAGTTTTTGATATATAACATTAAAATCGTATTTTTCTTAATTTTTTGATATTTTTGATTTTTATTTTATATCTGAGGGCACGGCAGTGCCGCGCCAAGTTCGCGCGCCGGACCATCTTTTCTTGAAAAGTTTCAGCCGATATTTGACCTATCTAAAACTCTACTCCGGAATGAGCTACGAATCTCCAACTTTGCACAGTCGTAGACCTTCATGGAGTTACCAACCAAGTTTCATGGAATTTCATAAAGTAGCAAAGTAGTTACGAAATTTTAAAAAACGTCGAAATTGCCACTCACTGCTCACTGATGTATAGATCATCAAAATTCTACTGTACTTCCAGACATGCTACAAAGCTGAAATTTGGCAGACTGATAGAAATTATGACCAAAGCCCAGAATTCCAATTTACTCCCCTCCCCTATACATGTAAAGTTATGTAAAAGAAATGGTAGAGAACTGAGGATTGGCCGTCTGATAGGAACTATGATAAAAGTATAGAAAATAATTTAAAAATACCAAAATTATAATTTACTTTCCTCCCCTATAAATGTAAAGTTATGTAAAATTAACACTGCCCACTTCCAGAAACGCTAGAGAGCTGAGCTTTAGAAGGCCGATTGTAACAATGATAAAACTAAAGAAAAAAATTAAAACACCCCAAAAATCTAATTAACTTCCCTCCCCTACACTATCCCACTTCCAGAAATGCCAGAGAGCTGAGCTTTTTAAGACTAAAAGGCACCATAATAAAACTATAGGAAAAAATTTAAAAACACCAACATTTTAATCTACATTGCACTCTTCCAGAAACGCTAGTGAGCTGAGCTTTGGAAGGCTGAAAGGACCTATGATGAAACCATCGGAAAATATTTAAAAACCCCAAACTTTAAATTGGCTTCCCTCCCCTATAAATGTAAAGTTAGTTAAAAGTAACATTGCCCACTTCCAGAAACGGTAGAGAGCTGAGCTTTGGAAGGCCGATAGGAACTATGATAAAACTATAAAAGAAAATTAAAAACCCCAAATTTTAATTAACTTCCCTGCCCTATAAATGTAAAGTTATGTAAAAGTAACAATCTCCACTTACAGAAACGCTAGAGAGCTGAGCTTTGGACGACTGATAGAAAAAAATTAAAAAACCACAAGGTTTTAATTACTTCCCTCCCCTATAAATGTAAGGTTATGTAAAAGTAACATTGCCCATTTTCAGAAACGCTAGAGAGCTGAGCTTTGGATGGCTGATAGCAACTATTATCTGGGGGCATAGTAGTGCCCCGCCAAGTTCGCGCGGAAATGACTGTACCATCTTTTCTTGAAACATTTAATCCCATATTTGACCTATCTAAAACTCTAATTCGGAATGAGCTCCAAAACTCAAACTTTGCACACAGTCATAGATCTTTATAGAGTTAACAATCTCTACAAGTTTTATGGAATTCCATGAAATAGTAAAGTACTTACGAAATTTCAAAAAACATCGAAATTGCCACTCACTCACTCATGTATAGATCATCAAAATTCTACTGTACTTCCAGACACGCTACAAAGCTGAAATTTGGCATACTGATAAAAATTGTGACCAAAAACCCGAAAATTCAAATTCACTCCTCTCCCCCATACATGTAAATTTATGTAAAAGTAACACTGCCCACTTCCAGAGGCGCTAGAGAGCTGAGCTATGGCAGACTGATAGGAGATATGACAAAACTATAGGAAAAAAAATAAAAGCCCCAAAATTTTAATTTACTTCCCTATCCTATAAATGTAAAGTTATGTAAAAGTAACATTGCCCACTTCCAGAAACGCTAGAGAGCTGAGCTTCGGAAGGCCGATAGGAACTATGATAAAACTATAAAATAAAATTACAAAACCCCAAATTATAATTAACTTCCCTCCCCTTTAAATGTAAAGTTATGTAAAAGTAATATTCTCCTCTTCCAGAAACGCTAGAGAGCTGAGCTTTGGAAGACTGATAGGAACTATGATAAAACTAAGTATAGTAAAAATTTAAAAACACCAAAATTTTTATTTACTTTCCTTCCCTATAAATGTAAAGTTATGTAAAATTAGCATTGCCTATTTCGAGGAACACTAGAGAGCTGAGCTTTAGAAGGCTGATAGGAATTATGATAAAACCATAGGAAAATATAAAAAAAACCTCAAAATTTTTAATAAGGCATTGCAAAACTTTTGAATAATATTCCTCATATTTTACTACTTTAAAACTTAAATATTATCCAAATCCTTTAAAAAAGGAGTGAAATCATAACAAAAACATTTCATGTAAAAAAGCCAAGTACGCGAGAGTGGTGTTCCGTTAAAAGAATTGAGATAAAAGTAACGCCAAGTTCTCCAATACAAATTTTAAAATGAAAGATTCTCACTAGTTTGGAAATGTTTTTGTAAACTTGGCTATTACGGCTGCAAATGACTCTTAGGCACAGTGCTAAATTGAACATAAAGATATTATAATTTTGATATGACTTACTTGAAAATTAAATAATAAAGATTGTCAAAGCTGCAAATTGACAGTTGGTCTCTCCTCAGTAAACACCATATTTCCTATTTCTTTTTCAGATACCGACTAGAGACCCTGTATGTATGACATATTTTTAAAATAGAGAGACGCGACAGACCCTTCAAAGTCACTGAAATTAACATTTTTTGGTTATGTTATTTTCTTGTCAAGCTCATTGGCGTTTTACTAAGTTAATTTAAATTGTCAGCGGTGAGTGACATCAATCAGCATGCAACACAAAAACAAACACGCTTGTCGGAACCCCCTATATAGGGTTTGTTAAAAATCGTTTATTTTTATTTTCCAACGCTTATGAAATAACAAGGACAGAAGGTGCGTCTCTCTCTAAACATAGCTAGAGTATAGAGGACCGATATTTTCATCCTTTGATTTTGACTTAAATTAATTTGACTTTGAAGAGTTTGTCGCGTCTCTCTATTGTAAGAATATGTTATACATACAGGGTCTCTAATACCGACATGATCATTTTATTTCATGGTTATGCTCGGGCTGAATGAGGCCTAATGAGGCCGAAACGCTTTCCCGAGATACCTTTACCTCTGAGGACTTGCCCGTAAAACTTTTTTGTTAGGACTTTTTACTTCGTGAAATTCCTTCAAATTTAAAAAAATCCAGGGCTTAGGCTGTCTTCTGGGAGCCGAGACGCGTCCCCAAGCTACTTTACCTCTAAAGATTCGCCCGTGAAACTTTTTTGATAAAGAATGTCATTTACAAAATCTGACATCACGACAACATTTGAGCATTGTGATTGCTGGTGGTTATTATTAGATTAATAATATTCGCGTTGGGCTGTGGCGTGGGCAAACACATCATTCCTGTATATGGTTTTCCTGTTTTAAACGGCTTAACTAATTATCACAATTTCTTTTCTATTAAATTTATTGTTACGGATAAATAATTTTCCTTTTAAATTCTGCCATAAACATTGCAAACCCAAAAATATATAAATTAAGACATTGTATTATTTTTTTTTGCATTCCATAGAGTGTATTTTTGACAATTTCCTTTTAATGTTTATCGGATCTATGTGTAGAATTTTTGACAGTAAGTAAACCATTTTTCAACAAAAATTGTATTTAGGACTTTCAAGCTATGCAACTTTTCTGAGATCACAAAACCTCAAAATGTGTTTTCCAAAAAAAATAACGGCAAGTTTTTCTATAATGAAAGTATAAATGTTCGGTTTTTTTATATAAAGACAGTACGTTGTCACCATTAATCTTTTCTTACAAACTTTTGCAACCTTTTAAAGGTGTAATATTTTCTAAAGTGTCCCTAAATAAAAGTAAAACGTTGTTACCTTATATTTAATATTTAAATTTAGTTAGATAAAGCTATTGTTGCTTATAGACTTACGCCATACGTTATCACCTTAATAAAACCGGCAACAATGCCTGAGGTGGCAGGAAATAGCACATATCCAAAGGTTGTATATCGGTCTGAGGTCCGAACGTATTCCACGTATTTATCAAATATTTGAAAAAAATTATTTACCCCTCTTTATATATATATATATATTGATGCACTCGCCGTTGTCACCTCAGCGTTAAGGATATGACGACCTGACCTCGCCTATTTCTAGTGGTGTTACCCCTTATATAGGTACATATATGAGATGAGGGGAACTTCCTTTACCAGAATTTCAAAAGAGGGGTAAGGATTTTTTTTTCAAATATTTGATAAATACGTGGAATACGTTCGGACCTCAGGCCGATATACTACCTTTGGATATGTGCTATTTTCTGCCACCTCAGGCACTGTTGCCCGATTTATTGGGGTGATAACGTATGGCATATATCTATCTAAATCTATAAGCAACGTAATACAAGGTAACAACGTTTTACTTTTATTTTGGGGCGCTTTAGGAAATATTACAACTTTAAAACGTTGCAAAAGTTTGTAAGACAAGATTAATGGTGGCAACATACTGTCTTTATATAGAAAACCGTACATTTATACTTTCATTATAGAAAAACGGGCTGTTATTTTTTTTGAAATATACATTTTGAGGCTTTGTCATCTCAGAAATGTTGCATAGCTTGAAAGTCCTAAATACAATTTTTGTTGGGAAATGGAACTTACTGTCAAAAATTCTACACATAGATTCGATAAACAAATAAAAGGAAAGTGTCAAAAATACAGTTCTTGGGATGCTAATAAATATAATAGTTTATATTAATTTGTATATTTTTTGGTTTGCAATGATTATGACATGATTGATATGACAAAATTTGGAATATTTTTTGAATTTATCCGTGAAAGTAAATTGAATAAAAAAGGAATTGTAATAATTGGTTAAGTCGTTTAAAACAGAAAAAACCTATGCAGGATATCTAATAATAACCACCAGCAACGAAAAGGCTCAAATGTTGACGTGAAGTCAGAATTTGTAAATGACATTCTTTATCATTTAATTTTCAAGAAAGTCATATTAAAATTATAATTTTTATTCGCTATGTTGCAAACGCATCACCCTGTGTATATATAGCTTTATTATTAATATTTTCCTGCACCTTATGAGAGGTTAATGTAATGAAAAATTTCCATAGTTTCCTACTATTATTCTGCTTTGCAAAATTGCCAAATTTTGACAGCAACTTTCTTCAGTTTATAGTATTTGTAGTTACATATTTTTTTAAAACGAATTTCTCTGAGCTCGTTTTCGGTTATTTAAATTTGCACCAAAGTATTAAATTCCTAATAAAATATGCGAATCATTTCCGAGTTGGCCCAGGATTACTTATACGTAATCCTCGGTCAACTCGTATTACTAGTGCACTCCAACAGAAATTTAAAACCAATATAACTCAAAGACGACCTATAGTTCAAAAAATAATATGAAAAAAATTATGCAACTTTACATTAGCCCCAGAAAAATGCCACGGAAAGATAAAAATTGACTGTATTTAAATGCAAATACCTTTCTAGCTAGCCTATTAGCCACTTCCCGTTTTCAGTTTTTTATATATATCTCAGAAACGAAAGCTCTTGTGAAGTTTCAAGGTATTACATAAACTATTGAGATAAAAGTGCTCTACTATATTTCCAAAGCAGCATATTTTTAAGATGTTCCGTTAAAAAGTTCGCATTTTTAAAAAAAATTTAATAGTCAAATTTGGACCAAAATTTATTCTGCTCGTTACAATGTCAAATACTATTTCACCTGAACATTTCATGAAAATGGGTTCAGACAAAGCAGACAGACGATACAACGATATTGCTGAGAGAGATTTTTTAATTCTTTTATTAGTGCTGAAAGCGAGAAATTTAATCCTGTAGTGCTTTTACCTACAAACAAAAGATAGAATACAAGAAAAATATTACGTAACTAAAAATAGCTTATTAAAATTTTAAAAACTTTGAGAACATTGACTAAGTAACTACTTTTTATTACTTAATTTTTAACTAATAATTTTAATTATAATACTCAACTCTTCCTGTCAAAAACAAACTGTTTACATATACTATAAATAAAGGAATAAATCTTTATTATTTATTACAGACACATACACACACACATGCATTACAGACACATACACACACACACATGCATTCACATAAACCCATATACTATAGGTATAGGTACAGGTCAAATTACTTTGATAACTAGTGGACAGTGGTTTAATTATATAATAGATTCTTATCTACAGTGTGTCCGTAAAGTCCGAAATCACCCATTATTGCTGATTTAGAGACCGTTGATTGGATAACATGTTTGTTATTAAATAAATTACTTACTTCATGATGACTTTTAACTCTATTTGAATAATCAGGGTGCTAAAAAAACTTATTTCATACAAATGTCTTTTATTAAGTGTCTATTACCTCATAATCGGTTAGGTTTAGGTATGGAGATACCTAAACCTAACCGATTATCAGATCAAAGCCAAATGTGACAAAATATACCGAGTGTCCTTTAAAGAATCATAAGTTTATGTCGTAGCTTTTTCTGGGACCTCCTATATAATTAACCATAGCCTTTTCTAACACGTCTTTTACAACTTTATTTGATATCCAAGCTTTTTCCCAAAAATCTTGCAACTTTTTAAAAAAACTCGTGATTCCACAATTTACGGACACACGGTATAAGTAGGCATAATAGAGGGTCTTGAAAAAATAGAAAGATTAAAATTGGAAACTACACTCTTTTGATTTTTTGACAAATGATTTAAAACATAGCATCTTTATTGCTTTAGGAAATTCATTATAAATCTTTGCTCCAAGGAAAATAAACATTCTTTGTGTATGGGATAGGTTTGAATAAAACCTATAATAATATGGATTTTTTTTTTGTGATCTTTAAAAATAGCCCCATAATTGGGACGCCAATGGAGTTTTCTACATTAAACTTTATTATAAATTTTCTCTAAAGTACTAAGTTTTTAGAAAATTGGATAAAACATAATTATTTCAGTTTATTTTGCTTATAATATAGAAAGACATATATGGGGGGTATCTTTAACACTTTGTGGTTTGTATCTTAGCAAGAATATTACCCATGCAACTAATTGATACTTTTTGTAGAATATCTATCATTTTTTGTTTAATGTCATTACAATCATTCTTAAAAATGAGTAGTTTTTAAGTTTAATGCCACCAAAAAAAGGAAATTGTGCAAATTCAGAAATGACGGCAAAATGGTTGATATCATACCTCGAAAACTATTACTCTAACAAAACCACATTTAAGTTATTTTAGAAAAACAGAATTTGTGCGCCATTTTTTTAAATACCTTCCTTGAATATTATGCACCGTCAACCCTATAATTGTGCCCAAGTTTCGGACCTTTTGCACCAAAACCGCATTTTATGTATATATATTTATCGGTTTCACAACGTTCTACGTCTTCCGATACCCAATCTCCACTCGTTTCTGTTTGCCCATAATTCATCATCTAGGCCTCTTATTCTTATTTCACTATCTATTCCTTCTCTCCAGCTTCTCCTTGGTCTTCCTCGTTTTCTTCGGCCAGTTGGTTTCCATTGTAATATTTGTTTAGGTAGTCTTCCATCATCCATTCTTTGTACATGTCCGTACCACACCAGTTGTTTTGTTCTTATATCATCCACTAGAGTACGTTCACCCACTGTCATAATTTCTCTTATTCTTTGATTGGTAACTCTTTCTCTTTTTGATTTCCCTGCTGCTCTTCTCCAATAGTCCATCTCCGTAGCGGAAAGCATTTTTTCTGTTCTATCTTTGATTGGCCACACCTCTGAGCCGTATGTAATAATACTCTTTACAATTGTGTTATATATAAGCTTTTTGTTATATTTTGATATACTTTGGTCCCAAATTATTCCATTTAATAAAGTTATTGCTCTTCTTCCTTGTACGTTTCTATCTTTTATAGCTTTGTCTAGTGTTCCGTCAGCTGTAATTTTCAGACCCAAGTATTTATACTCATCACAGGACTGAATTCGCTGCCCAGTATTTAAGATTAGATCCTGTTTCGTTCCACCAATACACATATACTCTGTCTTATTGATATTAACCTCTAGTCCCCACTTATTGTACTCTTCTATTAGTTTTCGTGTCATATATTCGAGGTCGTCATAATCCTGAGCCACCACTATCTGATCATCGGCGAAACATAAAGTATACAAGGTGGTTTCATTCAACGGAATTCCCATGTTTTGGCATTTTCTCTTCCAGACTTTAAGGACCTGTTCCAAATATATCTTGAAGAGCGTAGGCGAGATACAGCAACCTTGTTTAAGACCTTTATTTACTTGAAAGCCTTTGGTTAGTTTTGCTTTTATTTTAACTTTTGCCTTACTATTGCGGTATAACTCTTTGATGGCCTTAATTAGTTGTACGCTTATGTTTGTCTTTTCCAACGCTTTCCAAAGTAGATTTAGTGGTATACTATCATATGCCTTCTGCAAATCTACGTAAAGCAGATGGAGCTCTTGTCCGTATGCCATTTTCTTTTCAATAACTTGGGTTATACAAAAGAGATGATCTGAAGTCGATCTACCCGCCCTGAAACCAGCTTGTTCTTCTGCCTCCATATCTTTATATTCGCTCTCCACTTTATTTCTTATTATTTTGCCATATATTCTGCTTAGCGTACTAGTTACAGATATACCTCTATAATTGTCACATATATCTTTCCTTCCTTTTTTGTGTATTGTGGATATATATGACGTTTTCCACTCAGTTGGTACTACAGCTCCATTTAAATATCTTTGGAAAAGATTGCGTAATCTACAAAACAATCCTTCAGTGCCATATTTAATAAGTTCAGCTGGGATATTTCCGGGTCCGGCAGATTTACCGCTTTTTAAGGTTTTGCACACGTTTTTGACCTCAGATATTGTGAGGGGTACTGGAGATCCCATCGTTCTAATGATATTGTCTCTTTCGTCTTCCTTGAATTCTGCTCTATCTTCAGTTAAAAGTTTTTTAAAATGCTCATCCCATTCTTTGTCTGGTATTGGTGAAATAATATCTCTGCATGTTTCTTTTTTGATCGATCTTATAGTTTTCCAGCTTTCAGTACTTCTCCTACCTCCTAAGTAAGAATCTATTTTCTGGCACTTTTGCATCCATGATTGATTCTTCTTATCACTGATCATTCTTCTCACATTTGATTGCGCGATTTTGTATTCTTCTCTGCTTCTATCTGTCTTTTGGGATAAGTACGTGTGATATAATTTCCTTTTTTCCTCTATTTCACTTTCAATCTCAGCATCCCACCAGTATGGTTTTGTTCTTTTAGGAGTTTCTTCCACTAATCCTAGTGCTTCTTTTGCAGCTTGATGGATGCTTAATGTGATACATTCGTATTCCTCATCTGGGGTTTCACCTGAACTTGAATTAAGTTTTTCGTTCAGTCTCTTTTTGTATAAGTTTTTTACGCTGTCATGTTCTAGGCTTAGTAGATTATATTGACAGTGAACAATTTCCTCATTCACTGTATCATCAAAATTTTGTTGATGGAGGCTTCGGCCTTGATAAGGAAAGAGAATTTTGGTCTCCAGAAAATAGTGATCACTTCCGCATGTTGATCCACGCTTTGTTCTGACATCTTGAATTTTTAGTTTTGTCTTTTGTTTAGTGATAAGATAATCAATGACGGATTTCAGGTTTTGTGAGGGTTTGGTCCAGGTATATTTGTGTATTTTCTTATGTTGGAAAAAACCGTTTTGGATTTTTAGGTCTAATTGCTCACATACTGTGATAAGCCGGTTTCCATTGTCATTAACAACATCTTCTCCATATTGGCCAACTGTCAGATCATTTACTCTGTTACCTGTTCTACTATTTAAATCTCCCAATATTACAATTTCTCTAGATGTACTTACTGCTGATATTTCATTGTGGATTTCTTCAAAAAAATTGTCTTTCACGGCTACATTTGCATCGTCATTATACGCATAGATTCCAAAAATCGTAAGTCTCATTCCTTTTATTGTTATATTCATTCTTATTAGCCGTTCATTTACTGCTTCCCAGTTGGTGATATATTTTCTAAATCTTTTGTTGACCAAAATAGATACTCCTTGTTGAGCATGTTTTTCTTTTGCCACTCCGCTATAGAAATGGTCATACTGTCCTAGGTTTTCAGATCCTTTTCCTTTCTTCTTCGTTTCTGTTAGTACAGCAAGGTCAACCTTCATTCTGCTGCACTCATGGACTATTTCATTCACTTTTCGACTCATTCCTTGTACGTTCCATGTACCAAAAATCATATTCCTGTTTCTTTGCTTGGTTCGTCTTAGGTTTTTCATTTCTTTCCGAGGCGTTTGATTGGGTTTTTTAACAGTGTACGTTTTTTCCGGGTATCAGAGAGTTAGTCTAATGCCCCAACCCCCAACCTGGAGGACCAGGTGATTTTTGATCGAGGTTTTCTTCCCCTAGCCTTTGACGATTCCAACGCCGGTACTACAAGGCAGCATCTTTTATACTATCCCTAAAAGAAAGGGTTGCCACCTGCGCTATGATCACCGTACCGAGGTCCATCCTCTCCGCCTTTCATACCGATGTGGTCTTCTCCCGTAACCCTGGGAATGGGACCCTAAACAGGTGCTAACTCTCCGGGTCAGAGAGTACCTGGAATCTACGGAGGGCAGGGGTCGATTCATTTCCCCTGATAGACATCTGACGAGGTCTACCCCGTACCCCGCATTTTATGTCCCTAATGATTAAACTACTTAACTAATTTTATGTCTGAAGCCCATAGCACAGGGTTGAATAGCTGTAGCAAATAAATTTAATTACAAAAGCAAACAAGTCAAGTTACATAAAATCGTTGAAAACTACCAGAATAATCAAAAAAATGTAAGAAGAGTAACAAAATTATTTAAATTATTTCAATAAGATAAAAAATACAATAATAATCCTCTTCAAAGCCCCTTTTAAAATATCAGACCCAGGCATTCGTTTCCGAGAATTCGAATAAACATTCCAAGGGTAAAAAGCAGGTAATATCGGAAATTACATACAACAAAGAAACCCGTCTCTAAAATCTAAACCACAAGGTTGCCAAATTTCTGAGGTCGCGGCGACGCGGTCTTAACACGCAAAACACCTTTTATACCACCGAGGTGACTTAGTAGACCGTTTATTTTCAGTAAAAGCGCCGCTAGCGCCACCGGTAGATACGTTAACTACACGGCCAAAAAGTAGCTATATATACCATTTTGTGACCTCAGAACAAAATTTTGCAGACAGCTTGCTGAGTGTGTCAGGAGTCATCCCTGAAAATTTTATTGAAAAACGTTGGCACCTCAAAAAAGCGAGGTGAGAACGTTATATATGAGGTGATAGCGTAGTTTCTATACTTTGTTTTGAGGTGGCTACGTAGTCTTTATCAATATATATATATATATATATATATACTCGACCGCTGTATCTGAAATGTAATAAAAAATATTTTATTTTTAATTCCATAAAAATATTTGTATAAACTCACAAATTTAAAAATAAAATTTTTTATATCTTTGTGGCGTCCATTGTATATACAAAAAATTTTGACGTTGTAACATCCCTAAATATTTGTGTTAACTTGTGACATCCAGCAATGTTGCCAATGTTTCATAAAAATAACGGATGTAACAAGTACCTCTATAAAAATAAGAAATATACACTGGATGTCACGAGGAAACAAATAATAAATAAAATATACAAAGAAGTTAGGGATGTCACAAATGTGTGCAAATATGTTACAGGTATATGTATACAAATAAGAAAAATATACAATGGATGTCACGGGGAAGAAAATAACAAATAAAATATACAAACACGTTATTGATGTCATAATAGGCTTACAAGATGAATATACGGCAAGGACTAAAAAAAATACTCTGCTAATATATGGGCACCTACGCTCACACTAAGTACTTTAATTATAGTGTACGTGTAAGCTAATATTGTCACGACTATATTCGTGACAAGTGGTATCTCTACCATATATGTCACAAGGTTTGTTATTTAGTGCCCTTGTGACTGAGGGATTTAGGGGAATATGAAACTTAAGTATAAAGAATCCACATTTATCCATGTATTTTATATAAGAAAACAGATTAACAGGAATAGAGGTTATTGCTATAAATAATTAAATAATGTAAAAAGAGGGATGCTGGCTGGAGAGAGTTGACCAAGGGACCATAAGAAATAGACCTTATAGGCCGTAGAGAGTTGGCCTTATGGGCCATAATGCGTAACCACCATAGTGAGGTTTTACTTAGGTATGTTAAGTAGGGACCACATTATTTCAGTGGTGTACTGGCTTCGTAGGGACCACGTATTTCAGTGGTGTACTGGGTGTGTTTAGTAGGGACTACGTATTTCAGTGGTATACTGGGTTGATCACTTGCTAGAGTGATGTCGGTCTATTATCCAGCATCGAATTTTATAGACCAAATTAGTGCAAGCGCAGCAATATTGGTTATTGCTATAGTAAAATGATCCGAATTTAAACTTATTTATGACAGTATAACTAAAAACTGTAATATATTTTATTCAATTCCAGACTCAAATACCTTTCGTTTGATACCACACAAACCATGTTTTGACCTAAACTCTAATTTTTTTAATTTACCCCACCTTCTTTTTTAACTAAAATGTATTTGTTTAACTCCAGACTCAATTACCTTTCGTTTAATACCACACACGCCATATTTTCACATAAACCCCAATTTTTAAAATCTACCCCCACCCTTTTATTTGGCTTGCGTTATATGTGGATTTTGGTCATTTTTAAATGGGACCATCTCGACCCAAGACCCAGCCTAGGTACCAAATTTCATTCAAATCGGGCAATTTGACGTTAAAAAAACTCGTCAGATTAAATTTTATCTGACTAGATTTAAAAATTCCTTATCTATTCAACTTAACTTCAGTTAAATCTAGTTGAAAAATAATGAGCCTATTATTAATTATTGTACCCTATATTCACAGTTTGTAGGTCAAATTAGATAAAAGTTTTTGTATGTAACTCCCATTATCTTTTTGGACTTCAGTTTTTATCAGTCCCAATTTTTACTTTCCTAGTTCGTGCAGCAAAAGCTAGGAAAGGTATTATGTTCGACGGATTTTTTTTTAAGATAACTTAGAAATATTTTGTGACATCTGTTTGTTTGTATGTATGTTTATCCGGTTCGGTTCGGTTCTTCGGACTTTTGAAAAATCTGTGGCTGCACATTAAAATCGGCTTACTATATTGAAATGGCTTTTCTGCCTTTTACCTTGAAATTTTTTAACTTACGTACAGCCATCTGAAAAACGCAGTCGTTCTGGGTGTTTAGGTCGCTTTATTTTTTTTTTAAATCAGATTTAATTAATTTCTGAAAACTTCGTTACTAGAAAAAAAATTGTGGGAAAATAACAAGTTTTAAATAAAAGTTTTCGTATTTTGTAATTTCTTATTTTGGACACGATTTTATTAGCTTCATCTGTATGTTTGTAGGTAGGTATGTATGTTTGTAACTGACTCCTTTGGACTAGATTTTGACCTACTTTAAACGAACAGATTTAATTTAAACTTTGTACACTTAGGTATCAAGAACCGGTGACAATACAATAGTTTTCCAGGCGCACCCGTAGGGGTGCTTCGGGGACCCCCCCCAAGCCTAAGAAGTTTGCAAAAACGAACAAATTTAATTTAGACTTTGTATACAATAACATAGGTTAAAATACGGCTTAATGAGGTCTCGCTCCCCTCCCCACAAGAAATATTCCTTATTAAGATTTTCTCATTATCTTGATCAGGATAATTTATTTTTATTATTACTAGTATTATTGTGAAAATAAATCATCGGTATGCTGGCAACGCTGGCAACATACACTAAGTCAAAAATTTAGTTTTGAGAAAATCGCATTTTAAGAAGTTTTGAAATTAGGAACAACATTTGAGACAGTTGATGTCATTGAGAAACTCCTGAATTTTACATTATTTATGCATTGAATATTGGAGAACCTATGTAAAAAAAGTTATTTTTTGAAATTTTAGTAATATTTTATCGATTTTGTGAAGTCTGTGATTTAATGTATTTTTTAAACTTGTCAGGTTTTACCAGGGCTCAAAAACTAAAAAAAATTACTTTGAGTGTATTTTGCCAGTATACCGACGTAATATAGTTAATTAAAAAACACGATTTCACAGCACATTAAACTAAAAAGTAAAAAATAAATATAGTTAAAAAACTAAAAAACACGGTTCAAACTAAACAGTTAAAAATAATTCTTAATATTAGTTGAAAACAATAATGAACGAAAAATACTAGTATTATTGTGAAAAAAATGTCGGGCTCTCGATATACAAAGAAAATATGGCACAAAGCGCCCCACGATTTTAGCTCACACGATAGTAGCCGTGGAGTGTGAGCTTATATATCCTTGCGTTTCAGATGATTTTGAAACTTTTTTGTTGCGCCGTCTGTCTGTCTGTCTGAACCTTTCATTTTAAAATTTGTATTGGAGAACTTGGCTTTACTTTTATCTTAATTCTTTTTACGGAATGCCATTTTCGCGTACTTGGCTTTTTTTTACATGAAATGTTTTTGTTATGATTTCACTTCTTTTTTAAAGGAATTGTATAATACTTAATTTTTAAAGTAGTAAAATATGCGGAATATAGTTCAAAATTTTTGCAATGCCTTACTTAAATTTTTGAGGTTTTTTAATTTTTTTCCATGGTTTTATCGTAGTTCCCATCAGCCTTCCAAAGCTCAGCTCTCTAGCGTTTCTGAAAGTGCACAATGTTACTTTTACATGTATAGGGAAGGAAAATAAATTAAAATTGTCGTGTTTTTAAATTTTGTCCTATAGTTTTATCATAGTTCCTATTAGTCTTCCAATGCTCAGCTCTCTAGCGTTTCTGGAAGTGGGTAATCTTACTTTTACATAACTTTACATTTATAGGGGAGGAGAGTAAATGAAAATATTGGACTTTTTAAATTTTTTACCATGGTTTTATCATAATTTCTATCAGCATTCCAATGCTCAGCTCTCTAGCGTTTCTGGAAGTGGGCAATGTTAGTTTAATATAAATTGACATTTATAGGAGAAGGCAGTAAATTAAAATGTTGGAGTTTTTAAATTTTTTCATATAGTTTTATCATATTGTCTTTCATCTTAAAAAGTTCAGCTCTCTAGCGTTTCTGGAAGTGGGCAGTGTTACTTTTACATAATTTTACATTTATAGGGGAAGGAAGTAAGTTAGAATTTTGTGGTGTTTTAATTTTTTTCTATAACTTGATCATAGTTACTATCGGTCTTCCAAAGCTCAGCTCTCTAGCATGTCTGGAAGTGGGCAATGTTACTTTTACTTAACTTTACATTTATAGGGGAGGGAAGTAAATTAGAATTTTGGGGTGTTTTAATTTTTTCCTATAGTTTTATCATAGTTCCTATCAGTCTGCCAAAGCTCAACTCTCTAGCATTTCTGGAAGTGGGCAAAGCTACTTTTACATAACTTTACTTTACGTAAATTAAAATTTTGGGGTTTTTTGATTTTCTCCTATAGTTTTATCATAGGTCCTATCAGTCTGCCAAAGCTCAACTCTCTAGCATTTCTGGAAGTGGGCGATGCTACTTTTACATAACTTTAAATGTATAGGGGAGGGGAGTAAATTTAAATTTTGGGGTTTTATGATTTTTTCCAGGGGTTTGGTCATAATTTCTATCAGTCTGCCAAATTTCAGTTTTGTAGCATGTCTGGAAGTACAGTAGAATATTGATGATCTATACATGAGTGAGTGAGTGAGTCAGTGAGTGGCAATTTCGACGTTTTTTGAAATTTCGTAACTACTTTACTACTTTATGGAATTCCATGAAACTTGGAGGGGTTGTTAACTCTATGGAGATCTATGACTGTGCAAAGTTTGAGATTCGTAGCTCATTCCGAAGTAGAGTTTTAGGTAGGTCAAATATCGGCTGAAATGTTTTAAGAAAAGTGGTTACGGGGCGCGAACTAGGCGAGGCAATGCCGTGTCCTCAGATCTACTTACCTTTAAATTCAATAAACTTTAATTAAAAACAAAAATCACTTTACCGGAACAGCTTTTGCTCGATTTCTACGCGGGGTCACAAATAAAACGAAAACATAATTATGTAAGTTTGGATGTCACAGAGAGACGAATTTAAATCGAAGTATACATACTCAACTTAGCCCAGGGCTGGCCGATTGCGGACCGGCCGTTTGCAAAAATAGAATACCTACAGGGGCGCCCACTAAGGGGGTAGTAAGGGGCTACGGCTAAGGTCACTCATCGTCAAGCAAGCTTTACAGGTAGCGAAGCCTAACTCTGATTTTATATTTTTTGGTTATAATTTTTGACATGTTTTCCTCGGTTTCGCATTAACGGCTCGTTGTTATTTTAAAAATGTGGTTTTAACACAGTCTAAAGATCTATTTAATAATGATAAAGTTTCAAGATAGTTTGCAGCATAACTTTTTAATTACATAAATATACAGGGTGTCCCAGAACTAATGGTACATAATTAAACCGTAGATTCTCTGGGTCAAATTATTACGATTTAGCCATACTTACCTTAGTCCAAAAGTTCGTGCTAACCGAGATACAGGTTGTTAAACTTTATTTTTTCAATTCGATTTTCTTTAATAACTTTTTTAATAATTAATATTTTTGCAAAAACTAACCAGCGTGTAAGTTTTTTTTAAAATTGGCAAGACGATTCCGTTAAAAAATTTGATGTTTAATGTACAGAGTGTTCCTTAGACCACTACCATTGCATAAAAATCAGTGTATTTTTGTTGTGCCTCGGTATATACCAGTTTTTATGTAAAATAATGGTTTTCCCATTCTTTTTATGTAAAAAATTTATACTGTTTTAAAGTCGCTCAGAGCAACGGTTTTTGAGATTTTTGCATTTAAAATTTTTATTGCATGTGATATGCCTAATTTATGTATGATACTTTCTTCAATTCTTTCTACTAATTAATAAGTTTGCACAAAAAATTCGGTTTGGTGGTTTTTGGGTATGGACAACGTAATTTTGGTAAAAAAAAATAAATATTATACAGGCTGTTCTCTGGGTCGGTACTGTTACATTAAAATAGGTCTAACTTTTTTGTTCCTTAGTGTATACAAAATTCTATTAAAAACATTATTTTTTTAATTTTATTTAAGTAAAAAAGTTACAGCGTTTAGATGTCGCTTAGAACAAGGGTTTTCAAGACATTTCAATTAGAAGTTTTCATTGTATGCGTAAAAGATTTTTGATTAAATTCTTACCTACTTCATACATATTAGCTATAATCAATACTTTTTATAGCATTCTAAGGTTGGATGTTTTCTTAAGAAATATTAAGTTAAAAAATATACATGGTGGTTCTTGAATTATCATAAGCGTGTTATCATTGTTGGGCTTTGTTTTTAATGAGGAACAAAAACCTCTTCGTAGTAGTTTTTTTAAATAATGGTAAGTACGTATACTCTATTAATGCAAGTATTTTTTTATTGTTTTGAAAGAAAATTTTAATTATCAATAATATTAATATTTTATTATTTATTAAAAATATATAAAATTTCTTAAGCGTGGCGCTCTCAGCAACTAAGTTAAAATTTTAAAATTGACAAATAGTAAATCAAACTTAAAACTGTTTATTATTGTAGGCTAGATAAATAGCCGAGAATAACTATTTAAAAAAATTCAAAATGCTGGAGAGGCGTTCACAAATGCAAATCTTTATTTTAAAATCAGACGTTCCTATAATAAGCGAATAAACAAATGTATTTTTTTTGTTTTTCTATCTAAAAATTTGTTGTTGCAATAAAATATGTATAATTTTTATAATTGTTTTTTTTTGTTATTAATAATTATTTAATAATTAAAATAATATTCTGTTTAAAAACCTGCTTAAGTATACACCGAGGCACAAAAAAATACACTGATGAAATTAATGCAATGGTAGTGGTCCAAAGAACACCCTGTACATGGTACATCAAATTTTTCAACGGAATCGTCTTGCAAATTTCAGAAAAACCTACATGCTGGTTAGTTTTTGTAAAAATATTAATTAGGAGAATGAATTGAAGAAAGTATCATACATAAATTAGGCATATCACTCACATGCAATAAAAATTTTAAATGCAAAAATTTCAAAAACCGTTGTTCTGAGCGACTTTAAAACAGTATAGCTTTTTTACATAAAAAGGATGGAAAAACCATTATTTTACATAAACACTGGTATACACCGAGGCACAAAAAAAAGTCACTGATTTTAATGCAATTCTAGTGGTCCAGGGAACACCCTGTACACTGTACATCAAAATTTTCAAAAATTCCAATTTTAAAAAAACTTATACGTTGTTTATTTTTTGCAAAAATAATAATTAGTAAATAAGTTATTAAAGAAAATCGAATTGAAAAAATAAAGTTTAACACCCTGTATCTCGGTTAGTAGGAACTTTTGGGCTAAGGTAAGTATGGCTAAATCGTAATATTTTGACCCAGGGAATCTATAGTTTCAATATGTACCATTAGTACTGGGACACCCTATATATAGTTTAGGTACCTTCATACTGTGTAAAACAACATCTTCAAAATAAAACAGAACCGCCAATGCGAAACCGAGGAAAACATGTCAAAAATAATAACCAAAAAATAGAAAGCTTGACGTTAGCTTCGCTTCCTATAAAGCTTGCCTTTACGATGAGTGTCCTTAGCTAGGGCACCTTCAAGACGTAAACAGGGAGGTGAGAAGCACCCCCAAGTATAGTCACATAGAAACTGATTACTAATCGGCTTTGCTCGGTACTGGACTGGGTACTTACCAATGTTCAGCGAATTTTTGATAAATTATGTAGCTCTATACCTAGCTGGATATGTTTTATTTACTGACGCTGGCGCCACTTTGGCAGAATTAAGGCCCTTAATTATTATGCAAATAATATAAAATAAAAATATAAGATTTTCATTATTCAGTCTAGCAATTTATTCCCATTTTCTTTTCTTTAATATTTATATTTTTTTTCCAAATCGGCTAACCCATATGTTACTTTTTTTAGGTACCTAAATTATTCTTCTGAATTTTTCTTATATGTGCTACTCAATGGAAATAAATAAATAAATATATTAGAGGCGCAATTAGGGGGGAGGGGGTTCTATAAAATCGGTTAAGCAGTTTCTGAACTCGTTTCCTTTACAGGGTGGGCCAAAAAAAACCTGGACATTTTTTTTTATTATAACTTTTGAACTATAGAATCGATATTAATGGGACAAACTGGACTTCCCAAAGAATTAATCAGTTTTGACTAATTTATCATTTTTTGTCTGCCATCTCAAAATCCAAGATGGCGGACGAAATTAAAATGTACCTTTCTAAGATGCTCGTTTATTCTTGTGTTGCGAATATGTTCTAATTATTTTTTTAAATTAGTAAGAAAGCTGCGTTCTTGCCAGGCACGACAAGGTACGATTCAGCAAAATTGGTTCAGTGGTTGTATAAAAAAATATTTTTGTTCAACCATTGTTTTGCATATTATAGGATTGCTTGCCAATCATGTCTGCATTTATTTACTTATAAATTCATTACTACTGAACCGATGTTAGTGGAAATAAAATAATATATATAATAAATAAAAGAATTGATTGCTTTTTTAAGATCATGATCAAAGTTATCGCCATCTTAAATTTTAAGATGGCGGATAAAATTATTCTTGATTCTTTAAAATGGCGTGTTTATTCTTATTTTCCGAAAATGTTTTAGATTTTTTTTAATCTATGAAAAAGCACTACTTTTTCCCCACACAACGAGGTAAAAATTATTAAAATCAGTGTGGTGGTTCTCAAAATATCTATTTTTGTTCCAACCATTGTTTTAGAGATTATACGATTGTATTGCCAATCCTGCCTGCATTAATTTTTTTATAAATTCTACCAATTTTAGTGAAACACAAAAAATCGTGGTAAGAATTGATTGCTCTTTAAAGATTATAATCGAAATTTGCCGACATCTTAAAATTTAAGATGTCGGACAGAAATTGCCAATGCAATCGCATAACTTGTAAAGCAATTGTACAAAATCAGATTTTGTGAGAACCACTTCGCCGATTTTATTAAATTGTACTTTATTAAGCCGGGGAAAAGTAGTACTTTCCAATAAATTAATAAAAAAAACTAAAACATTTTCGAAAAACAAGAATAAGAGTGCCTCTTTGAAGGATCAAGTATGGTTTTGTCCAACATCTTAACTTTAAGGATGGCGGCAAATTTCGATTATAACCTTGAAAGAACAATCAATTCTCACCATCATTTTTCTTATTTCACTAAAATCGGTTTGGTAATAATGATTTATAAGGAAATGAATGCAGACAGGGTTGGCAATGCAATCGTATAATCTGTAACACAATGACGAAAACAGAAATAGGTTTTTTGAGAACCAATACACCGATTTTGCTAATTTGTACCTTATTGTCCGCGGGAAAAGTAGTGCTTTTCTATAAATTAAAAAAAAATCTAAAATATTTCCAGAAAATAAGAATAAACCCACCATTTTTAAGAATCAAGTATGATTCTGTCCGCCATCTTAAATTTTAAAATGGTGATAAATTTTGATCATGATCTTTTAAAAACAATCAATTCTCACCAGGATGTTTTTTATTTCATCAAAGTCAAAGGTTCAGTAGTAATAAATTTGTAAGGAAATAAATGCAGACATGATTGGCAAGGCAATCGTATAATTTTCAAAACTATTTTTTTAGAACCATCAAACCGATTTTGATGATTCATACCTTGTGCGTGGCAAGAACGCAGCTTTTCTACTAATTTAAAAAAATAATTCAAACGTGTTTGCAACATAAGAATAAATCAGCATCTTTAAAGGGTACATTTTAATATTTTCCGCCATCTTGGATTTTGAGATCGCTGAGAAATAATTATAATCTGTCAAAACTTTTTAATTCTCTGCCAAGCGCAGTTTGTCCCATTAAATTCGATGGTATAGTTCAAAAATTATAATGAAAAAAAATTGTGTGTTTTTTTTTTTTTGCCCACCCGGTATATATGTATTGAATGATTTATAAGAATTCTAATTAAATTCAGCAGATTTGTTTTTGTAAAAAAATCACTGAATAGAGTTAAAAATATACTATTATAAATCAGTACGTCTTAACGTAGCTAGATTAAAATTTAGCGCTCTTTTTACTCATCTGACTTTAACTACGTGGTAAAAACGAGGACGGAGATAGCAATTCACAAGTAGTATCAAGTCCTTATCCAAGTCCGTAAGTTAATTCACTTTTGCTCTGAGGTACATGAAGAAATATTTATTTATATTTTATTTTTATGTTCCCAATAAGCTAGCTAACATTATTTATTATGCTAACATTTTTAAATATTTTTACAAAGATGCAAGTCAAGTGAATCGCTGGACCACATAGCAACAGCCGCCCCAAAATAAAAAATAAACCCAATTTAATTATTAAAATAGGCATAATGCAAGGTTGTCGCTTTGACGGATGTTACAAGTGCGTGCAATTAAGATGAAAATATACATTGGATGTCACAGAGTGATGAATACCAATTGGATCAATTCTTGAATATACTCGCGCCAATATACACGGAAATTTTGGCGTCAAAATTTTTTTAAAATTTTGCTATATTCTTCATCAGACTCATGGTATGCTATGACATCCATTTAATTTAGGTACACCCGGGCCTTCCCCATCAGGACTGTTTCAAAAACATGGAAAAACGTTGTGACATCCGAATTTGGATGTCACGGCGTCGAAGGATGTCACAAGATATCTAAAATTTTGACGTCTGAATGTCACAACGATCACCGGATATCTATATATATATATATATATATATATATATATATATATATATATATATATATATATATATATATAATTATTATATTATAGTACTTACAGTACTTAGGTATTTATACTTACGTGCGAGCTTTTACACCACGAACTTCAGCTTAAGAAAAATCCTCCGAATTTGTAATGTGCAGTCATAAACATATCAACTCTAGGTAAATTGTCTGATCGTCCTTTTATAAACCCCGCATCAACCATTTTCAGTCTTTAACAGAATCACAAAACACTAAATTAAGAAAATTTAGACAAAACTACGTCCGGAAATAAGTGAACACTACGTTCAAAGCTCCAATAATTACAATATCAATTATTTACATATCGAGATCCAAAGGCGTGACGTCACAACCGATGGCAGCGTGTTTTAAGAACAGGTCAAGTTATTCAAATTTCAAACCTTTATTTCTTAGTTAATTTAAGAAAGGATTTAATTTTCTCAAAGGCTTGGAGCAAAGCGGTTTAGCTCGAATATTAGCAATGTCTTGATGAAAAAAATTTCATACTACACATTTTTTACAACACAGAGCAAAGTTTGAGATAGCTCCAGGTCCGTAAAAGGCTCCCTTTTAAGAGCAGAGTCGACTTTAAATTTAAATTTAACAAAACGTCGCCAGTACGTTAAAAGACGTAAGATTTTTTGCAGGCAAGAAAATCTATCTAGAATCCAGATAATTGGATCATAATCCGTTGATACCATGAAAACTAGAGATCTTTCCTCACGCAAAGGCTCATTTACCAAAAAAGACTCAATTTTTGGCCACTGTTCCATGGGCAGAGATAGCCAAGGTGGCCCCGCCCACCATAACGCACAATCGACTAATTGAGAAGGAAGTATGGGTCGACTGGGTAGATCGGCAGGGTTGTCTTCTGATCTGATGTGATACCAGCAATCAGGTGCTACATTATCTTGGATCTAACTGACACGATTTGAAACAAAAGTATGCCATCGATGAGGAGGCGACTTTATCCAACCAAGGGCAATTGTCGAATCCGACCAGGCATAACTTTTATAAACATTTGGAATGCTATAGGTGTCCAAAACAAACTTAAGCAATTTAGATGCCATTAGAGCAGCACTTAACTGTAGTCTAGGAAGACTAAATTTCTTTAGGGGAGCGACTTTCCTTTTTGAATAGAGCAAATAGGTATATATAGAACCATTTGCAGAAACTAGGCGAGAGTATACGCAACTTCCATAACCAAATTCTGAGGCGTCCCCAATAGTGTGAAACTCTAAACAAATATATTCAGAGAAAAAATAATATCGAGGTATTTCTAAGCAAGATAAACTTGATAAGTCATTTTTATAATCTGTCCACTTTTGAGCTATGTCAATGGACACTTTAGCGTCCCAATCGAGGCCTCTAGCCTATAAGGACTGCATTAGTTGTTTAACTAAAAGAGTTATAGTGCATAAAAGACCTAAGGGGTTAAATATCCGAGAAATCTATAGTTCTCTTAGTACATGATGAATTGAAAAGCTGTATATCATATGAAAATATGTCCTTTTCAGAAGACCATCGCAGTCCAAGGACTTTCAAGTAGGGGTCATATTTACTATCTAAAGCCAGAGGTTGTTGGAGAATATCTGATGCAATAGTCGCTAAAAAATCAGCATTATTACTAGACCATTTTCTCAAGAGAAAACGTCCCTTATTCAATAAACTAATTAGCTCATTTTTAACCTCTATAGCTTCCTGGAGTGAAGGAAAAGAGCAACAAGCATTATATATATAAATCTTAGACTCAAGGGTATTGGCTGCTCTAGGAAATTTTTCCTTTTTTTCTGTAGCCAGTTGCAGTAGACAACTTAAAGCCAGAAAAGGAGCTGAGTCAACCCCATAAGTTACAGTTTTAAGCCTATAGTCTTGAACAAGCTCTCTAGGAGAGAATCTCCATAGTATACGTTGATAATCTTGATGGTCTTCATGCACAATAATTTGCCTATACATCATTTTTATATCAGCGGTAAAAACTACCGGAAATCTTTGAAAACTCAACAATATACTAGATATTTCATTTTGCAGCTTAGGGCCGACTGCCAAGGTGTCATTTAATGAGTAGTACTATTTAATTAGTCACCCCAAGGTGAGGTATATAATAATGGCACTGCATTATGTCAGAGCAAAAAACAGAAATAGGTTCCATGTGGTTAAGATCCAAATATTCTTACATAAACTTTGAATAGGCCTCAAATAAAGGCGGATCTTTGAGCAAACGTCGCTCTAAGCTATGATATCCCTTTAATGCTATGGAGCGAGAGTCAGAAAAAAGCGGTTCTCCTTTGAGAAAAGGTAGTTTCACAAGAAAACACCCATTTAAAGTGCGGGAATGAGTTTCTCTAAAAGAAATTTCAGCGGGGTCATCCAGCGGTAGCATAGATTTGGGCGAGGTCGGCTGCCCGACATTAAAACAAAGTAACTGCAGACTTATCAAAACTGAAAAAAATCAATTTATGTTTTTTAATAAGCATAGGAATAAATGGAGTAACGTGATCTAAATTATATAGTAAGTCGGTATTTCCTAACCGATTTAAAAAATTATTATACCAAAATGTGCGTAAGATTACGATTATGTAAATGAACAAAAAACTCGATTTTTCCAAAAATGTCAGTTACTTTGTTTTAACTTCGGGCAGCCGAGGTATCTCCTCAATCTCCCTAAATCGCTGTAAGGTTTTATTCATATCTGGACTATCCTCGGTAAAAGTTACAAAAGAACTATGTCCTACAGGAATAATTTTACCCATTACAATCCATCCAAACAAAGTATTGAAGGCGATTGGTTCAAATGTCTCACCACAAACCTTTAATCAACTAGAGAACGACTTAGACCCAATTTTTTAAACCATCTCTCAGATAAAAAATTGCCTTGACTAGCACTGTCACATAAGACTCTGAGAGTGTGAAAGTTACCATGAACGTCCACGAAATTAACTTTTGCGGTTGCCAGAAGCGGAAATGAACCATTAGAATCGGTTAAGTTTATTGAGGCAGTAGCACAGAGCGCGGGATGATTTCACAATTGACGATTTTGAGAATTTAGAATTTTTGAGCCACAGGGGGCTGCGGTGGCAACAAAGCGGGTTGTTGAGAATTTAGACCATTATTATTTTGAGCCAGAGGGGGCTGCGGTGGCAACAAAGCGGGTTGTTGATTCAAAATGTTAAAGACAATGGTGGCAGCTATTCGGATTATTGCAAACAGAGCAAAATTTATTAGAATTGCATTTTGATAGTTTATGTGAACTTAAACAATTTACACATAGTCGATGGCGTTTGACAAGCAAGTATCGTTCATGAGGAGATTTCCTAAGAAAAATAGTTACAATTATAGATCGAATACCTGGATTGGCAGATCCCACAATTTTGTGAGTTGCCATTATTAGGATTCGGTGTATTAACATAAAAGTTATTGCAAGCAGGGCCTCGATTATAACTTCCTCTATTATTTAAGCGTGAGCTAGGAGAAGATTTAATCGTAGGCTGAACTGAGCCACCACTTTTTGATTTATCATCTTGGGTATAGATCAAAGTATCTAATACCTTACTACGAATATTTAAAAATACTTATAATTGCGTGTAATTGGGCATATCAAATTTGGCATGCTCCATTTCAAACCTCTGCGAGGCATCTGAATCGATTTTTAAAAGTATTAAATTGAAAAGCACAAAGTCCCACTCTGCAGTAGGAAAATTCAATAATTTTAAGGCTTCCACGTTTTCGCAGAATCTATCTACTAAATTACGCAAAGCGTGGTTCTGATGGCTTGAAATTTTAGGTAAATTCAATATTTCATGAAAATAAGTTGTGGCCAATAACCTACAATTATCGTACCTCTTCACCAAAGTATCGTACGCAATGAAGTAATTATCACCAGTTATCGGGATATTTTTTAACAAGCCAAGAGGCTTCCCAGAAACAAAGTAAGAAACAATTGAAACTTTTGTGCGTTTGAAAAATGAACTGCATGATAAACAGAACTTTTATATAAATCAAAAAATGTGGGCCAGCTTTTTAAATGACCTGAAAAACAGGGTATATCCATTCTAGGCATATTAAAATTAGCGTGCGGGGTACTATGGTGCCCTGTTGGTGATGGTGGAACCGACAAAGTGACGTCATGCCTTATGCATAACTCATTATAAGTGCATTTTACAGAAAAAAATTGTTCGTCAACCTCAATACGAATTTCATCTAACAGATCTAAAGCAGAATCCGTCATCTTTTTATCCGAAATAATATCCAAATGCAACTTATTAAACTCCAAATAGCAAGTGTCTAAAAGAGAATAACGAGTTTTAAAATTATTAATTTTTTACGGATCTGACGAGGCTAACAAGGACAAATCATACATCTCTTTGATCCTTTTTATAAAGACTTTCCGTTTATTTATTTTAGAGCTGTCCGACATTTGTAAAAATGAACCCTGTATATTATATTATTAAATAAAATTTAGTTAACGTGCGTCCTTTGCCACCAAATCACCAAATACCAACAATGCAAAAAAAAATAAATAAAAATAAGCGAGCGTATTAAAATTTTAAAAACAAAATTCCAAGGCAAGAAAAAAAACTGTAAGAAAATAATTCCTTATCTAATTTATTTCGCGATCAAGCGGTGTACGGTCACTTTAACCTATTGTAGGTATTTCAAAATTCCAATGAAACAAACATATTTTTTGCCGATTTATTTTTAAAATGCAAGTGCAAAAACAAAAATATATTTTTGAAAATAATTAAATAAAATTTAATTGCTGTTCAAATGCGGGTAGAAGGGACCATGAAAAAATCCAAATGGCTTTTGGATCCTTTTATAGGCTCGCGGTTGAAACAAAATAGACCGGTTCGAAAATAGGAAAAAGACGCGGTGAACCTTCAAGCTAGTAAAATATTGGCCTGCCTGATATTCTGCAGTCGTAAATCGAAAGAGGTCGAACGCAAGGCATTTCGCTCGCTCTTGGTCTTCTCTCAATAGTATTAGAGTGCGAGAAGCACACGCGACGATGCGCGAAAACTGCGGCCAATAAAGGCCCAAAGGTTCACATACATAGAAGTATATTATAATAAAGCGAAAAAATGTAATATTAATTAATTTTAATTATAACTAATTACCGAATCGGAAAAAAACATAAAAGGTGAAATTCTATCATTTATCCCTAGATAAGGAATAATTTTATTAAATTTATTTAAAATCCAACACTCGCCATTTAACTTGATTTTTTGTGGTGATTTTGGTTTTCTATACCACTCGTTATCTATGATTCTTAGGCTTTTAAACTGTGTATTTCATATATGTGAGTTCTTTGAAGAAATTTTGAGATAATGAGGCATGCTCCAACGCAACGTGGATTTTATCGACATTAGTTTAATTTATATATATATTTTTTTTAAATTTATACACCGATTTTGAAAAAGAAGGTGTCGTTTTTAAGAGAATTCCTTCTGTTATTAAACAAAAAAATTGGTTGTTAGGCGCAACTAACCAATGAGTAAAAAATTTACAAAGTTTAATTTTTTTTTTAATTTTTTTATTTTGCAAAATTTTTGTTAGGGGCCACATAAAATCCTAATGAAGTAAGTGTTTAAGATACTATATTTCTTCGTAATGGTACATTTGTTGTGCTTCTGACTGTGTATTCAGCTTTGTTTAATAATCTAATTAATATTTTTTACTTTTACCAAATTTTTTAAACTTCAAATAACATTTTTTTTTCCTAAAAACTGCATCACAGAATTACCAACCTATGTACTACGAATTATTTTCCAAATGTGTGACTATCAATTGATATTTTTTTTAGTACTATAATCTTGAAATATTTTAAAAGCCCTTAACCTAAAAAATAGATAAATGATCAAACATTACATGTGCCTCCAAACACTTCAAAAGTGGGAAAGTTTATTCCAGAGATATATATAAGTATAGGTTTATTTTTGTATAAATATTTTATTGAATTTAAATAGCAACAAACTAATTTATTATTATTATTAACCAAAAAGTTTGACACTTTTCATTTGGTAATTTATTTAGTCTTTCCAAGGATTTCGGAGGTGTTGGTCCAGCGGGTTTGGACCATTCCCTTGGCTACGTGCCTGAAGTGTTTGAAGGGGCTAAAACATTCGCAAAAATGGCATTTTAAAATTTTTTTTAATGTTCCAAGGTCAACTAAAAAAAATACCAATTGATAGCCACACATCTGGAAAATAATTGCTAATACATAAGTTTGTTATTCTCTAATGCATTTTTTTGAAAAAAAATTAATGTTATTTAAATCTAATTCACACAAAGTTTGAAAAACTCGGTGTTCTCAATATACAAAATATTAATTAACTTAATAAACAAAGCTAAAAACATAGTCAAAAGTACAATAAATGTGCTAATTATAAAGAAGTATATGTTAAACGCATAGCTTACCCCATAAAGATTTTAGGTGGCCCCAAAACAAAAATTTTGCAAAACAAATAAAATATTTGTAAATTTTTTTCTTATGCCTTGACCTCGCCAAGTTCGCGCGCCGTAACCATCTTTTTTTGAAACATTTAAGCCGATATTTGGCCTACCTAAAACTCTACTTCGGAATGAGCACGAATCTCAAACTTTGCACAGTCGTAGATCTCCATGAAGTTAACAACCACTCCAAGTTTCATGGAATTCCATAAAGTAGTAAAGCAGTTACGAAATTTCGAAAAACGTCGAAATTGCCACTCACTCACTCACTCACTCACTCACTCACTCATGTATAGATCATCAATATTCTACTGTACTTCCAGACATGCTACAAAGCTGAGATTTGGCAGACTGATAGAAATTATGACCAAACCCCTGAAAAAAATCAAAAAACCCCAAAATTTTAATTCACTCCCCTCCCCTATACATTTAAAGTTATGTAAAAGTAGCATCGCTCACTTCCAGAAATGCTAGAGAGTTGAGCTTTGGCAAACTGATAGGAACTATGATAAAACTATAGGGATAAATCAAAAAACCCCAAAATTTTAATTTACTCCCCTCCCCTATAAATGTAAAATTAAGTAAAAGTAACATTGCCTACTTCCAGACATGCTAGAGAGCTGAGCTTTGGAAGACTGATAGTAACTATGATAAAGTTATAGAAAAAAATTAAAACACCCCAAAATTCTAATTTACTTCCTTCCCCTATGAATGTAAAGTTATGTAAAAGTAACACGCTCACTTCCAGAAACGCTAGAAAGCTGAACTTTTTAAGACTGTAAGACAATATTATAAAACTATATGAAAAAATTTAAAAACACCAACATTTTAATTTACTTCCCTCTCCTATAAATGTAAATTTATATAAAACTAACATTGCCCACTTCCAGAAACGCTAGAGAGCTGAGCATTGGAATGCTGATAGAAATTATGATAAAACCATGGGAAAATATTTAAAAAATCCAATATTTTCATTTACTCTCCTCACCTATAAATGTAAAGTTATGTAAAAGTAACATTACCCACTTCCAGAAACGCTAGAGAGCTGATAGGAATGATAAAACTATAGAACAAAATTTAAAAACACGACAATTTTATTTTATTTTCCTCCCCTATACATGTAAAGCTATGTAAAAGTAACCTTGTGCACTTTCAAAAACGCTAGAGAGCTGAGCTTTGGAAGGCTGATAGGAACTACGATAAAACCATGGAAAAAAATTTAAAAACCTCAAAAATTTAAGTAAGGCATTGCAAAAGTTTTGAACAATATTCCGCATATTTTACTACTTTAAAAATTAGGTCTTATCCAATTCCTTTAAAAAACAAGTGAAATCATAACAAAAACATTTCATGTAAAGAAAGCCAAGTACGCGAAAATGGCATTCCTTAAAAAGAATTGAGATAAAAGTAAAGCCAAGTTCTCCAATACAAATTTCAAAATGAAAGATTCTTACTAATTTGGAAATATTTTTCTAAAATTGGCTATTACGGCTGTAAATGACTCTTAGGCACAGTTCTAAATTGAACATAAAGAAGTTTGGCTGTAATAGCAAAGTTTAAAAAACATTCCCAAACTAGTAAGAACCTTTCATTTTGAAATTTGTATTGGAAACCTTGGCTTTACTTTTATCTCAATTCTTTTTACGGAATGCCATTTTCGCGTACTTGGATTTTTTTTTACATGAAATGATTTTGTTATGATAACCAATTTTTTTTGTTTATTGACAGAAGGCATTCGCTTAAGAACACCTTATTTTTTAAAATTGGTTTTAAATTATTAAGATAGATGTATTTTAAACTAATGTCAATAAATTCCACGTTGCGTTGGATTTTTTTTAGGGTTATGCGCACTCGCTTGGAGATCCCTATCACGCTCGAGAAACGGCAAGTGCGCGGAAATGTTGGTGTATGTTGGTTTTGAAACGGTTCAGCTTGTAATCTGCAGGGAAAACTATCGCAAGGAGTCCATTCAATAGCGATGCTGTTCTCCAGAGATATGAATTCTGATATAATGAGGTTTTTGGTGCCTCTATTTTGACAGTAAATTGATGGTTATTGTTTGTTTGGCGTGTTCGCCTAGTAGGTGCTACTCCCGCCGGGATCATACGTGCCAGCTCTTTAGAGCATTTTCCGTGATAATACCTGTAGAAGAGAGATAGATCACCCACAGTTCTTCGATGCTCGAGACTATCCAAGCTACGGGTAAGTGCTGGGCATTGATCAGCTTGATAGCTCGTTTTTGCACGGTGTTCAAAAGCATTAAGGTAATTTTGGGTGCCGCACTCCATATATGTGAGCAGTACTCCATAGTTGGTCGAATCTGGGCTTTGTAGAGTGTCAGCAGTTGACTTGGTGTGAAATATGCCTCATTATCTCAAAATTTCTTCACAGAACTCACATAATAATATATGAGATACACAGTTTAAAAGCCTAAGGAGAATACATTAACGTGTGGTATAGAAAATCAAAATCACCACAAAAAAATCAAGCTTAAAAGGTGAGTATTTAAAATATTCGTGTATTGATCAAAAAATAATTATTTCTATTTTTTATGTTAGGAGTCTTTTAAATGTTTCAAGGTCATAGAAGTAAAAAATGTTTTTTACCAATTGATAGCTACACAATGTAATGCATTTTGCCAGAAAAAAATATTAATGTTATTTGAATCTGGTTTGTCCAAAATTTGAAAAATTATGTGTTCCCAAGATAAATATACCTCATTATCTTAAAATTTCTTCACAGAACTCGCATATATAAAATACACAGTTTAAAAGCCTAAGAATCATAGATTAACGTGTGTTATAAAAAACCGAAATCACCACAGAAAAATCAAGTTAAAAATAATAATTTAAAAACGAGTTATTAACCAAGGCTGAACACACAGTTGACTGCATAGTAAACGTGCCATTACAAAAAAGTATATCTTTAATGCATAGCTTACCTCCTAAAGATTTTAGGCTCCAAACAAAAATTTTGCAAATTAAAAAAAAATAAAAAAAATATTACAAATTTGTACATTTTAAACGCCCATCCACTGTTTGCACATGATAACCAATTATTTTTTTTGTTTAATAAAAGAAGTCATTCGCTTAAAAACGACACCTCCTTTTTTAAAATTGGTGTACAAATTTTTAAAATATTAAATATAATTTAAACTAATGTTGATAAAATCCACGTTGCGTTGGAATATGCCTCATTATCTCAAAATTTCTTCACAGAACTGACATATATGAAATACATAGTTTAAAAGCTAAGAACCGTAGATTAACGTGTCTAAAAAGGAAACCAAAATCACCACAAAAAATTAAGTGTTTTGACAAAAAAACTAATTATTTCTATTTTTTTATGTTTAGAGGCTTTTAAAATATTTCAAGGTCAAAAATGTTTTGTTCCAATTAATAGCTTCACATTTGGAAAATAATTTGTAATAAATATATTGGTAACATTGTATGCATTTCGCCAGAAAAAAATAATTGTTATTTGAACCTGGTTTATCCAAAATTTAAAAAATTATGTGTTCCCAAGGATCCTCATTATCTCAAAATTTCTCCACAGAACTCGCATATATGAAGCCTTGTCTGCACCAAGGGTAACATTGTTAGAAACATGTGTTTCTAACAATGTTACTAACAAACTTTGAAGATTTTATTGGAAAAGTTAATAACATTTGTTCCTAACTTATACTGAGTAACTTTGTTGGTAACAAATGTAGAAAACAACACTGTTATCAACAAGATTCTGTTTCCCATCACATCGATAAAGATCAAAGAAATGTAAGATGTTAGAAACTTTGATGCGAACGGCATAAGTATTTTGCTATTTCTCGAACGAATTTATTATTTAGTATTTAGTCTTGAATTGGTACACGCAATGGAGTGGTCATGGGAAAAATTTGTCTGTTAATAGAAATATTTCGTGAAAAATCAGTCCTTTGGGATGCAACTGATAAAGATTACCAGAATAAGCAAAAGAAGTATGACGCATGGGGGAAATAGCTGCTCGTTTGGACAGCGATCGTGGTAAAGTTTAAAAAAAACTCAAAGTTTGATTGGACAGATCCAGCGAGAGTTTAATTAAACTAAATCAAAATCACCAACAAATGTACTTTCCATAGTGACAAACCATTGTAGCTTCATTTATTCTGAACATTTTAATTTTCGTGTTAGATATGGAGTTTTGCATTAGAGCATGTTTATATTAAGCTTTATGAAAAATAAATGGGTGTTGCATTTTCAATGTTACGCAGTGTATAAACCAGTAATACACTGAAATGCGCATACAGTTATTACTATTCCTAATATTGGTCTTGCCAAGACACTGTTCCCTGAACTGTTGAAAAGAACTCGCTAAATTCACGACGAATATCTTGAGCAGTTATAGGTGATTTTTTTGGAGTCCGCTATAATGGCAGAAGGGAAGACATATTAGACTGATCTGATCTCCAAAGTCCTGAATCTCTATCGTGCCAGGTATCTATATCTTCCGAATCGAAAGTGCCTGGTGGTGCATAGAGCTGTCGCGATGAAGGACTCTTTCGTAGGAAATTATGTATTTGTTTTTTTTGATACTTTCTCGGGTTGTAGGAGTTTTAGTTTTCTCAAAATCCGAAAGACAGAAGAGATAATACCAAATACAGTTTCCACTACTCTTCGAGCCCTGCTTAAGCGGTAATTAAAAACCCTTTCCTTAGAGCCTTTTTCTTAAAGACCTGCAAATGGATTCATTATATGTGTGTGCAGCGGAAAAGCATCATCCGCGACAAATACGTAGGGTGAAGGTACGCTTCTTCCAGGAAGGCTTCTTTTACTGGGTAGGTTTAAAGCGCAGTCTTCTAGCATGATTTTAAAATGTCAGTTTGCAAAAACTCCTCCATCACATATGCGCCCTTGGCATCCGACGTTTACATAGATGAGACAATAACTAGCATCGACTACAGCAAAAAGAACAATGCTAAAAAAACTTTGATAATTGAAGTAGTCGCTTTCACTATTAAAAGGTGCTTGCAGGGTAATGTGCTTTCCATCCATTGAACCTACACAGTGATTAAAATTCCAATGAGTTTTAAAATCCTTCGCAATAAACTTCCATTCTTCTTCTGTTGCTGGGAATCTAAGGAGAAATGAACACAAATAATAGAATGTAAAAATAAATGATTTATTTTTCGTTTCAGGAATCCCACAGAGAAGGTCAAAATGTTGATGGGACGGAAACTCAAAATACTGAATCAGTAGAAGGTCGTAATATTTTCGGTGATGAAATAGTGGGACACACTACTCGTAGCGAACATAATAAAAAGCAATTCCAATCTCCAAAAAAAATGGTTTCTAAAAACCTTGATGGACATTCAAATTTATGACGACACTGTACAATGAAAGGAGACAACGAGATGACTATGATATTTATGGGGAGTATGTAGGTCGAAAAGTAAAAAGACTACGTACCGAGCATGCTCGAGTCACTGTACAGCATTTAATAAGTAACATTTTCAAATACCAAATTGCAAATAATGCCTAGGACCTAAAACTATTAACAACAAGTGAAATTAAAGAATGCAAAATAAGAAAAAAGTTTTTGCTTCGGCCGGGACTCGAACCCGAGATCTCTTGCTCTGTACGCAAACATTCTACACACATCTTTTTTTCTTACTTTTATTTTTTTCACATATTACTACACATGCTGCTGCCGCAATAATAATATCAATATCACCGTCATCCATTTCTGCTTTTACTTTCAACTGTCGAAATCAGTCTGGACGAATGTATTTGCAAAGGAGTAACAAAACAATGTCAGCAACATTTTGTTGGAGACAAATTTCGCAACAATATTTTTGTGAATGTTTGGTTTGAAAATTTGTTAAAAAATATTTTTATTAACTTTTTTGTTACTAACTTTATTTTCAACAATGTTTCTTGGTGCGGACAAGGCTTGAGATACACAGTTTAAAAGCCTAAGAATCATAAATTAACGTTTGGTATAAGAAACCAAAATCCCAATAAAAGTATCAAGTTAAAAAGGCGAGTATTTAAAATAGTCATGTTTTGAACAAAAATTAAATATTTCTATTATTTCTGTTAAGAGGCTTATGAGATGTTTTAAGGTCATAGGAATAAAAAATGTTTTTCACCAGTTGATAGCCCCTTTAATCGAGAATAACGTCTTGCATAAAAATTAGAATTATGGTAGAACATTATATAAATAAATATTATAATATAATAATAAACCGTCGATGAAAACCGAGCAAAAACGTCTATGCGTGGGAATATGCCTCTTTATCTCAAAATTTATTGACAGAACTGATATATCTGAGATCACAGTTTAAAAGCTACGAACCCTAGTTTAACTAGTCGTATAGGAAACCAAAATCACCACAAAAAAATCAGGTTAAAAAGGCGAGTATTTAAAAGAGTCGTTTTTTGATCAAAAATTAATTCTTTCTATTTTTATTATTTACAAGCTTTTATTTAACTTCACCTGTATATATGTATGTATGTAATCAAATCTTGCAACTCATTTTTGAAGAACAAACATCCGATTGACTTCAAATTTCGCATAGCGTCTTAGTTCCGGTGACAATACAATAATGTGGTTTCATCGGGTACCTACCTTCCCCCTAACGTGGGGGGTTGAGAGGGGGTAAAACTTTAGTTTGTCCGATTTCAACCTAAATTGGTATCTGGGGGTTTTTGAGGATGAGAATTACGAATTTTTGATCAGATTACAAAAATTCAATATGGCGGGTTCAAAATGGAGGATTTAATGTCAAGTATTTCTGATTACTTTCAACTGACTTCCACGTATCCGATTCACTTCAAATTTTGCATACCCATATAGTTCCGATGACAATCTAATAATGTGGTATCACTGACTGTCTACATCACCCCTAACCTGGAGGGCGGAGAGGGGGTAAAATTTTAGTTTGTTGGATTTCCACCAAAACTGGTATCTAGGGGTTCTTGAGGATGAGGATTACGAATTTTTGATCAGATTACAAAAATTCAATATGGCGGATTCAAAATGGACGATTTAATGTTAAGTTTTTCTGATTACTTTCCACTGACTTCCACGTATCCGCTTAACTTCAAATTTCACATACCGTTATAGTTCCGATGACAATCCAATAATGTGGTATCACTGACTGCCTACCTCTCCCCTAACGTGGAGGGCGGAAAGGGGCTAAAATTTTAGTTTATCGGATTTTCACCAAAATTGGTATCTGAGGGTTTTTGAGGATGAGGATTACGAATTTTTGATCGGATTACAAAAATTCAATCTGGTGGATTCAAAATGGACGGTTTAATAACGAGTTTTTCTGATTACTTTCAACTGACTCCACGTAGGTATCTGATTGGTTTCAAAATTCACATGCTCTTCCAATAAAAAGTGGGGGGGGGGCGTAGAAGAGGTAAGACTTTAGTTTGTTCGATCTTGACCAAAATTAGAAATGCCTAGATCTAGACAAATCTAAAAATGAAAAAATAAATTTATAAAAAAATAGTTTTTGAAAACAAGCTTTTATAAAATGGACTAAAAAGCATAAAATAATTTTTTGAGTATTCTGGTATCATAATAATAAAAGCGATGGGCGTATTAAAGAAAATTTACCCGTTTTTGTTTTAGCCTTGTTAACTTGAAGTTTAGTGAAAATCCAAATTCATTATATTATAGCAGAGAAATGTAAGGGTAGACAATTTTAATTTTTCTGATATGGATGGACATTATTACGCCTGCTTCGTATTAGGCAGATCATCCGCGACTGGCAGTGTGTCGATTTATTTTTTCACATTGAAAAAGAAGAGTCGGCCCATCATCGGTTGTAGACGATCCACCAAATGCGCATGGAAAGGCATTTACCTAATATTAAATACGCCCATCGCTTTTATTATTATGATATCAGAACACTCAAAAAATTATTTTATGCTTTTTAGTCCATTTTATAAAAGCTTGTTTTCAAAAAGTTTTTTTTTCTAAATTTATTTATGTTAGAGGCTTGTGAAATGTTTCAAGGTCATGGGACTAAAAAATGATTTTTACCAATTGATAACCCAACATTTTTAAAGTAATTGGTAATACATAAGTTGGTAATTCTGTGATGCATTTTGCTAGAAAAAAATAAATATTTAAAGCCGGTCATCCATTATTTTAAAAATTATATGTTCCCAAAATAAAATACTCTGCCAATATATGGGCCCCTAAGCTCACACTAGGTACTATAGTTATAGTGTACGTGTGAGCAAATATAACTAAAAACTGAAATATATTTTATTCAACTCTACACAAAAATACCTTTTGTTTGATACCACACAAGCCATGTTTTGACTTAAACTCAAATTTTTGAAATCCACCCCCACCCTTAAAAAAAAACAAAAACTAAAATGTATTTGGTTAAACTCCGGGCTCAATTACCTTTCGTTTGATATCACACATGCCATATTTTTACTTAAACTCTAATTTTTGAAATATACCCCCACCCTTTTTTTAAAATAAATTAAAATGTATTTTGTTTAACTCCAGACTCAATTACCTTTCATTTGATATCACACACATCATATTTTCACATAAACTCTAATTTTTGAAATCTATCCCCACCCTTTTATTTGGTTTTTGTTTGATGGATTTTGTTCATTTTTAAATGGGACCATCTTGACCCAAAACCCAGCCTAGGTACCAAATTTCATTGAAATCGGCCAAGCGGTTTTTGAGTTATGCGCGTTGGTCGTTACAGACAGACAGACATACAGACAGACAGACAGACAGACAGACAGACAGACAGACAGACAGACAGACAGACAGACAGACAGACAGACAGACAGACAGACAGACAGACAGACAGACAGAAAGACAGACAGACAGACAGACAGACAGACAGACAGACAGACAGACAGACAGACAGACAGACAGACAGACAGACAGACAGACAGACAGACAGACAGACAGACAGACAGACAGACAGACAGACAGACAGACAGACAGACAGACAGACAGACAGACAGACAGACAGACAGACAGACAGACAGACAGACAGACAGACAGACAGACAGACAGACAGACAGACAGACAGACAGACAGACAGACAGACAGACAGACAGACAGACAGACAGACAGACAGACAGACAGACAGACAGACAGACAGACAGACAGACAGACAGACAGACAGACAGACAGACAGACAGACAGACAGACAGACAGACAGACAGACAGACAGACAGACAGACAGACAGACAGACAGACAGACAGACAGACAGACAGACAGACAGACAGACAGACAGACAGACAGACAGACAGACAGACAGACAGACAGACAGACAGACAGACAGACAGACAGACAGACAGACAGACAGACAGACAGACAGACAGACAGACAGACAGACAGACAGACAGACAGACAGACATACAGACAGACAGACAGACAGACAGACAGACAGACGGCGCAACAAAAAAGTTTCAAAATCATCTAAAACGCAAAGATATATAAAAATTTTTGAAATCGGAGCAACTTTTTTTTCTCGAAAAAATTAGGATCACCATAGCTCACACTACTATAGTATAGTATATGTGTGAGCTAAAATATTAATTTAAAAAATAGCAACGAGTTAATGACGACAGCTAAGTATACAGTCCAAAGCACAATAAATGTGCCAATACAAGAAGGTATATTTAAACGCATATCTTACAAAATCAAGATTTTAGGTCGCCTCAAACAAAAATTTTGCAAAAAAATATCCAAAAATTATTACAACAAATTTGTAAAGTGTTTGCTCTTCGGCTATTTCCGCCTAATTACCAATTTTATTTTTGTTTCATAAAACGAGGAACTTAAAATTGGTTAAGAAACTTTTAAGAAAAAAAATATAATCCATACTAATGCCGATAACATTCAAGATGGCGCCTCCCTCTCGACCCCTTACAGTTAAAAGGGTGTTTTGCCATCTCAAAGATCGCACAATAAAATTAATTTTAGATAGACCATCTGCTTTACGCATTATTTTTTTTATTTATTTAGTCGGTTTAGAACGTTTTTCTACGTTGTCCGACGCCTATTCTACACCTCCTTCGATCCTGACAATCATCTTCCGTCAGATTTTTTTGACTCATTGATCTTTGGATTGACTGTTGCCATTCTAGTTTAGGACGCCCTCTTTTTCTGCGCCCTATTGGTTGCCATTCTAGGACCTGCTTTGGTAATCTTTCGTCGTTCTTCCGTTGTACATGGCCGTACCATATCAGTTGTCTTTTAGTGATGTCATCCGTTATGCTCCCCTCGATTCCCATTCTTTCTTTTATGATCTCATTTCTTATGTGATCTGTTCTAGATATTCTCATTGATCTTCTTATTGCATCCATTTCGACACTTTCCATTTTTGTTTTGTATTTTTCTGTTACGCGACAAGTCTCTATTCCATACAGCGTGCTTTTCACCATTGTTTCATATATGTTAAATTTTTATTTTCCATAAAATACTGTTAAGACATCCAATAACCTTTTTGCTTTTACTATTCTTTTTTCCAGTTCTTTACAGTCTGTTCCTGTCTTATCAAATGTGACACCCATGGAGATATTACTTGTCCATTGCCTAGTTCTAACTCACTGGATTCGTTTCCAATACATAAGTTCTGTGTCTTGTCCACGTTCACTGTTAATCCCCACTTTTGATATTCTTCCATTAACTTTCTCATCATATACTCCATGTCCTCTTTATCATTAGCTACAATTACTTGGTCGTCAGCAAAGTGTAGTGTGTATATGGTAAATCGGTCGTTAAGTTGTATTCCCATGCCGTGCACTTTCCGTTTCCAGTTTTTTAGAGCTACTGCGATATATATTTTAAAAAGAGTTGGAGAAATACAACATCCCTGTCTTAAGCCTTTTGTTACCAGGAATTATTTTGAAAGTCGATTTCCAATTTCAATTTTACATTTTGACCCTTTGTATAGTTCTTTTATCGCTTTTATGTATGTATGATTGATATTAGTCTGCTCTAGCACTGTCCATAGTTTTTCTACTGGAACGGTATCATATGCTTTTTGTAGGTCCACAAAGGTAACATGAGTCTCTATATTTTTGGCGCTCCTTTTCTCAATTACTTGTTTAAGACAAAAAACATTATCACTACAAGATCTGCCTGCACGAAACCCACTTTGCTCTTCTTCTTCTTGTTCATGAAAATCTTTCTCTATTAGATCTCTAAAAATCCTACCGTACAATCTACTGAGAGTACTAGTTACTGAAATTCCTCTGTAATAGTTGCAATCCAGCTTGTTTCCTTTTTTATGTATTGAGGAAATGAATGCAATTTTCCAATCATCAGGTACTGGATGTCCGTTTATGCATTGATTGATAATATATGTGAGATTTTCGATTAGTTTCTCTGATCCATATTTGAGCATTTCAGCATATATTCCTCCAGGTCCGCTAGCTTTTCCGGATTAAAGCTTTTTAATACTATTTTTTATCATTTCTTTTTCGATGATTACTTCCTCTCCGTGTACTTCTATGTCTCTCCTCGGAGAGGCTGCCAGATATTCGCTGCAACAGCTTCGATGCTTGCTTCCTTCAAGTTTTTTATTATGTTTGTATATATCTCTTCAAATGAGTGTTCTGTATTTATTAATTTTTTATCTAATCGGTTCTGATACAATCGATTTCTAGACTTCTAAAGTTGTATTTTTGATTGTCTTCGATTTATTCTAGGTTTTCATTTTCTTCAATACTTTCGTCCTTATTTGTTTTTCTGAAAGGGAATAATATTTTTGCTTTTACCAGATGATGGTCAGATCCACAGTTAATACCACGAAGTGCTCGCACATCATACCACTTTAATTGCGAGTGTTGTCCACCTATAGCATAGTCAATGATTGATTTAAGATTTCTTGTTGACTGAATCCAGGTATATCGATGAAAAAAAAACCATTATTTATTTTTAGGTTGTGGGTTTCACACAATTGCATCAGTCTCAAGCCATTATCATTTGTTACTTTTTCTCCAAATGGTCCTATCACTTTGCTCTGGGTTTGTCTACCAGTTCGGCTATTAAAATCGCCAAGCATAATTATTTCTCTGGTATTACCGATTTTGGTGCTGGTCTCATCAAGTTGGTCAAAGAACAGTTGTTTTGTAGCTACTTTTTCGTCATCTAATGGTGCGTAGACTGCTATTATGCTTATATTATGACCAAGCATCTTCATGTTCACTCGAAGTATGTTTTCACTAATGCAATCGTAGTCGGTAATCTTATTTTTTAGGTTTTTCTTTATTAATAAGGATACCCCTCTGGCTGCCCTTCTTTCTTTTGGGACTCCAGTGAATATATGGACAAAATTGCCGACACTATTCGTACCTGTTCCTTTCTTTTTTGTCTCTGTAAGTGCAATGATATCGATCTTACAATTCTGCACTTCGGTTGCAATAAGGTCCAACTTTTGATTCACTCCCTGTACGTTCCATGTAGCTATATTCATAGTCCTTTGTCTTTGCTTTTTTTGTCTTTGAGAATTTTCATCTATTGCTCCGAGGCTTTGTTTAGGCTTTTTGGTAATTGCTTTGTTTTACAAGTATTAGAGAACCAGTCTAATGCCTCAACCTTCTACTTGGAGGGCCAGGATTTTTAATCAAGGTTTTTCTCCTCTAGCCTTTGACGAGCCAACGCCATATTGTAAGGCAACAGCTGTCTTTTATACTATCCCTAAAAGAAAGGGTTGCCACCTACGCTATGATCACCGTACCGAGGTCCATTCTCTCCGCCTTTCATATCGATGTGGTCTTCTCCCGTAACCCTGGGAAAGGGACCCTAGACAGGTGCTAACTCTCCGGATCGGAGAGTACCTGGAATCTACGGAGGGCAGGGGTCGATTCATTTCCCCTGATAGACATCTGACGAGGTCTACCCGTACCTACGTTTACGCATTATACATGCGCTTAAACCAGTTGTCAAAGCTGTAATTCCACTTGTTTGTTGGTACTGTCAAAATTGCATTACGGAAGGCTTCGACTGCTTCCTTTGGCGACTTAAATCTTTGACCCATTCTTAATTTTCGGAAAGTATAGAAATCATTGGACTTAGGTAGGAAATGTATATAAGATGATCCAATAAGTCCTAATTTTTTTGGGTTAAAAAGTCAATGGTTTTTATGCTGTGTGCGATTTTGCGTTATCTTGGTGGAGGTTCGGGGTTAGTTTTTTGAACCTCAGCGATAAATTCCGGCAAACAAATGGTGATGTACTAATCGGCAGTAATAGTCCTTTGATCTACTCGATGAATTGTTGCCACATGACCTGCTTTTGAGACAAATCTAGCGACAATATTTTTGGATACACTTAGAGAACGGATGTCTTTCCTTGGCTTTTCTTTAACTTGGAACACCCAATCAGACAAGCAACATTTATTTTCGGGTTCATATGAGTAAATCCACGATTCATTACCACTGACAATGCTGTACACGTTTTTCGAGTTTCCTGCCTCAAAACGGTCTAGAGTTTCCTTACACCAATTGGCCCCAGCTTCTTTCTACTCATCCGTTAACAGATGCAGTAGCCAGCGGGAGACTAATTTTCTAACCCCTAATTCTTTATGCAAGTTTTTTTGAATTGAGGTCCTTAAAATCCCCGATGAAGCCTCAATCTCGCGATACGTCATATATCGTATTGCATTTTTGCAAACTAGAATAATTTTTTATTTCTTCTATACAAATAGATCAGTTAATTTTCTTAATATGTTATAAAAATGGCTAGGGAAATTTGATTTACCGTAGTAGCCGGCAATCCCGCACTTTTAATTAAATCCAGTATAGCTAACTAAATATTGTTAAAAATATTTTTATTAAAAGAAGCCTCTTTCTTTTTTGCATAAAAGACGAAAAAGGTTAATTTTAGAAACATCACGTTAAATACTTAATTATCTTCTAATTCTTATAACCAAATAAAAAGATTTGCATAGTCTTCGTTATTTAAGGTGGCAGGAAGGTAAACCTCCCCGTTTTTTATATTTTAACCCTACCTCTGTATCTAGGATCCTGGGCTCTAAGTCTAGCAAACTGTTCCGGGGTCATACAGGTACACTGGGGTTCCCTCGAAGCTCTGGATGGTGAGGCGGGCGTGCTTAGCGGTTTTCTTTTTTGTTTAAATTTTTGCTTGATAGGCGGTTCCAATTTGAGCGAGTAGGACGATGAGGCCTTGCGGGAAAACTTGAAGGAGGGCGACTGCAACGAATCAGACTACGGTTAATAAGCTTTTTTTAAAGCACTACTTTGGGACGAGTTATTCGTAATTATTTTTTAAAATAGGACTCATCCTAAAGAGTTTAACATTAAAAAAAAATTGTTCGTTTCCGAAAGATGTTTGTATTTATTTTCTCAGCAAAGATTATTGTATGAGACCAAGAGAGAGAGGAACAGTTTATATGAGTAGAAAAAAGAGAGAAGGTGGCGCATGCGTAATTAAAAACTAGGATTTTTATTTGTCTTTGAAGGGGAGCCAAAGCGTTTTGTCTCGCCCAACTGTTTTAAAACAGTGACGTAATGTTGACGTCATTAGTTTGACAAGCCCGCCAGGGGTTCAATTCCCGACCATACACGATGTGAGTGTTCTATGGTCTAAATTATACGCATTTGTAATGAGGTCACCAGGTGAGAAAAAAACGTATGGCGTATATATTTTTGCCAATCAATGTTTTTTGATTGACAGTGACGGAAACTTTACATAATCAAATACCTACCTATTTAAAAAATTCATTAATCATAGACACTACTGTTTTTTAAAAGTTTATTGTCACCGCTGTTTATAATATACTAAACAAAGATAAACAAAAATGACGTCATTACAAATTTTGGTTTTATTTGGACTAGATTGATAGAGCGGGAACAATTTTATGTCAGGTGACATTTAAGTCTATTATCCGCGCGGATTTTTCTTTTCGTGCGCTCTGATTGGTTGATTTAAAAATCTGGAACAATCAAAGCCTGAGAAAAAAAAACCGCGCGGATAATACGCTTAATGGACAGCCGGCTTTATCCTATACCACGTTAGCAACACGGATCACATAAACAAATATCAAGGTTGCGTCGCAAGGTCTGTATGGTCGAAGCGGGGTGAGAGGTGACAGCGCGTCATTTGGAGTTCTACAGTTTGATTAGAGCGCATTGTTTACATGTGTTTTTAAGTATTTTTAATCTACGATGGTTTATTTTTTATACTTGTGGTGTTTTTTTGGACTATATTTATTTAAAAACTGTAAATACTTGTTCTAGTTTATACTTACACTTTTACTTGTACTTATTTTACTTAAACTAAAAGCTTTCCAAGACATTGTTAATTTTGGATATTTGGTATAAGGTAAGTTGCTTTCTAGATGTTAAATACGCCAGGAGGGGTCTAGGACAACTGGGCACCGCCAACTCGGCACCGCCAACTGGGCGCGGCCAACTCGGCGCCGGCAACTGGGCGCCGGGCCAATTAGGCGCCGGACTTAAATATTTTTCTTCGATAAAATATGCAGATGAAAAACAAAATAGAGATTACATTATTATTAATGCAAAAAAATCTTTAAAAAATCTTTTACGTAATTTTTTAGAAATTTGGTGTAGTGTTCTAGTAACCTGGTAACATAAAATTTTCATTTTTGATTACAAAAATGGCGGATCCAAAATGGCGGATTTCTTTATTTTTAAAGCGATTTGTGTCAAACTTGAAAGTTTGCAGTGCTTGAGAACACTTAATATAGTTTTATGCTCAAACTTAAAAAAAATTAAATGGCGGATCCATAATGGCGGATTTTTTATTTATGCACAGATATGTATCAAATATAGAACTTAGCAGTGTTTCAAGTAGCTGATTATGATTTTTTACTCAAACTCATAAAAAATTCAAAATGGCGGATCCAAAATGGTGGATTTCTTTATTTTTAAACCGATTTGGCTCAAACTTAAAAGTTTGCAGTGCTGGAGATCACTTAACAGAGTTTGATCCTCTAAACTTAAGAAAAATAACTTTCATACATTTACATAGTAGCCAAGTTTAGAAAAATATTTCCAAACTAGTAAGAACCTTTCATTTTGAAATTTGTATTGGAGAACTTGGCTTTACTTTTATCTCAATTCTTTTTACGGAATGCCATTTTCGCGTACTTGGCTTTTTTTACATGAAATGTTTTTGTTATGATTTCACTTCTTTGTTAAAGGAATTGGACAATACTTAATTTTTAAAGTAGTAAAATATGCGGAATATTGTTTAAAACTTTTGCAATGCCTTACTTACAATTTTGAGGTTTTTTAATTTTTTTCCATGGTTTTATCGTAGTTCCTATCAGCCTTACAAAGCTCAGCTCTCTAGCGTTTCTGAAAGTGCACAATGTTACTTTTAATAACTTTACATGTATAGGGGAGGGAAATAAATTAAAATTGTCGTGTTTTTAAATTTTGTCCTATAGTTCTATCATAGTTCCTATCAGTCTTCTAATGCTCAGCTCTCTAGCGTTGCTGGAAGTGGGTAATGTTACTTTTAGATAAATTTACATTTATAGGGGAGGAGAGTAAATTAAATTATTGGACTTTTTAAATTTTTTCCCATGGTTTTATCATAATTTCTATCAGCATTCCAATGCACACCTCTCTAGCGTTTCTGGAAGTAGGCAATGTTAGTTTTATATAAATTTACATTTATAGGAGAGGGAAGTAAATTAAAATGTTGGTGTTTTTAAATTTTTTCAAATAGTTTTATCATATTGTCTTTTAGTCTTAAAAAGTTCAGCTCTCTAGCGTTTCTGGAAGTGGGCAGTGTTACATTTATATAACTTTACATTTATAGGGGAAGGAAGTAAATTAGAATTTTGGGGTGTTTTAATTTTTTTCTATGATTTAATCATAGTTGCTATCGGTCTTCCAAAGCTCAGCTCTCTAGCATGTCTGGAAGTAGGCAATGTTACTTATACTTAACTTTACATTTATAGAGGAGGGAAGTAAATTAGAATTTTGGGGTGTTTTAATTCTTTCCTATAGTTTTATCATAGTTCCTATCAGTTTGCCAAAGCTCAACTCTCTAGCATTTTTGGAAGAGGGCAATGCTACTTTTACATAACTTTAAATATATAGGAGAGGGGACTAAATTAAAATTTTGGGGATTTTTGATTTTTTTCAGGGGTTTGGTCATAATTGGAGGGGAGTAAATTAAAATTTTGGGGTTTTTTGATTTTTTTCAGGGGTTTGGTCACAATTTCTATCAGTCTGCCAAACTTCAGCTTTGTAGCATGTCTGGAAGTACAGTAGAATATTGATGATCTATACATGAGTGAGTGAGTGAGTGAGTGGCAATTTCGAGGTTTTTTGAAATTTCGTAACTACTTTACTACTTTATGGAATTCCATGAAGCTTAGAGGGGTTGTTGAACCATGGAGATCTATGACTGTGCAAAGTTTGAGATTCGTAGCTCATTCCGAAGTAGAGTTTTAGGTAGGTCAAAGATCGGCTGAAATGTTTCAAGAAAAGATGGTTACGGCGCGCAAACTTGGCGAGGCACTTCCGTGCCCTCAGATTTTACTTATCAAAACAAAATTTCGAGAAAAATACGTAAAAGATTTTTTGAAGATGTTTTTGTATAAATAATATATTTATTTTGTTTTTCATTTGCACACTTTATCGAAAAAATTTTTTTTTGTCATATTTACATTTAAATCAATAAAGGAACACAAGAAACTTAAATGTTTCCTACTATATTAAATGCTCTTTATTTAAATGGGCACTCCGGGTGACGTGTTTCCCACGCCTCAACAACTAGCTCTGATTGGTCAGTAAGCTACCAGGTAACCTATCCTCTATAGACCTTGGTTGCGTCATCGTACTGAATTCTCGCAAAATGAGCTTTTCTTCTATTACGTTGCCAGCTTTATAAAGGGTATGTCTGGGTGTCCATGGAGCGTTTTATCGGCTCGGATTAATCTTTCATTGAGCTCTGATTGATTGATTTAAAAATTTCAGCCAATCAAAGCCTGAGATAATACGCTCCTTGAACAGCCGGCTTATTTGGAGTATTTTCATGACTATTTCCTATTCAGTGAGCTAAGGAAAGAAGCTAGTTGATTGAAATTTGTTGTTTTTTTTTGGGGCAGTCCATAAATTACATAGGGGAATAGGGGTGGAGTTCTGCAAAGTTTGATAAGGTTCATAAAATAAAACTAAAAATAAACTTTGTTAAGTAACATTTGTTAGCCTACATAAAAATAAAGTTATCTGAGCTCCAATGTGTACTATTAGCTGGGTGAAGGTAATGCTTTACTAATTAAAATTTTTACTGTGCAGTTTTTTTAGGGGTCAGGACAATTCGCAAAAGCCACTTTTACTTCTTTTCAATATTTTTTGTTTGGCGTCCTAACCTAAATTATGGCCAGATATTACTATTTTCCTCAAAAAAATTGCACACCACAGAAAAATCGTTTTTTTCAAACACTTTTTTAAAAAGAACATTCTGAAAAAAAAATTTTAAAAATTGTTTTAAGGTGCATTTCTAATCGTGTTCGCTGGCAGAATTGCAATCCGACACGCGTGCTAGGCATATGGGAACCAATGCAACCATTTCTTATGACGACCACCGTGTCGCACGGTCCTTCGTGCTTTCAAGCTGTGAACTCTGAGGTCCGTGCTGGCGTCCGTGCGGCGTGCCAGACATGCGCAGTTCCATTACCTAAATGATCGGTATGTATCGGAAATAATCTCAATCGAGATCTTTTTGGCTATATTGTCGTGATTTATTTTATCCGCAGGCTTAAAACCTAATTTTCGCTCCCGAACGGATTAAAAAATAGATTTTATCCCCGATAAATGAAATCAACAACTATTTACGTTTGGGGGGTAAACTCAGATGGAAGGTAAGCCAACAAAAGGTCGAACCAGTCTTCTTTAATGATTACTTTCGCAAGCGATTGTTATGACAAAGGAACTACAATTAATTCTACTTGCGTAAGTAACCCGGAAAACTTTTTTTCCCTCGTCAATAGTTTTTTAAAGTTTATGTTGTTTATTAAAGTAAAGAACAGACCTGTACATGTTGGTAGCAAATTCTCAATAATTAATTCGGCCTAACCTAACCTAACCTACACTGTACGGACTTAAACCGCACCCACCCAAATTGTCTGTGTACTTACTAATTTTAATTAAATTCTACTTACCGAAGAGAACTCGGCGAGAGCACTTTCGGCTCCCATCACAGACCACATTTCTTCACACCCGAAAAATTCTACCGTCAAGGCTCCCATTTGCACTGTCCTCAATTTAATTTTATTATTTAAACAATTACTGCTTTTACAAGCTTGCAAATTATTATTAAATTGATCATACAGGGTGCTTCATAACAATATCTGTCCCCTATATTAGTACGAGTAAAAGAAAGATGAACATATAATCAAGGTGCACTTTCTGCAATACCGACTTATATCCCTTGTTACTTTTATCATACAAAGGTTTATAATTGTAGACACATTGTAGGAAGAATTCGTCCCTTTTTTTATTTGTCGATTGTGAGTTTTTCATTTTAAATAAGAAAAATATCTTAAAAATTTTGAGAAATATTACAATTTTAAACAACAACAGCAAATCCTATAAATATAAACACATCAATTACGCATGCGCTAACTACAGCACGCACGCTGGCACGCAACACGATTAGAAATGGCCTAGTCGGTGACAACTCCCGTGCTGGCTTTCGTGTCGGCCCACAAACACGATTAGAAATGTAGCTTTACTGATAAATATTTTCTATACAGAATAAAATTTCAAACTAAAACCACGGCGGCGGCTAGTTTTCCCGGCTGCGAATTGTGCCCGTGGCGAGTTGGGTCAGCGGCAAATTGGTTCGACGGCGATATAGGATCGGCGATGGCAAATTTTCTTATTTTCATTTATTTCTACAGTGCAGAGGCAAAAGAAGATACTTGCAAAAATTATGTTTCGACATATTATAATCTTTTAGGACGATTTTTTTTTCCTTCTAGATTATAAAAATATGTAAATAGTAAATAGTAAAAATTTAATGGTGTTTTACATATAACAATGTTTACACAAGTCAGTTATATGGGTGTTAACGGTATGATAGAGGAGGCCAAAATAAGAAAAAAACTTCATGTGCAAATTAGGGTGGAGTGATGTTATAGGAAAATTTTATTATTTTTTGAAAATCAGGATGCCTGACTTTGGGAAAGATGTGTTTGGCATGGAGAAGTTTTTTGCTTTTTTTTCACAAGCACCGCCACCGGGTCTGAAAAAAACCTGCATTTTTTTTAAAATTAAAATGCCTGACACTTTGGAGACATTTACTTGTGAATACGGAGTTTTTTTGCAGCAAAATTTTTTTTTTACGAGCAATAAATTTTTTTTAAACTAAAGATGCCTGACTGGGAATAATAAGAATTTACTGTTTTAATTTTTCCTCTGCACGCCACAGAGTCAGCAAAAAAAAAGAGAGATAAACTTCATAAATAACTCATAATATATGGTTTTAAAACAAACATTTATTTCTCCTTAAAAAAATTGATACAATTTATAGCCTAAACTAAAAAAATATAATAGGAAGGAAAATGTTTTTTATTCTCAAATTTTGGCATTATGGACCGTGACTCTAATTTACTTTTTATTGTCCCATCCCTTATTTCATAACCACAAACTGTAGCAGATGCCTCAGTCACCATTTTGACGGTTCTTTCCACAGCCTGTGTGTGGCAAAGGTAGTCTTTTACGTATGAAATTGCTGCTTGTTCTGGATCGTCCACGATTTCTGAAGCCTCGGACACAAGAAGATTGCGATTAACTCGATCTTGTTTCAGCTTATGTCGGACCCATAGAAAATACCTCATTACGTCCAAATAAGTAGGTAAAACCGAACAAACTAAGTCTTTAAGGCACCAAAAATCGGATATTCTATTGCACTTCCCGTTTTTTTAGATATTTTAATTATTAATCAAGAGTAAAAATGGGAAGCAAAAGGAAATACGTGCGTGTTGGCGTAATACGACTGACTAAATATACTAAATACTATATATATACTTTATTTAGTCAAGACTATACACGGCAATCATAAGACCGAGGATCCAATACGGATCCGTGGTTTGGTGGCCGGGGGCAATGAAAACCACTAACGCCAAAAAGCTCGAAAGCATGCAGAGGCTGGCGACCTTGAGCATCACCGGAGGTCTACTCCTAACATAGCCCTGAATACGATCCTGGGTCTCCCATCGCTGTCCACCTGGATAAAGAAGGAAGCGATGGCAACATACCTTAGGATAAGGGACGCGGGCGTGTGGAGAAGGAGCGGTGGACAAAAAGGACATTCGGAGATCGCGACTGTGACGAAAAAGGAGATTCCTTTATCGACGTACAGGCTAGCGATGCCAGAAAAGCGGTTAAGGGAGAAAAGGAGATACCGTGTAACCATACCACCAAGGGATGTATGAAAGGAGGACGGAGTTGAACTCCTTAACGACGCCACGGTTTGCTATACAGACGGATTAAGGCTGACAGACCGGAATTCGACCGGTGCAGGAGTGTACGTGGAAAGCAAGAGCATTGGAAAAAGCTGCCCGCTGGGATCCAATGCAACAGTCTTCCAGGCAGAGGTTTACGCTATACTGGCGTTAACATGGGAGGAAGAAATTAGGAACGAAACAGGAAAACGCCTCTGCATCTGTTCAGACAGTTAAGCTGCGCTGAAAGCACTGTGTAAACCAACCATGTCCGCAGGTTTGGTGCAGGAGTGTGCGGACGCACTTCAGGAATTGGCCGGCGTAAGAGAGGTAGAGCTGGTATGGGTCCCAGGCCACGTGAAAGTCCCCGGAAACGAGAAAGCGGACAGACTTGCCAGGGGAAGATCCCAGCAGAAATGCGTCGGGCCAGAACCGTTCCTGGGGCTCACAAGAGGGCAAATGAAGTAGGCCCTAACAGAGTGGACCCAGAAAGAGATATAAAGGGAGTGGACCAACACAGGAAACGCCAGACAGACGAAGGAGTATGTGACAGGCTACAGCAAATCCCGTAGGGACTGGCTGCTCCGTAGAACACGAAGAGAGGTGGGAGCCATAGTGGGAGTCCTGACCGGACACTGCGTCCTACAAGGACACCTGGCAAAGATGAGAGTGAAGGAGGACGCGACGTACGAGCGATGTTGGGCCGAGGACGAGACCTCAGCGCATTTTCTCTCATCATGTGAAGCATACAAGGAGGCAAGAAGAGAGGTATTCGAAGAGGAAGCCTTTGAGACGGAGGACCTTCTGAATCTGAGGTGGCCCGATATTTTGGCCTTTGTACAGAAGACGGGCAGAGTCCTTAGCGAAAGAAGGACGCAGTAGGGGGGATGCCCGGGGGTTGGCGAAAACGGCGCTTCATGTACTACTAATACTACTACTAGTCAATAATATCATTATACAAAAATGGTCACAACTGTTAAATGTTACATACAAAAACAATATCCAAAAACAACACCTATATAACTTTTAAATTAATTAACACAATATTGATTTAATTGACACATAGGTAGTTTTTAATTTTAAAATTTCAATAGTATTAGACAAGGCAATAAGTAAAATGCTATTGCTACAATATTTATAAACTAAACAAGGAGTTTGGCAACCATAGGAAATAAAATTAAAAAAAAATAAAAAAAGAGAGACATCTGCACTTTATCATTATCAGCCAGGAGTTTTGCCCTTAATAATGACTTAAAATTATTATTATTCTGACATATTTTAATGTTTTCAGGTAAGTTAATAGGGACCTATTGCAATAAAGCCAGGCATAAATTGTGCACTGTATTGATAGTTTCGCATTATAAGAACAGCTGTCTTCTTTCAAAATAAGGCCATTGTGTATTATAAGAGCCGGAATTAATAGTGACGCCACTATTAATGGAAAATAAACGACTGAATTTCTAAATTCGACTCTGGTATGTCAATTTTGAAAGTTCATCTGTCAGTTTTTAACGCGAAACTGTCAATATAGTGCCCGGCACAATTTGAACCTGGCTTTATTGCTATCATAACTATTTAACCCTTTAAAAAATAGTGAGTTTTGAGACCTAGACTGTTCAACTCTAGGAATATGGAAATTATTTCTAGATCTAGTATTGTATGCGTGAATGCTAAGGTTATATATAGCTTAGCTCTGTCTGTTAGGTATTCGGTGCCAAGCCTAGTTTAATCTCATGAACAAAAACGAGAGTGTTAAACAGAAAAAGTTTAGGTACCTTTAGCCACTGTAAAGTCTTGAGCATATCCTTAATATGTGTGAGTCTGGGCTTCTTAAGAATAATTCTCATTGCACCATTCTGTACTTTTTGAAGTCTGTCTTTCTCATTCTTGTTTAAAAGAAACAAAGTGGTAGAACAGTAATTAAAATTGGGTAATATTATACTACTAAATATTGTTTTTTTACTAAAAAATGACATATAAGGAGAACACCGAGAGAGATAACTTGTTTTAAATGCAATTGTTTTGACAATCTCAGACGCATGACATTTAAAGCTCAACTGTCTGTCTATCCAGACTCCCAAGTATTTAATTTTCTCAACCCTATCAATTTCAATATATCCCACTCTAATTGTAAACCCTTTATTAACCAACCCTCTATAAGTAATCTCTCTGTCAATTATCATATATTTCTTTTTAGACTCATTAATTTGTAATTCATTCAGGTTACACCATTGATAAATGCTTTCAAGTGTGCTATTTAAAGTATTTGAGAGTGCTTCTAAATTATCTGTGGCAAAATGGAAAAGAGCATCATCTGCACATAGGTGGACTGAACAATTTTTAACTGCTAAAATAATGTCGTTTATATAGATAATAAATACGAGCGGACCTAACACGCTACCCTGAGAAACTCCATTTTCCAATGTTAAACCATCTGATAAGATGTTATTTACTTTTCAGTTCTGTTTTCTTTCTTTGAGATAACCAGTAAACCATTCCAGAACAGTACCTTCAAGCCCTATATTCTTTAATTTACCAACCAATCTATGTCTATTAACAGTTTCAAACGCGCGCCTCAGATCGAGAAAAACCGCACCAACTGATAATTTTTTGTCTAAACTAACCCTCCAGTCCTTAAGTACACATTGCAGTGCTGTTTCGCAGCTTAACTTATTCCTAAAACCTGATTGAAATTTGCTAAGAATATCATTGCTATTAATGTATTCTATTAATTCGTTATGTACAATTTTATCAACAGTTGACAACAGATTAATAGGTCTCAGGTCACTAGCTTTTTTTTAATTTTGTACTTTAGGGATTGGTATTATTAGTGAAGTTTTCAATATGTCAGGAACCCGCCCCTTCTCTAACGAACAATTTATAAGATTTAACAGCGGCTTCTTAATATGATCATAAGTATTCTATTAGTAATATTAGTAATCAGTTTAATACAAGTCTTTACAAGATCGACAACAGGACGGGATCGTGGTCTTAATAAAGAACAACTAATTTACAGGCATTAGTATCTGTCTGATATAGTTTTTTTTAACAAAAGGCTGACTGTGCAGAGGTTTCATTACATCAACAAAAATAATTTTTTATAATAAACAAAACTTATTACATCAGTCTTTCCACCGCCCCAAGAGCCATATATGAAGACTTAGAAAAAAAAGTGGTATGGCGGTAGAAAGGCTTGAGAGGCAAAAAAGAAATATTTTTTGGGAAATTTAATATTTTTGCCTAATACAACTTTCTGTTTATCAGGCATGCAAATTTTCAGAAAAAAAAATATCGCTTCACCCCCTAATGTACATGGAGGTCCTGTTTTTAAAATGTGGGATTTTTAAAGTTTGAGGCGTAAGGGAAAAAAGAATTTTATCAAAAAATAAAATCCAGCAACGCTAAATGATTATCTGGCTCATTACACTGAGAAAACATGGCCAAGTAAGATTCCTACTTAACATTTTTCACTAGTGGTAAGTGAAGTTTCTGTTTATTCTAAAAACAAAACTCATTTACCATAGCCCGATCAATCTATTTGGCTTGAACTTATGACCCCTTAGTGATTTCTTATTGGCCCTAAGTTAATTTTCTATTTGTCATTAATTTTTACTCATTTAACTTTAATATATTTGTGGCAGAGGAAGTATCTATCTATGCTAAATAAGTAACTCTATAAGCACAAGCGATCTAATTATTTAACTAAGTAACTATTAACCCTCAACAATATTTCTATTTGCTACTAAAGGATTTTCCTATAAATTTTGTTTGCCAAGGACACTTATGTCTACATCAGCTGATTGAGTGGTGTTTATTCTCTTTTAAGTTTTATTTGTATTTTCTCTTTAGTGGTTTTGTTGTGTTTTCCAGTAAGTTATCAAATTCTACCAGCCAGCCCAACAAAACATATGATCCAATCCAAGATGGCTTCCGTAGGACAAACAAACCGATTTCCCATAAGCCGTAATGTTAACAAAAACCACAAGAGATCTAGTCTCAAAAATGATTCAGTTTTAAGAAAGGATCCTTTATGCATACCGGAAAAATGCGTTTTTCTTTAAAATATTAACATAAAGCGAGTAAATCTGAAATAAAAGGGACCATGTTTTCTTTAAAAAAGTAGGTTATGTTTTTATTTATTTTTGTTTTTTTTTACTTTTTTCCAGTTTTTTTAACTTATTTTGAATTATTACATGGACGCACCAAGGAGGGAGAGAAGCTCCCCGCGCCCCGGACCCCTAAACCACATATTTTTTTAGATAGTTTCCACATATTTCATGAATAAACAGAAAAAATAGCACAAAATACGACATCATGAGGCCTCGGTGCCCCTTCTAAAGGTATCGGGCCCCCAAAGGTCTCGGGTCCCCCCAAGTAATATTTTTGGGTCGCCGTTGATTATTATGCCAAAGTTTTTTGCTGTTGGGAATTGTAGCAGCGGGAGGGGTCATGATAATGTTAGTTTTTATTGAACATGAAGTTTTTTGATCAATGAATCATTCTGATTTAAATGAACTATCTGCCCAGTGAAGGGGTAAGTGGATAAATAGTTCTGTTAAATGTTCTTTGATCAACTTGATGAGACTATCACAAAAATCGGTAATACCAGAGAAATAATTATGCTTGGCGATTTTAATAGCCGAACTGGTAGGCAAACCCAGAGCAAAGTGATAGGACTATTTGAAGAGGAAGTAACAAATGATAATGGCTTAAAACTGATGCAATTGTGTGAAACCCACAACCTAAAAATAAATAATGGTTTTTTTAAACATAAGGATATTCATCGATATACCTGGATTCAGCCAACAAGAAATCTTAAATCAATTATTGATTATGTTATAGGTGGACAACACTCGCAATTAAAGTGGTATGATGTGCGAGCACTTCGTGGTGTTACCTGTGGATCTGACCACCATCTGGTAAAAGCAAAAATATTATTTCTTTTAAGAAAAACGAATAAGGACGAAAGTATTAGAGAAAATGAAAACCTAGAATGCATCGAAGACAATCAAAAATACAACTTTAGAAGTCTAGAAATCGAAAGTACTCAGAGATTGTATCAGAACCGATTAGATGAAAAATTAATAAACACAAATCAATCATTTGAAGAGATAAATACAAACATAATAAAAAGCTTGAAGGAAGCAAGCAACGGACCTCTTGGGTACCAAGATAATAGAAATAACAGGAAGATGTGGTGGACGGACAAAATACAGGAAATGGTCAAAGAGAAAAAACGCACATACTTGAAATGGCTCAGTACTAAGGGGCAAAGAGACCTAGAAATCTATAGGGAAACCAGAAGACAGCTAAGAAATTTGATACGCACAGAAAAAAATTAAATGTTCGAGCGCAAGTGCCACGACATAAACACACACGTAGGAGGTAGGCAGAGTTCTGAAGTATGGAAATTCATTTCTACAGTAAAAAACCCAACAAAAGAAAAAGTAAACATCCAGATAATCAAACCAGAACAATGGACAGAACACTACAAGGGACTGCTGCAGTAGACGAGACCCGAATATCTGGCAACCTCTCCGAGAAGAGACATAGAAGTACAGCGTGTCCCATTTTCGATGGTGAGGGGTAAAAAATATTTCCTAACAAACTGAAAAATGTCTAAAAAACATTTAGGGTTGGGAACACCCCCCACCAAGAGTAGCCCTCGTTATAGTATTGGGAGGAGTATACTGTATATCCATACCAAATGTGTTGCATCTCTCTTTGAACGTAGTGTGTGTACTAATACTGTTCCAACATGGTAGTCTTAAAAGAAGATTCAAGTGTATATCAAATTTGACCATTTTTGGTGTGTCTATGCTAGATCTACCGCTGCCTTGAGAGGGGCGTGATATACCTCATTAGAAAGGAAATTTCTTCGGCTTTAAAAATAAGTTTTAAAACCGGACATGCGTGACAGTAAAATTTAAAAAAATTAAAAAACAAATTTTTTCCATACTTCTCATTTATTTAAATGCCTATAAAACGTGCGCTACTGATGTAAGGGGGACGTGTTATACATCGTTAGAGATGACTTTTTATCAGCCTTAATAATTGTTACTTAGTTGTTAATGTTTGCAATTAATTGGGAAAATACTGTAGCAGAGGGGTGAGAGTGGGGGTGCCCCTTTACCACCACTTTAAAGAAGGACTAGAAATTAGAAAAAGTCAGTTTTAAATTATTACTAACCAAAAATAATTTTTTACTCACTCTCATTTTTATTTACTCAGTTATAAAAATGAATGTTCAAAATTTTTGTTTGATTTAAGGATTTCTACAAACACATTTATTTTTATCTCAAGAGGGCTTTTTAAAAAAATATATGTCTAGCTCAGTAAGTATTTAACTGTATACAATGGGCTTTCAACCAAAAATAAATTGGTAAAAATTTTTTTACGTCACAAGCTTTTATAAAATGCACTAAAAATTAAAAAATAATTTTCTAACATTCTAATATTATCATAATAATAAAAGCGATGGCCGACTGATGGAAATTTTGACGATGTTAGCACGATCCGTATCATTAAATATCACTATTTGCAAGAATCAATCTAGCTGAAAAATGCAGAGGTACCAAAACCCACCCAACCGCACCCAAGATACCCCAGCATTTCTCTGACATAGGTATGGCAATGGCATAACATTGCGGCACATCAAAAATATTTTTGATGACCTGCTATGTTGAATATTCTTTAAGTGTTTAGATCACAAATTTGGATTAACTTATGCTTTGATTTGCGGCCATCGCTTTTATTATTATGATAATATTAGAATGTTAGAAAATTATTTTTTAATTTTTAGTGCATTTTATAAAAGCTTGTAACTTAATAAAAAATGTTTACCAATTTATTTTCTACTTTTTAGTCTCAGCTATCTACTCTATAAAATTAAAATATTTCTTCAATAACAGAAGAGAAAAATTAATTCTAGATTATAATGAAATCGCTGATCGTGAGTTGTTTGGAAACTCTTTTTTTTATTGGGGTAAGGAGAGGGTGGGGGTAGAGGTAGAAATATATTTTTTGTTTGGGCTGTATTGCCATCGGACCTTTATGCATATACCAAATTTTATAAAAGTAATTTGAAGTGAAGTGTGTCAAAAACGCATTTTTATGAAAGAGGGTGGGGGGTAGGGTTGCAGGAAATGTTTTAATTATTGTTGTATTGTCATCGGACCTCTATATGTATACCAAATTTCATCCAAATCGAATAATGGAAAGTGTGTCAAAAACGCATTTTTCTATAGATGGAGGTGGGGGTAGGATTTTTTTTGAATGTTGTATAGTCATCGGGCCACTATATGTATACCAAATTCCATCCAAATCGGCTAATGGGGAGGGTGTCAAAAACGCAATTTCTATGGAAGGGGGTTGGGGTAGGTGTTGGTTGGATATATTTTTTTTAATGTTGTATTGTCATCGGACCACAATGTGAATACCAAATTTCATCCAAATCGGATAATGGGAAGTGTGTCAAAAACTCATTTTTCTATGAAAGGGGGTGGGGGTAGGGGTGGGTGGATAATATTGTATTGTCGTCGGATCACTATATGTATACCAAATTTCATCGGACCACAATGTGAATACCAAATTTCATCCAAATCGGATAATGGGAAGTGTGTCAAAATCAAATTTTTCTATGGAAGGGGGTGGGGGTAGGGGTGAGAGGATATTTTTTTCTAATTGTTATATTATCATCGGACCACTATGTGTATACCAAATTTTATCCAAATCGGATAACGGGAAGTGTGTCAAAAACACATTTTTCTATAGAAGAGGTGGGGGTAGGGGTGGAAGGATATTATTTTCTTAATGTTGTATTGTCTTGGGACTACTGTGTACTAAATTTCATCCAAATCGAATAATGGGAAGTGTGTCAAAAACGCTTCACAAGATTTGATAGATAGTTAGTTAGATAGTTAGACAGAACATCTGAAGCTAAATAAAAGGTTGTATTATTTTTTGGAAAAAAAAATAGTATTAAGGATAAAAAACACCACAAAAAATAGAAAAAATTTTTTTAAAAAAATTTCCCCTTTATTCGTACGCTAATGGAATGCGCACCACTGCCGTCAAAGGGTTCTGAGATACATCGATGGAAAGGAAATTGTATCTTCTTAAAAAATGATATCTAGAAGATTTTAAAAAAAGTTTGTTTTCGAGTTATTAGCAAAAAACTATCAAAAAGCACGTATAAGGGGGGGGGGGAACCACACATAGGTGAAAAAACCCTGAAATCTGGAAAAAAGTTGATGCAAACTGGATTTTTGTATTGTTATTTCTTATAGCATCTGGAAACCCCACATATTTTCCGCCAAAATCCCCCTTGAAATTCACTAGAAATAAAGTTCCTAAAAATCAGTTTTTAGGGTTTTTCTCGGGAACTGATGAGGTTTTCTTTTTAAAGTGAAGATAATATGCAAATTTATTCGTTATATACTATAAAATTAAGAAAAAAGCGTTACATTATAAAACAATATATATTTCTTATTTAATTTCATCACCCTCTAGGTAGATAACTTGTTTTAAAATGTTAATACTTTATAATATTGGGCTTGATTCTCACTTGTACAAAACGCCATATACTTAAATTTACTTTTTCTTTCCTTAAAGTTAAACAACTTTAAGTAAAGATTATACCAAAAGTCAATAATAGCCGAATCGCCAATGTGATTTTAAATTTAATAGTAATCTATTAAAATTTAATATGAATATATTAACATTTAATAGGAAGCCATCAGTCGTTAATATGAATCTATTTACACTTAATTGGAATTTATTACCAGTTAATATGAATCTATTAACCACTAATAGGAATCGATTAACAGTTGCTAGCAATATATTAACTGGTAATATGAATCTATTAACTGTTAATATGAATATATTAGCTGTTGACATGAATCCATTAACCGTTAATAGGAACATATTAACAGTTAAATGAATATATTAACAGTTATTCTGAATATATTAACTATTAATAGGAGTCTAGTAACTGTTGGTATGGATCTATTAACTGTTAATAGGAATATATTAAATGTTAATATGAATCTATTAACCATTAATATGAATATATTCACATTAAATATGAATATATCACTAGTTAATATGCGTCTGTTAACGGTTAATAGGAATCCATTGGTTGTTATTACGAATATATTAACCATTAATATGAATATGTTAACCCTTAATAGGAATCTATTAAACTTTAATAGAAATCCATTAACAATTAATAGGAATATAGTAACAGTTAGTAGATATCTATTAACCGTTAATATGAATCTATTGACCGGTAATAGGAATATGTTAGCCGCTAATAGGAATCCATTAATCTCTAATGTGAATCTATTAGGCCTTAACGTGAATCTATCAACCTTTAATAGCAAACTATTAACCCGTAATATGAATCTATAACATTAATACAAATATATAAACCTTTAATAGGAATCTATTAACCTTTAATAGAAATCGAACAACCACTAGGTAGTATATTTACTATTAATAAATAGTCAACTTGCTGTAAATAACGGATCATTTACAGTAAGCAGAAAGATATTAGTGCTAAAGAAGAAAATGTCTTGTGGTAAATAGATAAATCGTTATTTACCATACATAGTTTTTTATTAACTATAAATAGTTTTTTATTGGCCTTTAATAGATCGATCCGCTTACCCTAAGTAGAGAGTTCTTTTGTCTCATATTTAAGTGAAATATCTATCTAGGATAGGTAAGTGAATTCTTATAAATTGTGAGTGGGAATTTTTCTCAGTGAAGGATCAGAAAATTTGATTTTTTTTGTTACCTCCTAAAAGGACAAATTATATATATATATATATATATATATATATATATAAATATATATATATATATATATATATATATATATATATATATATATATATATATATATATATATATTGTTTGTGCTAATATAAACTTATAGTCGATATAGTATTAAAGTGGCACCGCGTCATCAAAACCTTGATGGGCGGGAAGGGACAGGGGTACATACAGTGGCACGCACTTCCTTTAATTTCTTTATTGATATTGTAATGGATAGGGTGAATAGATTTTCTTCTTTAATTCATAGTGGACTGTAACTTTAGTTAGGTGTAATTTTCTTATTTAATATTTCTTGATCGCGCAACCATACCAAAGCAGGAGAAAAAATGGCACTACTTTTTGATGGCTATTTCTCTGCTTGCGGGCCCGCTCTGGAAGTAGTCTCATGTTCAGTCTTTGTATTGAGGATAGTAGCACTTAATAACTAAGGTTTTTATGTTTAATAGTTAATTTTCGAAAGAAAATTAGTCTTCGAAAGAAGATAATGATTTTTCAAGAGTTCACGTGTTTTTTCGCTTGACAGAATGTGTAATTTTTTGCGCCTTTTGCGCATGTCCTTAACCCGCGTTGTTTCGACGGCGCAAGGTGCCACAATTTCAATTTGTATGGCTGATTATTTTTGAGGCGAAATAGATAAATTATAAATAAAATAAAACTAAAGAAAATTGCAGTAACATTTCCCGCCACCGAAAACGAATGTTTTCAATTATAGTAATTTAGTAGAAAAAAACGCGTTTATGCGTTTTTAATGTAAAACAAAGAAAAACAAAAAGATAATTCCAAACATTGTTTGAACGGAAAAAAAATAATAATTTTTTTCCTAATTTGAAAAGAAATTTATATTTACAATTAATTAAAGAAATTAAAATTTAATATTTTAATTTTAATCTGAAGCCATAGGCAAAGGGCACAGTTTAACTATAGGTCGTTTAAATAACCTGGTTTTAGTTTTCACCGTAACAACCCTTACATGCCCTTCTCGGCCGGGGTGTAACTCGACTATGCATCCAAGTAACCAATGAATTGGTGGCTCATTTTCATTTTTAATGAGTACCAATGTATTCAATTCAATGTTGGGGTTTGGCTCGTGCCATTTTGTCCTTTGTTGCAGGGTGTTCAAATATTCTGATTTCCACCTCTTCCAGAAATCTGTGTTCAACCTTTGTATAAGTTGCCAACGAGATAGGGAATTTAGTTTTAAATGAGAAAGATCTGGATCAGGAACTGAGTTTAGTGCAGATATCGTAAGAAAATGCCCTGCAGTCAAAGGAGCTAAGTCGTTCGGGTCAGAGCTTTGCGCCCATAAGGGTCTGCTGTTTAGCAATGCTTCAACATCGGTTAGAAGAGTATAGTACTCCTCAAAGTTTAAGATTTGATCACCGATAACACGACGTTTGAAAAGTAACAGCAGCTTCTATCATTATGAAATCAATGCGGTTATTAAAGAGCAGCCAAGTACGCAAAAATGATATTCTGTAAAAATAATTAAGTAAAAGTAAAGGTAAGTTCTGCAATACAAATTTTAAAATGAAAGGCTCCTACTAGTTTATAAATGTTTTTTAAACTTTGCTATTACAGCCAAACTTCTTTAAGTTCAATTTACCACTGTTCCTAAACTAGTAAGAACCTTTCATTTAAAAATTTGTATTGGAGAACTTGGCTTTACTTTTATCTCAATTGTTTTTACGAAATAACATTTTCGCGTGCTTGGCTTTTTTTTTACATAAAATGTTTTTGTTATGATTTCACTCCTTTTTTAAAGGGATTGGATAATATTTTTAAGTTTTAAAGTAGTAAAATATGCGAAATATTCTTTAAAACTTTTGCAATGCCTTATTAAAAATTTTGAGGTTTTTTTCCTCTGGTTTTATCATAGTTCCTATCAGCATTCTACAGCTCAGCTCTCTAGCGTTTCTGGAAGTGGGCAATGTTAATTTTACATAACTTTACATTAATAGGGGAGAAAAGTAAATTAAAATGTTAGTGTTTTTAATTTTTTTCTATAGTTTTATCATAGCTCCGATCGGTCTTCCAAAGCTCAGCTCTTTAGCGTTTCTGGAAGTGGGTAATATTACTTTTACATAACTTTAGATTTATAGGGAAGAGAAGTAAATTAAAATTTTGGGGTTTTTAACTTTTCCTATACTTTATCATAGTTCCTATCAGTTTGCCAAAGCTCAGCTCTCTAGCGTTTCTGGAAGTGGGCAAATACTTTTAGATAACTTTACATGTTATAGGGAAGGGGAGTAAATTAGAATTTTAGTGTTTTTTGATGTTTTCCAAGGGTTTGTTGACAGTCTACCAAATTTCAGCTTTGTAGCATGTTTTAAAGTACAATAGAATTTTGATGATCTATACATGAGTGAGTGAGTGAGTGATTTCGACGTTTTTTTATTTGATTTCGACGTTTTTTGATATTTTGTAACTGCTTCACTGCTTTATGGAAGTCCATGAAACTTGGTGGGGTTGTTAACTCAATAAAGATCTACTGTGCAAAGTTTGAGTTTCGTAGCTCATTCCGACGTAGAGTTTTAGATAGGTCAAATCTGCCGTGCTAAGCAAGAAGGTCGTATCTGCATATTTTGTTTATCTGAGAAAAAATAGAGTTTTTTCTGTAAAACTGCACTTAGCACCATGTGTGTATAACATGACGAATATAGTTTGAAATTCTTTTTTTTTAGGTGGTTCAGTATTTTCAAGGTCACAGAGCTAGCCGAATGCAGATACGACATTTCTCTTTAGTTTTATTTATTCTTATGCTAATAAAAATCGTGATTTCTTCAAAGTAATGTATTTTACTCTCAAAATATAATGCAAATTAAACATGGTTAGTGAGGTAAAAATAAACTTAACTTGAAATTTTGTTATTCGCTTAATTCTAATTATTCTAAATCAACTTCATGCTCGGTTTGTGAGTGAGATACGACAAATTGTACTGGAATCAGACACAACTTTTTCAGTGATCACATTAAAAGAATTAGTCGTATCTGTCATATACGACACTTTTTCTTAGCATATGATACATACAACATTTTTCATTGGGATCAGTGGCAATTTTGCAGATATGACATATTTTATAAGCTCATGTATACACCTAATTTTCATATTACGACATTTATTTCTAGTACGATAGGTGTAAAATGACGCAGAAAAACTTCAACAGGAAAAAAATAATTTTCGCCAAAATTGTCAGATCATTCTTCGACGACTTCTTGCTTAGGAGGGATAAAATATAGGCTAAAATGTTTCAAGAAAAGATGGTAGAGCAGTCGCGCGAACTTGGCCGGGAACTGCCGTGCCTTCAGATATACAGGCTGTATAACTTTAAGGGATACTTACTGGGGAAGGTCAATAATAGTAGATAAAAAGTTCATATAAAATTTGTTTCCAAGTTATATCATTTGTCAAGTTTGAAGCGTGGGGAATTCCATAAAATTATAGGTTAAGGAGATACAGTGTGGTCAGATAACTTTTGCAATAATTAATATATTTGTAAATTTTTTAAAACTTTATTTTTATGAGCTGGTTAAATTTAAAAAAATCTTGATTTTGGATAATCATTTAGGGGTGTTTTTATTACCTTCCTAGCCGGCTCAGCAATGGCTAGAGAAGGTATTATTTTCGACGACATGTGTGCAAAAGTACTTTCAACTAGAGCAGTTTGGTTCCCAAATTGTGGAACGTCGCCCAATATTGGGGGAGGGGGGGCGCATAAGTTCTGATAATTTGTTTTTTTTTTTTAATAAAATATGTTTTATTTTAGTAAAAATACAGTTTGTGTTTCTATATTTGGGGGAAGGATTCATTCATCAATTCATTAATTCGAAAGGGGGGCGCCATCGCCAAAGAAAAAAGTTAGGTTGTAGAGTAGTGAAGAACGTGTAGAGGCTGAAGGCTTAAGCTAGCAAGAGTTTACGAATTATTTTTTATAATTTCTGTGGCATAAAAAACATTAAGTACGGTTCTGTTTCTTGTTTGTACTCTCCGATGAAACGTTATTCCTTTTGATATCTTCTGATCTACTCTGCTTCTGCTACCACAACTATGTAGAGCACAAGACACCATACTCGTTCTAATAAAAACTAGCAAAAATTTCGCCCGAAACTTTTAATAAACACAATTTAAACGAAAATAACGCTCGATCAATCAAATCGATCGCGATGACAGACTATAGACAGAAGGGTCTAAACAATATGGCCGAAGGGGTACAGGTAAGACTCGTGATGTCATCTCCTCTTTATTCTACCTTGATGCTAAAATGTAAGCTTTATGAATGACTAATTTACGCCCTTGAACTAATTTTATAGGTCCAGCGTAGTCAATGCAAACATTTGAAAAACATTTCAGTTGTGATATTCTGAAGCTTGGAAGGTCACCCATGTAGGGGGTAAGCGCTTTGGGTTGAGTGCGATAGCACTTAACGCAATATGATAAAACCTTTTGAAAAACTCTACGTGCTGAAAGTACCCAAAACTGTTGTCTAAGTAAATACATAGTTGTATTAAATCCTGGGTGCAAGTAGGTTAAATGAATATTTTGAATGATAAGTTTGGTAAGTGTGCTATCACTTAGTAATAGTAGGGGGTGTTTTACATCATATGATAATGTGATTGAATTTCGAATCCGCCCGCACACTCTAATACGATTTTGGGGGTCGAGAAAAGGCGCTAATTTGCGATATGGTTTTGGTAAAAGTTCATTATTTTGTATTTTTAAGAAAATATCAGAAAAATGTTGATTTTGCACGTACTTGACAAGCACAAGTAAAGATTCTTGTAATTCAAAAAGCGTAATAAAACCAGTGCGTTTAGTGTCCTGATGCTTAATGTTGAAAAAGTATCTGTGCCAAATAGCAATAATACGTTGAATTTGTAAAATAGATGAATAATTATGTAAAAGATCGTTTAAAATATCATTATTCAGAATTGTGGCCAAAACCTGTATTTTATCTTCCACTAAAACAGAACTAGTAATATTCGATTCTAACAGGGAAGCTAAATTCCATTCAGATCGTGGAGAACATATTCAGGGGGGACCGGTAAACCATAAACAATGATTAAGTAAATTATCTGGAGTTAGACCCCGACTGGCGCAGTCGGCTGGGTTCTCCAGAGTTCGGATATGATACCAGGGAATATCTGGAATGGTTTCCTGGATTTGACTGACTCTATTAGCCACAAAAGTTTTCCACCAATGCGGAAATCATTGGCGAATAAATGTCAAGGACAAATCGAAGTAAATCAGCAAGGAACGTAGCTCCCAATAGCTCCAGACGAGGAATCGAAACTGCTTTTTGCAATAACAAGGAAAGATTTGATTTCGTTTAATAATTCGATACGTAGATATATAGCGCATGCGTAGCCGCGCTCTGAAGCGTCGCAAAATGCTAAAATTTGAAGCTTGGAAGGTCACCCATGTAGGGGGTAAGCGCTTTGGGTTGAGTGCGATAGCACTTAACGCAATATGATAAAACCTTTTGAAAAACTCTACGTGCTGAAAGTACCCAAAACTGTTGTCTAAGTAAATACATAGTTGTATTAAATCCTGGGTGCAAGTAGGTTAAATGAATATTTTGAATGATAAGTTTGGTAAGTGTGCTATCACTTAGTAATAGTTGGGGGTGTTTTACATCATATGATAATGTGATTGAATTTCGAATCCGCCCGCACACTCTAATACGATTTTGGGGGTCGAGAAAAGGCGCTAATTTGCGATATGGTTTTGGTAAAAGTTCATTATTTTGTATTTTTAAGTAAATTATCTGGAGTTAGACCCCGACTGGCGCAGTCGGCTGGGTTCTCCAGAGTTTGGATATGATACCAGGGAATATCTGGAATGGTTTCCTGGATTTGACTGACTCTATTAGCCACAAAAGTTTTCCACCAATGCGGAGATCATTGGCGAATAAATGTCAAGGACAAATCGAAGTAAATCAGCAAGGAACGTAGCTCCCAATAGCTCCAGACGAGGAATCGAAACTGCTTTTTGCAATAACAAGGAAAGATTTGATTTCGTTTAATAATTCGATACGTAGATATATAGCGCATGCGTAGCCGCGCTCTGAAGCGTCGCAAAATGCTAAAATTTGGCAACGTTGTATGTTAGATGAAAAGATGTATCTAGGGAGAGAAATCTCCGATAAACTAGAAAACTGTGAGTTAAATTGTAACCAACTTTCGCAGATGTGGGGTGGGGTTTGATCATCCCAATCGATTTTTTGCTTCCAGAGTTCTTGCATTATTGATTTAGCGAGAAGAGTTACTGGCGATATGTATCCGCAAGGATCGTATATTTTAGCAATTACAGAGAGGATTTTACGTTTTGTTAACGGACTATTATCTTGATTGCATTTATATGAAAATGTGTCTGACGAAGGGTTCCACTGCAGCCCTAAGACCTTAATACTAGAAGGTTGTTCCTTATCGAAAGATATTGGAACTTGACAATCTGAAGGAGATAATGATGATAGCAATCTTGGGTCATTGCTTGCCCACTTACGTAGTTCAAACCCACCGGATTTTAGCAAGCCAATCAGCTCTTTTTGTAGCGCTTGTGCAGAAGACAAATCAGAACTGCCCGTACAGACATCGTCCATGAAAACGTCTTGAAGAACTGCTTTTGCAGCATTTGGATACTTATTTTTCTCTCGAAAGGCTAACTCTCGTAAGGTTCTAATTGCTAAGAAAGGGCTTGAAGTGAGTCCGAAAACAACAGTATTTAAACGATATTCTTTTGGGGGTTTATTGGGGTGAAAACGCCACAATAAACGCTAATAGTCTCTATGTTCAGGTATTAAATTGATTTGCAAAAACATTTTTTGAACATCACTAAGAATTGCTATAGAAGGAAAACGAAACCTTAATAAAATAGTTGTAATTAATATCTGCATTAAGGTTAGGGCCTGGTAAAAGAGTCTCATTTAAGCTATAATTCTTACTTCCAATTGAAGATCCATTAAATACAATTCTCAAACGCATGCTTGTACTATCGGGTTTTAGTACCCCGTGATGTGGTAAATATGAAACATTCATTGATTTCGGTTCATTATTTAAAATAAGGCTCATGTGTCCGTTTTTTAAATATTCTAGCATAAAATCTGAATACATGGAATACATTTCAGGATTTTTAAGAAGTCTAGATTCTAATGAAGTGAAGCAACGGTAAGCTCTAGAAAACGTGTCACCTAAGTCGGGTTCAGAGTGCCTAAAAGGTAAAGCTACCATGAATCGTCCCGTGCTATCACGTAATACCGTATTTTGATAAATTTCCTCAGCTTTTTTTTCATTTGGGGATAAATAGCTTTTTTGAGGAATCGATTCAAGCTCATAGAACTTCCTAAGAGTCAAGTCTAGAGAGTTATCGAAAGCGGTAAAGTAGTTTTCGATTTTTAAAGGATTGGATTGATAAGATATATTTTGTTCGACCCTGCCTAACAACACCCATCCCAGCTCGGTCTCTAGGGCGACTGGTTGACCTTGACACCCAGAAATACGACCTGATTTAATAATTTGGGAATAAATCTCGGCGCCTAAAAGTAGATCAACAGGGGCTGGTTTGTAGAAGAAGGGGTCGCCTAGTTTAATGTTTGAAAGATAATTCCAATTTCTTGGATTCATTTGGACACTCGGTAAAGAAGAGCATAATCTTTGAACGACTAAACCGTTAAAGAAAAATGTGGGATTAGTTTTTCCAACTGGACGAATAGTGCATTGCGTCATACCTTTTGTTGAAGAAGAAGATTGATTTATTCCTAGAATAGGAACAGATAATTTTTTCCTAGATAAACCTAACCTATTTAAGCAGTTTTCGCTGATAAAAGAGGCTTCGCTGGCGTTGTCTAGGACGGCTCTCACTACTTGATAGTTCCCGCCCCGCGTGCATCGAGGATGTCTACAATAGTGGTAGACAATAGTACTGTGCTTTGACAGTTTGGAGTGAATGAGGTATAACAGTTGGTTTGGTTAGGTTGTTGTCGAGATGTATTTTGCGTTAATTGTTGATTTTGTTGGATATTGACTTTGATTGATTTGTTATTGAGATTGATCTTGAATTGGTTGCATTTGTGACTTAAAATTAGATTGATTTGAATGCTGCATGCTAGTTAAGGTTGGGTTAATATTCTGCTGAATATTTTTATCACAGAAAGGTATTTGATTTGAATCGATATTATTAGGATATAAACTATAATTTGGTTGTTGATGCTGCGTTGGTGACTGAATGTTTGAAATAAATGAAGAAGTTTGCATGTTAGGTTGGGCTGGGTTAGATCGAGTTGTGACGTCACATAATAAACTATGGTGACGTAACCCGCAGGATTTGCAATTAAAAGGCGATAAGCAATCTTTTAAAAGAAAATGATTTGATCTTAAACAGTTGCCACATACATTATTTTGTCTCACGAAAGCAAGACGATCAGCTTGAGTTTTTTGTAAAAAAACTTGGCATTGAGAAAAAGGATGTACCGAAAGGTTACATAACTTGCATTGTTTTGATAATTTTGTTTGAAAGTTGCGTTGATTATGATTATTAAAGTTTGGTAAAATTTGTTGTTTTTGAGGTATGCCTGTCATAAAAGAGTTTTTGAAATTATTGTTATTATATGAATTTGGTTTTGAACTATTGTAGTTACCAGATCCAAAAGTTTTGATTTTTTTTCCATATTTGTTACTGAAGGCTGAAAATACTGAACCGATTCTAGTACTTGGCACAGTTTTTCTAAAACCTCATATAGATCGGTGTAACTAGGAATTTCTTTTTCAGTATGGCAAACCTCAAAGGCCAATCTAGTGGGAGTGTCTATTTTTCCCAGCAATAAATTAAACAACGGAAACTGCCAATCTTTTGTATTAAACTCTAAGGCATTCAGGGCCTCTAGATTTTCAGTAAACGTGTCCAAAATATTTCTAAGAGCTCTGATTTGATTTCATGGAGGAAACATGCACAATGGAATTCCAGTATGACGTAGCTAAAAGGCGCTTATTGTTGTACCTTTTTTGTAGATTTGAGAAGGCAATTAAATAGTTACTATCGGTAACTGGTAACGACTTTACCAAATTTAATGGTTCACCCTGCAATAAAGTAATTAAATACCGAAATTTTGAGGCATTCGATAGTACAGGATTTTTGTCTATTATACTTGAAAAAAGATCTAGAAAAGTCGGCCATTTTAGCATTGAGCCCGTAAAAACCGGAATTGAAGGTTTAAAATCTTCAAAACTATGACTGGTTCGGTTCGGTTCATTCGGGAGTAGGCGCAGAGGACTGCGGCCTACAAGTGCCTGGAATTGGAAATAACTTGCATTTGCTTGAAAATAAAAAGTGTCACAATTTTTTCTAATTGCATCTTCCTCATCGAAATCTTTATCGTCGGTCAACAACCCAATCCAAATACTGATCTTCCAAAGTTTCAAAAGCAATTTGAAAGATAGGGCGCTCGGCTTCATCATCCTTGGCGTTTACCGCCAAAGTATAGATTTCAGTGATCCTAGTCAAAGCGATTTTTCTTTTTTTAGTAAATGTTTTTAGTTCTGCATCCCCCATTATGATAGGTATTTTTTTCGTATTGACTTGGTTTTAAATTATTGAAACAAAAGGCTAGTAAGGTATCTATTTTAAAACAGTTTTTTGAGTTTTTGATTTTTTGTATTTGGTTACTTGGATTTTGATTTATTTAAACACTTTTATTTTTTGCACTTTAGCGCACTAAATATGTTTAAAATCGCGGAAACGCGAAACCGAAAGGCGATATTTGATAGAAGATTTGTATTTTATTTTTGCATTAAATCAAATTTTGAAAACACAAAATTCCCGAATAAATAAATGCATTAATTTATCGATAGTAGGTAGTAAACAAGACTGACCGTGTAGTTTTTATTTTAAATTTAGGAGGCCACACACACGCAAACATCCGTAGGTATCAAGGAAACTTGCCTACCTACAACTAAACTGTGCGCTGTTTGATAAGAATGAATCCCAATATAGCGTTCAAGAAAAATTAGAATATTTTTAAAAACGCTTATTCACAGCCTAGATCCGGCTCGAAGGACCATAAAATGTAATGGATAGGGTGAATAGATTTTCTTCCTTAATTCATAGCGGACTGTAACTTTCTTTTGGTGTAATTTTCTTATTTAATATTTTTTGATCGCGCACCCATACAAAAGCAAGAAAAAATGGCACCTACCTTTTGATGGCTATTTCTCTGCTTGCGGGCCCGCTCTGGAAGTAGTCTCACGTTCAGTCTTTGTATTGAGAATGGTAGCACTTAATAACTAAGGTTATGTTTAATAGTTAATTTTCGAAAGAAAATTAGTCTTCGAAAGAAGATAATGATTTTTCAAGAGTTCACGTGTTTTTTCACTTGACAGAATGTGTAATTTTTTGCGCCTTTTGCGCATGTCCTTAGCACCCGCGTTGTTTTGACGGCGCAAGGTGCCACAATTTGAATTTGTATGGCTGATTATTTTTGAGGCGAAATAGATAAATTATAAATAAAATAAAACTAAAGAAAATTGCAGTAACAGATATTGATTCCCAAAACGAGGCACTGTACTTACTTCTTACTATTTTACTTGCTTTTTAGTGATGTGTTCTTTTAAATGATTTCATTAGAAAGGAACATATATTACTCTTATCTGGTTGTTACGAACATATTGATTTAGCCGGGCTTTGACGTTTTCTATTCTTTGTTGCTTTGACTGTTTTATGTCAAACAAATTACGACCGAGCTTTTTACAAAACAAATTACCGCTTTTGCAACTAAATCAATATTTGCGCACATTTTATCGGATCTTTATTTATTAGGTAAGACCTATTTTATCTCTCCTTTAAAATGTCTCAGTGTTTTATCATACACATATAAAGCGGCACACTGTATGTACAAAGTGAAACACTAATTTTTTAAAGTGTCTTTACTTAGATTTTGCGCAAAATTTGCCAAAATTAGGTTAGCTATGACGCTGTGCCACTTATATACATCCTCAACTATAAAAATATTAATGATATTTTATACTTAGAGACCTGTTTCTAATAACATAAAACAGCAACCAAAATATTGCATTTACTATGGCAATTATAAAAGTTTAAAACCAAAAAAATGTTTTTCTTGAAAATATTACCCTAATAATTTTTTTAAAACCAATTTTATTTTTTATTATTTTTCTATTTTAATACACCTCACCAAATTTTATATAATTGTTGTGTTTTTTAAAGAAGTTGTAAGTCTGTATCTCGAAAATAAACGTTAGTTTTTTTCAGTTTTTTATGTTTTTTTTTCTTATTTTGATCTCTATCACGCATAAAAATATTGTGAGTCATACATACCATTTACAACCTGTAAATTATTGCAAATAAAAAACGAGAATTTAAAAACTTAAAAAATCTAGGTAACATTGGTACATTTTTAGCTCACACATATACTATACGATAGTAGTGTGAGCTATGGTGATCCTAATTTTTTCGAAAAAAAAAAAGTTGCTCCGATTTCAAAAATTTTTATATATCTTTGCGTTTCAGATGATTTTGAAACTTTTTTGTTGCGCCGTCTGTCTGTCTGTCTGTCTGTCTGTCTGTCTGTCTGTATGTCTGTCTGTCTGTCTGTCTGTCTGTCTGTATGTCTGTCTGTAACAACCAACGCGCATAACTTAAAAACCACCTGGCCGATTTTAATGAAATTTGGTACCTAGACTGGGTCTTGGGTCGAGATGGTCCCGTTTAAAAATGAACAAAATCCACCGAACAGAAACCAAATAAAAGGGTGGGGGTAGATTTCAAAAATTAGAGTTTATGTGAAAATATGGCGTGTGTGATATTAAACGAAAGGTAATTGAGTCTGGAGTTAAACAAAATAAATTTTAATTTATTTTAAAAAAAAGGTGGGGGTATATATCTATCTATATATATCAAAAATTAGAGTTTAAGTGAAAATATGGCGTGTGTTATATCAAACGAAAGGTAATTGAGTCCGGAGTTTAACAAAATACATTTTAGTTTTTGTTTTTTTTAAGGGTGGGGGTATATTTCAAAAATTTGAGTTTATGTCAAAACATGGCTTGTGTGGTATCAAACAAAACGTAATTTAGTCTGGAGTTGAATAAAATATATTTCAGTTTTTAGTTATATTAGCTCACACGTACACTATAAGTATAGTACCTAGTGTGAGCTTAGGGGCCCATATCTTGGCAGAGTATTTTTCGTAGCAGAGTAGACTTATATTGTTACTAGAGAGAAAAAGGTAGTTTTTCCGTAACTAAACGAAAAGACTAATTAGCAGACACAGGTGAAGTTGGAAAAATTTACACAATTGTTTGCTCCTAGTTCGTGACCACCTCGAAGAACACGTTTACAATAAAGGTTTGATGTTTTCTCGGTGTTAGTGTTAAATTTTAGTAGAAGTGATCTCTTCTATAGGAGCTCATGAATACAGATTGTGTGATTTTAGTAGAACGTTTTTATAGGAAAGATTTCAAGAATAGACGTCCAGATCGGAAGATTTGTCGAAAAAATAATAACAGTCTTGGACGAGAAGTTAGCTGCCATGGCTAGTCCACAACAAACGCCTTGCAACTGGCTTCTATTTCGGTGTTTGTCGAAAGGAGTGAGAAGCATTATAAAAGATATAAAAAAAGTAGCATATGGACTTTGGACCAAAAACCTTTAAAAAAAAAACAAAACCTTTTTAACTTTTTTTGAAAACTACCAAATTGTTGGAAAACATATACATCACATTAAAGCAAAATGTTCATTCTATTACTTTTATTTAAACTATTTTTTAAAATTTTGCTTTGGTATTATTATTAAAAATATAATAGAAAGTTATTTTATTGTGGGTGCTGATTCATCTGCCATTTTTTGCAACTCTCTGCGATAATTTTTATTTTGGTGGGGGCCATATCTTAAAGAAAACGCATTTGCCAGAATGAGAACAAGTCAAAACCTGATCTATGGAGTGCCCTTAATAAACTTAACTTATCGGCAAAAAGTTGGCATGACTTGCACACGAAACCGCCTTTTAGGCCGATTTGTCCATAGACTATGTTTGACAAATTGTGTAATATTTAATTTAATTTAATTCAAAATAAATTTTATATCAATGCCTAAAAGCTCGCCATGTGACATTCTTTTAGAAATTTAATACCTACATATAACTTTATTTTCGCCAGCGTTCCTAATATTTCTTACTTTAAATATATTTTTGTTTTTTAAAAGCCATAACACACTTAAAATACATTTAAGCAAACATACCAAAATTAAAAGCTATTTTGTAAATAACTAGCCAAGTAATAACTGGCTTCGTCAGTTAGCCTGATTTGAACGCATCGTAGCGTAAAAAAACTGCCTTAACTAGACAGAAAAAGTCATGGAACATTTAGGTATTCCAAATTTCAATAAAATCGGTTAAGCAGTTTCTTAGATCAGCAGTAACAAAAAACAACCCTTTTCCTTTATATATGTCTTGATTGATTTACAAGAATTCTAATATAATTCAGCAGATTTTTTTTGCTAAAAATCAGTACATTTTGACGTGGCTAGATTACGCTCTTTTTACTCATCTGACTTTAACTACACGTCGTAAAATGGAGGGCGGAGATAGCAATTCATAAATAGTATCAAGTCCCTATCCAAGTTCGTTAGTTAATTCACTTTTGCTCTGAGGTAGATGAAGAAATATTTATTTATATTTTATATTTATGTTTCCAATAAGCTAGCTAACATTATTTTATAATGCCAACATTTTTAAATATTTTTACAAAGATGCAAGTCAAGTGAATCGGCAACAGCCGCCCCAAAATAAAAAATAAACCAAATTTAAATTAGTCGTAACAAATAATAACTTTATAATGCATTTTTTTTAATCAACATAATTTTATAAGAGTTATTGTGTATGTTAGGACTTTTCGGACACCCTGTATGTAATTATTTAAGTATCAAATATAATAAAGCATACAAACTGCTAGTATGACATAATTATTATAGCTTTTTAACTTTTACATTTTTTTTTTTTTATGTATCAAAAATTTTAAAATCCTCTGTACTTAGATTAATATTATAATAAAGCATACTTATGATATAACTAGTCGTTTCTTTTCAAATTAAATAATTCAGGACTTTCTTGTCTTACGAGGTAAATATAATTCTTTGCCCGTGTAAAGTTTTGTGCTTCTTCTCTTAGTGTAATATGTTGGGTTAGTGTCAAGTGACGTCACGAATTCGATACCCATAAGAGCAATGCTTTATCTGTCATGTTGTCGCTTCTGAGGTAACTCTTCTGAGGTGCCGTGCTGTTATTCAGTGACGGTGCATGATGTTTTGGACAGGGTAGGCAGAAATGCTTGACGGAGGCAAATCCACTGAATACAGAACATTTTAGTGGTGACATGCCCAATTTTTGTCCAAGACACTAAAATTTCATGATAAAAACTTGTTCAAGGAGGGGGAAAAAGTCCCCCCAGTGCCCCTCCCCCTTATCTATGTGCCTGGTACCTATTTCTCACAAACTATTATCAAACTGAACTTCACTTCATATTGTTCAACTGTTTTTACTTGTGGAAATGTAATCACTTTACACACTTTTCTTATGAATAATATTATTTGTGATAATAATTAACAAATAATACTTGATAATACATTGTATTCTATTTCACATTCACATCGTTACATTACTATAACAGAATAAATCACATGAGAGACTCGGGTGGCATCTACTGGTCTCGAAGGATGTTAATTTCTCTACAACAAATTTTTTATTTGGACCAACATAGCAGATGATAGGGATTGCTTCCAAGCTTGAGAAGTTTGTGTTTGTTGCCTTGTAAACACTTAAGTAACCTGTAACAAAAAAAATCCTATATTAAAAACTAATAATTTTCAAGAAGATGCAAACTTTTCCAGCTCTAATTATAAAAAATCAAGGACTGTACACAGAGAATTTCTACAGTCCTTGGTAGAAAATAACTTAATATATAGGTAATTGAAATATCAACAAGGTGCCACATGTCCTGTTCAAAACCGTACCAAAAACAAAAGTTTTTTAAATTTTAAGGCCTGCGTCCCAAGACCAACTTAAGGCATAATTTTCGAGGTTTTCACGGTATTTAACGCACAGACAATAATTTAGCTATGCCTTTAGAAATATTTCCAACTGAAAAAAAAAACATTTTTTGACAAAAGGTTCCCAAAGGGGCTCCCTGTTGTTAGCGAAATACTAGACAACAAGGCTACTACTTACGTTTGAAAATTCAGCACAACACAGGTACAAAACCACACCAAAACTATCGAACGTTGAATATAAACAATAAATTAAAATAAAAATTTCCACAAATAAGGCAATCCTAAACCACTTTTGTGGACAGAACACCAAAGGGATTTGTGTTTATTTTTTACAAGCTTTTATTTAGCTTCAGATGTTCTGTCTAACTAACTATCAAATCTTGTGAAGCGTTTTTGACACACTTTCCATTATCCGATTTGGATGAAATTTGGTACACACATAGTGGTCCCATGACAATACAACATTAAGAAAAAAATATCCACCCACCCCTACCCCCACCCCTACTATAGAAAAATATGTTTTTGACACACTTCCCGTTATCCGATTTGGATAAAATTTGGTATACACATAGTGGTCCAATGATAATACAACAATAAGAAAAAAATATCCTCCCACCCCTACACCCACCCCCTTCGATAGAAAAATTTGTTTTTGATACACATCCCGTTATCCGATTTGGATGAAATTTGGTATACATATAGTGATCCGATGACAATACAATATTAAGAAAAATATATCCTCCCACCCTTACCCCCACCCCGTTTCATAGAAAACTGTGTTTTTGACACACTTCCCATTATCCGATTTGGATGAAATTTGGTATTCACGTAGCGGTCCGATGACAATACAACATTACAAAAAATATATCCTCCCACCCCTACCCGCACCCTCTTCCATAGAAAATGCATTTTTGACACGCTTCCCATTATCCAATTTGAATGAAATTTGGTCCGATGACAGTACAACATTGAGAAAAAAAATACTACCACTCCTACCCCCACCCCCATCTATGGAAAAATGCGTTTTTGACACACTTCCCATTATCCGATTTGGATGAAATTTGGTATACATATAGTGGTCCGATGACAATACAACAATAATGAAAAAATGTCCCCACCCCCGATAATCAGCTCCCTCACAACCAACCTACCATAATCTGCCCCCCGACCGATATCATAAGGACTGAAGATTTTTATTTAATGATATGACATAACTTTTTAAAACTCACTTTTGCATTTGAGTAGGGGAATGTGTCCGCGATCAGACATAACAGGTATTATCCTAAATAAACCAGATCACGTTTTTATTTTCCATAAATAAAGGCTCAACGAAATTTTTATGGTGAAATATAAAAGATAGATCAGAGCCCAACAAACATTTAAAGTTGTAACGACGAAACCCCAACTAGAAAGAATTTCTTAAAAGTAACCGCAACCTACTCCCGCTACGTCTCACTATACCATACAGCGATGTGTTAATTCCCTAAGTGAAGAACCAATTTCTGGTTATAACTACTTGGCCAAGTGTTTAAAGTCACTGTAGTAACAACTACACTACTACGTCGTAGCCAGGTATCTACTACGTCGTAGAGGCTGTTTTTTTTCGTAGTGGCATAAAAGTAGCGATGTAGTTGCAAATAATATAATTGTTTCTTTTTGGTAGAATTTTTACACAATATGGTGGACACACCAGTAAACAGACTCGCTAAGTTTTTTTGTTTGGTTATGGCTATTATATGTACTATGTTATCCAAAAGTATGAAAATTTACGAGCAGAGGATCACTATTCTAGTGCGACGCAAAGTTTTTTGTATAAAATGCATTATATATATTGCAAAAAACCGGTGCGCCCGTAAAATTGAGCCCTTTTCTGGTAGCTGATGGAATTTTTGTGTTGTGATTTTGGAGGTTATGTTTTCATAATCGACAGTCAACTCCAACAAATGGTGCTTAAGCAGAGCATTTTTGGTAAGCTTCAACTAATTTGTTTATAAAATAGTATAGCTCTTTAATATGAGCTCATAAAACGACAATAAAAATATTAAATTTTCTTTCTTACAAAAAAACATGGCGTCCCAAACTATATTCCCTGATAGTCGAAAGGGTTACTTGAAAGTGAGCCTAAGTTACGGCAACGTGTCACGTACGACTTTTATGTCGGCATTCCCTTATAGTTCTAGATAACACACTCGAATTTCTACTCCTTCGTCGCGGCAACGTATTATTAACTAGCTTTCGCCACTAGAAAATGTCTTCAGAGTGATAGGAACCACGCGATAAGTAAAATTACTACCCTCAAGTTACTGGGGTGTCGCCACTTATCGTTTTCCGTTTCTGCCAACAACAGCACCACTGCTTATAGGTTATGTACGAGTGTGAATTTGTGGTAGGTTTTAAAACAAAAACAAGATAAATTAAATTCCATTATAACAATAAATGAAGTGCCAATAAAAAGTGTTTTTCAAAAATGTATGTTGCAGTCGAGAGCATGATCCCTATTCTAAATTTCTAGGAAGTGTTGGTCGAGGAACTAAAAGAACGTAGTCACATCAATGAAATCAACTTATTGTTACTTTTTTTTATTTACGCATTGCTCTCACAATTCGTATTTAGTATTTTTTATTGTTTTTAAATGTTTTCGCAATTCTCAATATTCAGTAATTTTTATTACTATAAGCCCTATAAGTAAAAAAAAACAATCTTTGAGACTTGTTAGATCGCTTAGAAATCCGCATGTAACTTGTTTTTTTATTAGCCGCAAGGTTACCAAAAATTGCAAAAGTTTCTAGATGAAGCCCAAAGAGGTTTATTTTAGGAGCCGTGCATAAATTAGATAACCTTCATAAGGGGGTAGATGATAGCCGAAGCGTTACATAGTGGGGAAGGTGATGTTGCGACAGCGTTACGTAAATTTTTTTACCGATTAGTTTTAAGGTTTCTTTTTAATGTTCCTCATTTTGTTATTATTTTGTTCCTATTTGTTTGTGTTTTACTTTATTTAAATAAAATATTTTGTTTTGGAAGAGGGATATATAAAGTCCAGCTCAAATTACTCTAAGAGCTCAACACATAAAATGAATCAACGTGAAACACGACACGGCAGCACAACTGGGTGGCGGCACAAGAGGGTGGTGCCACAGCACAAGCCACGAACGACCGTAAAGACACTACAAGAATGAATACCAACAACAAGTAGCGTAAAAGGGATTTCTTCAAATCCGTGTGCGTACTCGATATACTTTGGATCAATATTTTGCATTTTGATTGTTTTGCAAAATGGTCAAGTAGACCAACAATGAGGTCGAAAACATGGACTGCTCAAGGTAGTTAAAAAAATATTTACAAATTTATTCCTAATATTCCCATATTATAGAAGGAGCCACAAAAGGTAGGGTTAAGAATGGACGCGACCAAGATGCGACTTCAAAAAGTCTACGTTTTCAAAGTAGAAACAGGAAGTAGAGTTTACTTTAAAAGATCGACATTAAAAAAAGGTCAAAGTAGTTGCGGCTTTAAAGTTGATGCAAAAAGTTATTTTGTCTACATTGTTACATCAGATGTTACTATGATGACACAAACATTTGTGCTAAAAATTAAAGTTATAATGTAGTTGTCGGATACACTTGTTGGGGACTCCAATGAAGCTTAACTTTCTAGCGGTAATTAAGTAGGATATAAAAGTCAGGGCGACTACGAAATAACCTAAAAAGAAAGTAAAACTTTAGTAACGTCCTATTGTGGTAGAGAAGACCATCAAAATCGACTATCAAGAAACAATCCTAAGAAGTAGTTTAGAGGGTCGTTTTTACGAGACATCTACTATTTCCTGATACTAAATAGTAGTCAGAACTAAAAAGTAACAAATTTTGGTTGGGATCACCACATTTCTACTATAAGAAAATAGCAAAGCCTTTAGAACATGTGGCCGCTACTATAAATGATTGTTGGGAGTGTCCTCTTCTCATACAAAAAATGTTTTTAAAAAGAAGAGAAAATTCTGTGGCGTTGTGGAACATGATTTCCACAATAAGACAAGAGTTGCAACAATGTTTTAAGAAACTTGTAGGACTTAAATATGTATTTCAAACTTATGTATGTACTATGTTTTACTTAGTACACAGTTTAATAATTAGTACAAATCGGATTATATACAATTTTTTATTTATACAAGGTGTTTCAAAATTCAATAAAATAGTTTTAGTTTTGAATTCCTTAAGTAATTGTAAGTCAAAAAGTTTATATAAACATAGACACGCAAACGCTTAGTTTTTGAGATACAGGGTGCTAAATTTTCATATTTTTTTTAGTTTTGAGTTTATAGCCCGTGCAGTTTTTGAGAAATGCAGCTCAAATTTAAGACGTATATTTAGCTGTTGTCAGTACGTTATAAGGCATGCCAAACGAAAGTAAACATCTACAAGGTGATACTTTTTCAGCGGTCATGGCACCTTTTTCCTTGGATATTTTTTTGTTGTAAGTCACTGGTAGATTCTAAAACAATAAATAAAATCCTTATTTCGTTTGCAAACTTTTTTGTCTCTTGCAATTTTTTTTGCATCTCTAACCGTTTAAAAAAAAAGCTTTTGCACCAAAGACTGCTGTCATCAAAATAAAAAATGATTCGGTATGGCATGGCGACTATATCAAAATTAACAAAACATATTTTCTCGAAAACTAGGCGTTTGTAGACCTATGTTTACGTGAAATTTTTGTCTTAAAATCACTCAAGAAATTTAACATTAAAAATATGTTATTGGATTTCGAAACACCCTGTGTATATGGGCCTAAGTGGAAGAGCGTGCCAAACAAACTAGTAGGTAGCGCGAACTCTGACCTTTGCCACACACCCTAGTTTTAGATATCGTCGGTCCAATGCCAAAGTCACGAATGTGCAAATTTGGCAATTTTTGACTATATACAGCAGTATGTAGAATCTTATTCATAGTATTCAATGCCAAAAGCGCAAAAGTGTTTGCTCTCTCTCTCCCCTTCCTTTAAAAATTTAAAAAATGAAATCTCTATTTCTTGCAATGTATCTTCAATGTTTAAAACGCGTTTTTCTCAAAACATCAATTATGCACATTCGTGACTTTGGCATTGGACCGACGATATACGAAGTATATTAAACTTAAAATATGATTTCTGTCGCTTTGTGGTTCCCAAATGTACACAGCACACCTAAAAATTGTTATTATACTTAACCGACTTTCTCTCAGAAATATAACATCATATCCCTTATCCTTTTGTATAATACTTCAGTTATGTAGTATCTAATTGTTTTTCATTTTTTTAGTAATAGCAGCCGTAAATTCAATTAAAATAAATAACCATTACAATATATAATCCAATTATAAAACCAATATGCTATCTGAAGAAGTTGGAACATATAAGCAACAATGCCAAATTAATTTCAGCAGCAAGTTTCAGACATAACCAACTACCTTATATTATGCCGTCAAAAAAGTCCAAAAACTAATAAAAGTTAGTTTTAGTATTATTAGTTTTAAAAGGAAAACTGTGATATGTAATATTAAATTGAACATGCGACAAAATATTACCTAATTTTTAATAAAAAAATTAACAGATCTAAAAGAACATCCATTACACTTAGTTTGCAAAAAACTGTACGTGTAACCCTACTATATGCTATACGAAAAACATCGATTTGGATGCGGTAATCTTCAGGTAATACGCTTTGTCTGATTGTGAAACATTTTCCACCACTATTTTTCCGAAAACTTTTTAGTCTGTGCAATTTTTCCTGTAATTATTTATTTTTTCTAATTATTTTTGAAGCGAATTTTTTTTTCTAGTAGTGCCTAATTTTTCTAAAATTTTTGTACGCGGCGACATTTTTTTCATTAAATATTTTCTGTCATGTGCACAATAAGGTTAATGGGTGGGAGGGTAGAAGAAAAATAATTCTTATTTTTTGTATTTTTTGCAATACAGTCGAACCTCTATAACTCGAACTTTAAGGGAGAGGTTCGACTGTACATATTTTAGGTACTAGCAGGTGGAGCCCATCTTCAGAAAACTAATCTAGCCTACCTAAACTCTATCACACTCGTCCCCCTTGTACGATTTTCCTCATATCTTCCATTACTTAAATCTTTTTCCGATCTAAAAATTAAACCTATTAAATGAACGGAGTCGCTTCCCTCGGTGGCGCAATAGTCTAAGGTACTAATTGTAGGCTAAGCTACAAGTTTCCGCACCTTTTTTGAATTGGTTCGGTTAGGTTTATGACTTTTGACCTAATTACTCCATTAAACAAGTGTATTTTAGACATTATTTTATACATATTAAAGATGACCAAGAGTTTTAAAAAGTAGACAAGTATTAGTAAACATAAATATTATTTTTCAAATTAGATCAAATTTTTATTATTTTTCCGTACAAATTGTACATAAAGAATGGGGGTTAAGGAATAACTGTACTAAAAAATTAATTAAAAAGTGGTTTGGTTAGTTATTATTAAAAAAAAATACTTTAATTAAGTACATGTTTGCATTTTCACGAATATAACAATACAACCATCAAAATGGAGTTATTTTTATTTTATATTTGAATTGCCTTAAGAGTTTGACTTTTGAGCAGTGGTTAAATTTAAAACTAAACCGATTTTAAAGGAAAAAAAAACAATTATACCCACATCCCGGCCTAAGCTATCAGGTGAAAACTATAAATATTCTAAAAATGCGGTCCCACTGTGCGACGACACTTCACGCGATTCATCGCCACTGCCAATGGGTGCTGTGAAGTCTATACCGGCGGCGTTGCCGGGCTTCAGGCTAAATCTTGTGGCTAAAATTTTTTAGTCGGCCAAAACGGACGGAAGGCTAATTAAAAAAATCGGCCCCCAGTTATTAAAAAAAAGTTTGTTTTTTATTGTTAGTCGAAATATTCACTAATTTTTGTATATTTTAATTAAATATGCCTCGACACAGGGCGTTTTCAAAGAGAAAAAATCGAGATATGATGTGCATTTATACCCAAGCAAACTTTTCCGGCGATGCTGCAGTTAGAAGGTATGCTCGAATGTACTTTAACAGAAGACAACCTGGGGGTCGATTTCATGCCATTGTCGGTCAATCTCCAAAGAGATTGATCGAAAGTTTGATCAGGAAAGTTAATCTCCAGAAATTAAGGTGGCCTTGCAAATTTTCAAACTACCAGTGGATACACATACCTTTATGCATTTTCCTTCAAAATATGGCTTCAGAAGTTCCAATTTACAGCTATTTTCCCAGATTTTCTCGTTTTTTAGTGATTGACTTTCATTGTTTTTCTCTTTTTAACTGGCATACTTCAGTTTTAGCCAAGACAGGGAGGGATTTAAAACATTTTTAAAATAACTTTACCTATTTTATTAATGAATGAAAAAAAAAACAATTTTTACCAAATTTTGTTTACTTAATTTAAAATCGTTTTTTAAATAAATTTTCGGGTTAGATGTATAGACCTCTACAACGAATAGACTGGCCTCGACCGATAAACGCAATGCTGGTGGAGTGATTCCAGTAAGTCAGGGAAAAACACGGATAAAGAACGTTCTAAGTCAAATGGGCGCCGCCAACTGGGTGCCGGGCCTACTCGACACCGGACTAAATTGTGCAGATGAAAAACAAAATATATATATTATTTATACAAAAACATCTTTAAAAATCCTTTACGCAATTTCCTTGTAAGGCTTTGTTAAGTAGAGTTAAATTCATTTAGTTGAGTGTAGAAATTTGGTAGGTCTAGTGTTCTAGTAACCTGTAAAAAATACAAATTATGTTTTTATCACAATAATGACGGATCCAAAATGGTGGATTTCTCTATTTTTAAACCGATCTGTCTCAAACTTGAAAGTTTGCAGTAATTGAGATCACTTAATACAGTTTTATCGTCAAACTTAAAAAAATCAAAATGGGGGATCCAAAATGACAAACTCTCTTATTTATGAATCAATGTGTATCAAGTATAGAAATTCGCGGTGTTTCAAGTCGCTGAAAATGATTTTTGACTTAAACTTATAAAAAATTCAAAATGGCGAATCCTTTCTTAGATACTAACTGATTTGTCTCAAACTTAAAATATTACACTGCTTAAGGTCATTTAAAACAATTTTTACTAAAACTTAAAAAACATTAATAAATGGCGGATCAACTATAGAAATTGGCGGTGTTCACGTCACTGAATATGATTTTTAATTTAAACTTATAAAAAATTCAAAATGACGAATTCAAAATAACGGACTTTCTTACTTACTAACCCATTTGTCTCAAACTTGAAATAGTACATTGCTTAAGGTTATTTAATACAATATTTTACTTAAACTTAAAAAATTTAAAAACATGAATCTAAATTGGCGGACTTTTTTATTTATTAACCGATTTGTTTCAAACTTAGGTAGTTTAATAAAAAAAATTATTCAAACTTAAAAAAATTTAAATTTGATACATATCGATCCATTCTCATTCTTCATTCGGGAAAGTCTCCCATTTTGCTTCCGCCATTTTAACCTTTTATAAGTTTAAGTAAAATTAGCGACTTGAAACTCCGCCAAGTTCCATATTTGATACATATCGGTTCATAAATCAGAAAGGCCACCATTGTGAATCCGCCATTAAAATTGTTGTACATCGGAGGATAAAACTGTATTAAGTGATCTCAAGCACTGCAAACTTTCAAGTTTGAGACAAATCGGTTTAAAAAAAAAATCCGCCATTTTGGAGCGTCATTGTTGTATTAAAAACCATTATTTTTTCATCGGCACATATTATCAAAAAAAAATTTTTAGTCCGGTGCCGAATTGGCCCGGCTCCCAGTTCGATGCGCGTATTGGTCCTAGACCGGTTCTTGTTCGTGGGGACTCACTCTAGAATTATTCCACTAGCATTCCGCCTATCTGACGGGGCCAGTCCATTCGTATTATAGGTCTATGCACCTAACCCTAAAATATATTTAAAAAACAAACTAAAATTAGATAAACCAAATTTGTGAAAAAGTTTTTTTAATTCATTAATAAAACAGGTAAAGTTATTTTAAAAATATTTTGAAGCCCTCCACGTCTTGGCTAAATCTGAAATATGACAGTTTAAAAGAGAAAAAGTTCTATGGCAATATTCTGAAGCAAAATGCATGATGGTATGTAAATATATACAAAATATAAAAAAAAAATAGTATTGCGTATGCTGTGGACCGCCAACTCAACTTCTAGAGATTGACTTCTCTTATCAAACTCTCGATCAATCTCTCTGGAGATTGACCGACAATGGCATGAAATCCACCCCCTGATCGCAAGTTGTTCCAAAATTTATTAAATTTATTAAATCGACAGGGTCATTTCGTCCAGAACGTGATAACGTTGGTCGTCCAAGGGTGTTAATAGAGCAAGATGAAGAAGATGTAGTGTGCTTAGTAGAAAACCCTGAAACAAGTACCAGTTCATCGACAACCACTGGGTTGAGTTAAACAGCTCTAAAAAAATACTAAAAAAATAAATTTCAAATTTCTCCTGTGCCAAATTTATTGCCAGGGGACTACCCTTAGAGATTGAAATTCTCAGCAATAATGCGCAATAAGCAGCAAGAAGATCGCGATTTCTAAAATAAAATTTATTCACTGACGAAACCACGTTTACCTGGGCGTTGTTAATCGGCGAAATAGTCACCATTGGGAGGGACACTTTGAAAATTTAATTAATTAATTTTTTTTCTTTTTTAAATATGTATGTAACTTGTATTCTCATAAATTTTATGTTTGCTATTTTACCCATAATATGTATTGTAATATGTTGATTTGAATTTTTATTTAGTTATTTTAAATTTCCATTTTTCGTACTAAGGCACTCAATCGTATTTTGCCGAATGCATTGCATTCTTACTAATTGTTTTTCTTAAACAAGTGTCCCTTTTTTTATAAAAGACGTCAAGGATTTTAAATATGTTATCAGATTTGTAATAAATTAGCCCACAAACAGCACTAGAGATACCGCAAGTGGTGCCCTCTACAAAATTTATCAAAAATAATGCCACATTCGTATTTCTTGACCCAAAAAAACCCCTATATACCAATTTTTTTCCAAACCACCTAAAAACCAATTTGCTGGGACAAATTTTGAAATTTAAATAATAGCTTTCACACCCTTAATTGCTTTTTTCCGTAGTGAGGGGTAGTGAGCTCTTCTCCTGGGCAAGATAATCGAGGGAGCACCAAAACTTACGAAATAAATATTATAAATAAATAATTTTGGAAAATGTTTTTTTTTCCATTTTAGTTTATGTAAAATAAAGGGAGTAAGTAAAAAATTACTACCACTTTTCGCAAAAAAAATTATCCAAAGACCAGGGGCGGCCCGTGAGCCCTAAATCTGGGGGCGCTAACAGAGAAAGAATATTGCTTGGCCCGGCCGGCGCGGCGCCTTGAAAAAACAGATGTATTTCTTACTCTAAAAAAATATCCTTAAAAAAACCGAAATAAAACTCAACAAAAATAGGTATTTAGCTGTTTATATTGTTTTTAGTTTGACATTCGTAACGTTTAAAACCTATAATGATAAGATACAAAACTATCGCCTTATTACGGTATATTAATCAGACTGGCCGAAAAATTAGTGCTCCTTTCTTTGCATCAAAACAGTTTCCATGGTGGTGCGGGCGGGCAGAGAGGACTCAAGCGTCTGTCGATTCTTGATTTGTACCTAATCGTGTCGGCATTTGGAGAAAAAATTTATTCATGCCTCAAGGCGAAAGGAAAAAATAACGAATAAGCAAAACATTTAAGGCGACAAACTTCAGTTAGGATATTTTTTAAGCAAAAGGTGGCACTACATATTGGAGTCATAGGGACACCGATTCGGTTCTTAAATTGCGGGCGTGACAAAAAATGACCGACATTATTAAAAATTATGTTAGATTAGCTGTCATATTTAAGCAAAGATTTTGACAATCTAGTACAAACCAACAACACATTTTAACGTTGACACTGACGGTAATTTTTGTCAAAAATTATAAGCAATTGCAACAGGAAAAATAAAAGAATTGAGTAAATAACAAAGTCTAATATAAATAAAATATGAAAAAACTTGATTCTTTACCGCGATAGAAAATCCCGATAAGCTCTTTAGACCCGAAGAAGACTTCGCCACAATAAAGGATGGAGCAAATAACGCTATGACCCTCCCACCAAATACATCCAGCAGAAGCATTAAATACTTTTTAATATCTTTAAACCACAATATGAAAACGAACTTATCCAACTATGCTGACAGGATAAGAAGAAAGAATAAAGCCTATATATCTAAAGAATGGAATCTCCCGTGCTATTTTCTCCCCGGATGATAACAGCGCCATCTCTCAAAACGAAAGAGAGTAATTAGCTATATGTGATGCGCTGTATAAAATACCTGGGTATTAATATTTTTAACACTTAAACATTATACAAGGAACAAAATTTTGCATTAGTAGTATGATATTTCTGGTGCTACTTGAGAAAAATTTAACTGAAGTGGGCCATTAAATCAACCATGTCATTACAAAAAATGCCATTGTAAAAGAGGAGAAAGCAAGTTAAGACAAGGCTAAAGCACTCGAATTTAAAACACAGTTTATTTTCGTTAAAAAAGTGCCAGATTCACCTAAAAAAGCACGTTTTTGCCATTTAGTTGAGGCGTGTAAAAAAAACTACTCTACTTTGTTTTTTTAAAGCATATTCTTAAAATTACTGTTCAAATTTTTTAAAAAATATAAATTCATTAGAAATATCAAATAAATACTAAACTAAAAAGTTCTGTCGAAAATTTTAACAGACATATTTCCCTAGCTCCTTACCGTACATAGCCCGTATGCATCAAATTTTTCCAAAGTTTTCACTACGGCACAATTATCCCTCGTGAACTGCTATATACAGCGGGAGGTCGGAGTAAAAAAAGTCATAAAACTCGAGGGAAAGGATTTTGCGAGACTGAATACACTGTAAGTGATAGTGAATACACTATGACTTAAGTGACCTTAAGCACTCGTTTAACTTCTACATAGACCAATTAAAGCATATGCGCCACCATTTGTAAGCCACCTTGTCTTGAATATAAGCAAGTATGACTAAATCTTAATTAATATTTTTTCACAAGGATTCTGCTCTTTAACCCAGTACATTTTGTTCTGGGAAAACCTTTACTTTAAAATACAAATCAGAGGTAAATATACTTTGAACAAAAATAAATACTTACGCAACATTCTCTAAATTGTTTGGCGTCAATGGGCGACGTAAAGTTCAAACCCCAAGTGTCATTGGTCATTGGGTCCTTCCAGTAAACAAAACATTCAGAGGCTTGACCGATCCTTGTGCCTAAAACATAAAGTATTACAAAATAACATTTTTACGTAACAATAAAATGGCTACTTTTCTAACAAATAAGTCAACTCGATTTTTTGTAAGCGAAATTTGGACAATATTCTAAAAACCTTAAAAATAGTTTTTCTATAAATGCAGAGCTATAACTAGGGGTGGATCAAGGAGGATCAATCCCCTCCCCCAAAATTGCCGATAAAATGTGTATAAAAACAAATTTCTCAGCCATAGAAATAAGATAAGAAAATTGCACAATACGCAAATTTTTACTGAAATTTTTGAATTCTTCCCAGAAATTTTTTTCTGGGTACGGCCCTGTGTAAATGTTACAAAATATAAACTACTACTACTACCTCTCATTTTAAATATAAAGATAAATATGTTAAAATTGATTAAATAGTTGAAAAATTTTAATACCTGCCCACATAGCACAATCACGTGTTTAACACGTAAAAAAGGCGTGAGAAAAAAAAAACGTTGATTTTAAAAGCTGCTAGAAAAAATACGTTTATTTCATATATGAAAACAAGCTTAATAGGTCATTCATTAACGTTATAAAAAATAACGTTGCTAAAAACTGCGTTTTAATAATGCCTTTATCAAATTAAAACAGCAATGTTTTTACGTTAGTTTCAAGTGATTTTTATCAACGTTAAAATGACATAAGATTCACGCCTTTTCTACACGAATTTTAAAACGCGACTTGCATGGCTTTCCTATCGAATATTTTTAATATTTTACTAGCAGCATCGCCACCTATAGTCGGGATTTTTCACTTTGACGAAATCTATCAGGCAGTGCTTTGGCCTCTAAACTCCAAAAACCTGTTAAGGGACTGATCCCTGATCCACGATCACGACGCATCTGTTATTAACCTGATAAAGACACATTAATATTCTGTGAAAGGGTTTACTGTTCATAAATCTTGTTTAGTTTTTAAAAAAAACATAAGGTATATAGATAGATACATAGATATTTTGTCTTGCCTTGAGCGCCATGTTTAAAATTGTCTTGAAGTGTTGTAGTCTTAAACTAGTGAACTTTTATAACTTCCTTTCGCGTCTCTTTTAAGTTACAAAAATGTTATTAAAAAAACTTGACCAAAAAAGACGCAGAAAGTCAGTAGGTTTGAGAAGTCTTAATCTAGTGGCGTTTTAGAACATGTTGTGGAGGACTTTTCAAGTGTAAATTTGGTACATGAAAATAACGAGGGTAAAAAACACGTTATATACACAGCACCAGAAACTTCACCAAAAAGTACATTTTTATAGCTTAATTTCTCCTTGTTTTTAAATTATCTTTAAGCATGTAGCTTTAACAAAATAAATATTACATGGTATGAGGTTGTTTTCAAGTAAAAAAAAAATTGTTATTTTTTTTCACGTGAATTTAACGTTGATGCGATTTTTGTGCTATGTGGGTGGTTAAATGTAAAATCTTTATTTTCTTAATTTTACCGTCCTAGCCAGCGTAGCAATAGCTAAAGAAGGTATTTTATTCAACGAAAAAATTTATTTTTAGATAACGCCGAAAATGTCTTATTTGGGTGTATTTTGACCTATCTTAGCAATATCGACGTTATGTCTGTCTGTGTGTGTGTGTCTGTGTTTGTAGTACATACTTGTGGCAACTTGTGTGTGCATATTCCTGTGGTATGGTAACTGCGAAAATTGTGGCAACTTACACACGTTTCCACAAATTTCTTTTAATTTTTCTCGTTGTTACAGTGTGTCTGGTGTCCCAAATAAAAAGCAGAATAAAACCTATTCGACATTTTACCAGGTAAGTCAAAAAAATTAATAATAGGGCCATTATCTTGCAAAATGTTTCGGTAAATAGCAAAAAAGTGTGCAAGATGCCATAATTGGGTCATGCATGTACACATTGAACTGTGACACGAATATATTTTTTACCTATGCTGCCCTCTGGATAAATTAGGAAAAAATATCGCAACGTTGCCGTTTCTCTGTTCTTTTGGTGTTTACCGGCTCGGCTTTTTTATTTCTGCATTTTTAGTGTTCGTGGAAGTGATGTTATATTGTGAACTGTATAAGATTATTAAAATAAGCGCTAAAAATTAATTTATGTTTTTTAATATACTTATTGAAGAATATATTTTTTTGCTAAAAAATGCAGATGAAAAATATTAAACAGAAATCTGTTTAAGGGGAGTATAGCTTGGTTCATAGGTGGCAAGCAGGTATTTTTCGTTCAAGTACCTATGAACGAAGCTATTTTAATAGACTACTTAAGTTTCCTCGACATTTCGACAAAAACATGGAATGGTCATTTTATATAAAATCAACCAAAAAAAAAACCTGGTTTGGTAATTTGTCCTTTCCGATTTTTATTATTTTTTTGTACAGTGGTTCTTACTATCGGAAGACTAAAAAGTCCAAAATTTTTAGTAGTAGTAGTTTTTTTTAAAACTAATTTTATTACTAAAAAAATTATAACATTTTGAAAACTGCTTACACTAGAAACATTATTTACATTGCGAAATAGCATTTTAAATCAATTAAAAAAAAAAGACGTTTTAAAATTTTTCAAAAACACCTTTCTTATTTTCTCCAACAACTCTTTATAGAGTAGATAGATATAGACACAGAAGTTGGAACACATTATTTAAAATTCAGATTATTAAAGAAAAAACACTGGTCGGCGTTGATTTTTTTTTACAACTTTTAGCTACTGGAGCACCTTGTTTTAAAGAGCTGTGGATTTTATTTACAGCGAGGTATTCTTTTGAAAAACCGTTTTATCATCATCGCTCCATTTTGAAATTTTGTAACTATCTTAGCGATCACTTAAGCAAAAAAATGTATTCTTTTCAAAACAAAATACTTTTTTTCACAATTTTTTTTTATATATAAAAGGTAAGCTGTGTTATAACAATGTGTATATGACCATATAGAGTGGCAGCCGGCGAGCTTTGCAACATTGAGGGGCAGATGGCGCTGACATGAATTCGTCTATTATGCAATATTCAGGAACTACTAGGACGATTTAGTTGGATGTGCGAGTTCCGAGGTTCATGTCTATCATATACACACGAATGAAATATAGGTTACATAAAAATGGTTCCAAAAACTAATTGCACATTTTGAATATGGACTCTTTCCTGACTTCAGAGCCATATTCATATAAATCCTAGATCATCCTCTTCTCCAAAGTTTATTAATTTTTTGCTTTTCTTTTAGTAAGTCTAGGCGCTGGCTCCAGTCACGTGTGACCTAATATGTGCGCTCAGTTTGAATGCGGGGCTTTGTTAAGCACCCATAGCAATATAAAAAAGGTTCGGTCGAACTCATGGTCGTTTGGCCGCCATCTTTGAAAAGGGCCGCCAAATTAAAAGATTTTTTGTTTAAGCGTATCTCCCTACCCAGTGGTCCTATTTTAATTTTTTTAAAGCTCGTTTTACTCCTTTTTGAAAGGCAAACAAATTTTGTTATAACACATTATTTGATAAATTACGTAGTTTTTGAGATATACCAATATTATTAGTATTTCCGCTTGCAAAGGAGTTAAATTAATACCATGCTCATTTTATTGTACCTACAATATTATTGACATTTGTTTTTTAGCTCACACATATACTATACTATAGTAGTGTGAGCTATGGTGATCCTAATTTTTTCGAGAAAAAAAAAGTTGCCCCGATTTCAAAAATTTTTATATATCTTTGCGTTTCAGATGATTTTGAAACTTTTTTGTTGCGCCGTCTGTCTGTCTGTCTGTCTGTCTGTATGTCTGTCTGTCTGTCTGTATGTCTGTCTGTAACGACCAACGCGCATAACTCAAAAACCGCTTGGCCGATTTTAATGAAATTTGGTACCTAGGCTGGGTCTTGGGTCGAGATGGTCCCATTTAAAAATGAACAAAATCCACCGAACACAAACCAAATAAAAGGGTGGGGGTAGATTTCAAAAATTAGAGTTTATGTGAAAATATGGCGTGTGTGATATCAAACGAAAGGTAATTAAGTCTGGAGTTAAACAAAATACATTTTAATTTATTTTAAAAAAAGGGTGGGGGTATATTTCAAAAATTAGAGTTTAAGTGAAAATATGGCGTGTGTGATATCAAACGAAAGGTAATTGAGTCTGGAGCTAAACAAAATATATTTTGGTTTAAAAAAAAAGGTGGGGGTAGATTTTAAAAATTAGAGTTTACGTCAAAACATGGCTTGTGTGGTATCAAACGAAAGGTAATTGAGTCTGGAGTTGAATAAAATATATTTCAGTTTTTAGTTATATTAGCTCAGACGTACACTATAACTATAGAACCTAGTGTGAGCTTAGGTGCCCATAGTTTGGCAGAGTATTTTTGTTACATAGAAGGCTTTAAACCTTTCACAGAAGAGGATATTGACTACATGTTTTTAAAGTTCGTTGGATGGTACCCCTAAAAACTGCCTTAAAAAAAGGTGGTTTCTGAAACTGTTCACAATATTATAGAAAAAGTAAATTTGCAGCGAAACGATGCATCCTAGTGAAAAACGATAAAATTAATTTTTTATAGTACTTTTTTATAATTTCGCTTCTTCTGATGTATCACTTCGCATCCTAGCTTGGATAGTTAGCTGACAAGCCAGCTAAAATATACAATTTTGTAAAAATTCCATGTTTTCGCTCCAGAATCGATTTTTTTCTTAAAAATTGTAAAAGATATGACAATAATCAGAAGGAATAGGATGCATCTTTTCGCTGCAAATTCACTGTTTGTATAATCTTGTAAACAGTTTTAGAAACCACTCTCTTTAAGGCAGTCTTTAGGGGTACCATCCATCAAACTTTAAAAACAGAAAGTCAATATCCTCTTCTGTGAAAGGTTTAAAGCCTTCTATGTAACAAAAAAAACAAATGTCAATAATATTGTAGCTACAATAAAATGAGCATGGGTAATATTTTATTTCTTTTGCGAGGGGAAATACTAAGAATCTTGGTTAATCTCAAAAACTACTAGATTTATTAAAAAATGTGTAATAACAAAATTTATTTACCTTTAAGAAAGGTGTATAGCAAGCCTTAAAAAATTTAAATCGAATGACTGGCTAGGGAGATACGCTTAAACAAAAAAATATTTCAATTTGGCGGCCATTTTCAAAGATGGCGGCCAAACGACTATGAGTTTGACCACGTGACCAAACTTTTTTTCTACAGCTATGGCTGCTTAACAATGCTCCGCAGTCAAACTGAGCGCACATATAAGGTCACACGTGACAGGAGCCAGCACCTAGACCAACTAGAAAAATGGCAAAAAATTAATAAAATTTTGGGAAGATGATGAATATTGCGTACTAGAAGAATTCATTTCAGCGCCATCTGCCCCTCAATGTGGCAAAGCTCGCCGGATGCCACTCTATATGGGTCATAAACTCATTGGTTATAATGAAGCGTCTTTAAAATGCCTTTCCAACATGTAATAAATCATGGTTCTATTATAAGTAGTATTTGCGACATTTAAGTTTTTTGCAGTATGTGTCAGGGCACTGCAAAAAAATTGCTTGACAAAAATATTTGATATTTTGTGTTTTTTATTGAACTGTTAAAAAAATGTATATTTTAATTTTAAATATTTTGACACTTTTCAAGAATTTAAAAAGTTTAAAGAATTTGTAAAAATTCTCAAAATTCTTAAAAAAGTATCATGCATGGAATACATGGGACTTCAGTTGTTTGCGGAATTCAATCAAACTTTGGTATGTTGTAGATTTCGATATACTTATCACAATTTAAAAGAACTGTTTTGTGATCATATGATTAGTTTCGGAAATACAAGGTGATTTGTATGTTAAAAAACGTATTTTTTTGTTCCCGAGTCTTTTTGTTTTTTGAAGAAGAAGAAGATTAGACTTAGAATTGGTATCAGTATATAGAAGCACAACTTTTTATGATTATAAAAAGTATTTTAGTATAACGGGTTCTTCAAAAAAGTAGTCAGTAACATGTTTTGTGTTTCCTGTAAATGTTTATTACTATTTAATGTCCTGAATAAAAATTTGACTAACAATTGGTATAAGTACAAAAAAACACAATCTTCTATGTTTAAGAAAATTATTTTAATATACCGGGGTATTATGTATGTATACAAAATAATGAATTACTGCTTGAAACTACCCAGGTCGGTTACTAAATATTTTATTTATTTTTTTAGTTACAGGAGAGCTACCAAAAGTACCTATGTATACTTTTCTACTACTATTTAAAGTATTTTATATAGAAATAAAAATAGCTTTAGTAGTTGCACAGTATAAGTACTTTTGATAAGTCCCCTGTAAATAAAAATACAAATAAAATATTTATAAACTGGCCTGGGTGAGTACTAATTCATTATTTAGAATACAAAGATACATAAAAGAGTATTTAAATTTATTCCGGTATACTGAAAAACCCTCGGAAAAACCTTTATGATAATAAAAGATTCTATCTTTTTATACTGATATGGAATTTGAACAAAAATACTAAAAGTCACATTAATAAAAAATTACGTCTTTTTAACCTACTTACTTACAAATCACCGTGAATCTCTAAAACGAATCATACGAATACAGAACGGTCGATCTAAACTGTGATCAGTAGATTCAGATCTATAATACACCAAAGTTTTATTGAATTCCGCTAACAATCAAAGTGCCATGTACTCCCTGAAGAATCCTTTTAGAAAATTCACACATTTTAAAAAAAGCATTTAATCTTAAAGACATTTCAGAACACCAAAAATTTTCATAAACTTTATAAAAATTCAAGATTTAAATAAAATTTAAAATCCAACTTTACTAATACTTACTTACAAATTATTTATTACAAATATTTCTGCATATTCTGTTTTTATCAGCAAAATTTATTTAAAAAAATATTTTCGCGGAAAGTTGGCCGTGCCCAGTTGGCCCTTTTTCAATTTGTCACCACTCTGCATGTTATGATGAAAATGATATAACATTACAATGTCAAAATTTTAATGCCAAAGTAAATTGTATATTTAATAACCTGACATTATCAAGCACGTCATTAATCAAAACAAGACAAAATGATAATCGAAGTTTGTATAACATCTTTTATCAAAACCGGACAAAATCAAAAAGACTAAAATCATAAAAAGTCCTAGTATGGATGAAAAAAGTCCCAGTATATAAAAAAATATCTATTTACTGGTTTCGCCTCTCTTCCTCTCGTACAAATTGGTATGATAGAAGTTCGTCAAGCTTAAGTAAATTAGATTTTTTCTCATTTTCAATTTTTTGGTAACAAAATGTGTTTTTTATATGGTTTTAATAAGCTAGATAGTGTTTCATTACCTTATCCCATAACTCACGAGTTCTAAGTAGCATGACTGAGGAATACTAAGAATAAACAAATTTAACTGATTATATATTTATTAAAAATAACTTTGAAAACTTTTTAAGTTTTGTTGAGAAAAAAAACAAAATTTAAAATTGCGCACTAATTTAAACAGATATTTTTCAACACCCCCTCCGAAAATGAGTTTTTTGTTAAAAAAATGCATAAGAAATTAATAATATTTTTTATAGGAAATTAAATGCATATCGTGGTAGGTACAGCTCTGGGCAACGATTGAATGCAAAACAACTTTTTAAATTTCTTTACAAAACATGTTCAGCAGTGATTTCTGCCTAAAAGCAAAAACCTAAAGGAAATATAAGTAGAAGCAGTGCGTAGCACATATAATCTGCTATCGAATAGTGTGCCTTGTAACTACTCAGCTACCATAGTGGGAGAGCTAATAAATTAATTTTTATAATCTTGTGATCATATTTGCGAACCATTCTTTTTAGAGCAGTCTTTAGGGGGTACCATCAACCGAACTTTAAAAGCTTCTTTGTAACAAAATTCTTATAATTTTGAAGTGGTAAAAAAAAATTTGTATCCAAAGATAACAAACAATTTTACATTTATGAACAGAACACAAATTAGAGGCACAATGGAACCTAAGATATTTGTGTGCGTTTACTTAAACAGGGGCTTTTTTTGGGGGGAAATACCATATTAAATATTGCAAAAAACTATTTTGCATAGTGACCAGCAGGTGTATTTTGTGTGTCAAAGCTACATGTGTAGTTTTAGATTTGGGGATTGAAATTTCCCCTTTTTCCCCTTCCGTAGATCCGCGCCTCAACTAAATAAATGGATCCATGTTGGATCTGACACCTTCCTAGCTAGCCTATTATCACACTTCAAGTGAAGCCATAATAATATATTTTTTTGTAAGTATCTCAGCAAATAAAGCTCCCACGACGTATACTTTACTATACATATTTCGAAAACAGTGTATTGATATGATTGATACGTCATTAGCATTAATGGATTTTGACCAAAATCTAATCAGCTCGTAAGAGTGTCGAACACTATTCTACCTGAACATTTTATGAAAATCAGTGCAGCGGTTTTAAAGCTATCGTGTTACTGACAGAAATAATATACACACACACACACAGATACACAGACAGACATCACGATGATATTGCTAGGATAGGCCAAAATACATCACATTTTTGGCTCTCATTCTCAAAAAAAAAAATTCGTCGGAAATAATACCTTTTCTAGCTATTGCTACGCGGGCTAAGAAGGTAAAAATACATTTTTTTTATTTAAACTTAAATTATCTAAGGTCAAGTTATTTTCACTAGTAAAATACTCTGCCAATATATGGGCCCCTAAGCTCACACTAGGTACTATAGTTATAGTGTACGTGTGAGCTAATATAACTAAAAACTGAAATATATTTTATTCAACTCCACACTAAATTACCTTTTGTTTGATACCACACAAGCCATGTTTTGACTTAAACTCAAATTAATGAAATCCACCCCCACCCTTAAAAAAAACAAAAACTTAAATGTATTTTGTTAAACTCCGGACTCAATTACCTTTCGTTTGATATCACACACGCCATATTTTCACTTAAACTCTAATTTTTGAAATATACCCCCACCCTTTTTTAAAAATAAATTAAAATGTATTTTGTTTAACTCCAGGCTCAATGACCTTTCGTTTGATATCACACATGCCATATTTTCACATAAACTCTAATTTTTGAAATCTATCCCCACCCTTTTATTTGGTTTGTGTTTGGTGGATTTTGTTCATTTTTAAATGGGACCATCTCGACCCAAGACCCAGACATAGACAAAGACATATAAAAATTTTTGAAATCGGATCAACTTTTTTTTTCTCGAAAAAATTAGGATCACCATAGCTCACACTACTATAGTATAGTATATGTGTGAGCTAATAGCTCACACTACTATAGTATAGTATATGTGTGAGCTAAAAACCCAACTGAGTGTATAAATTAAGACACGCAGTTACAATAAATTGGGCATGGGTATTAATTAAATTCTTTTGCGAGAGGAAATATTAATAATCTTAAAAACTACTTTTATTTGTAAAAATGTGCAATGACAATATTTGTTTGCCTTTAAAAAAGAATAAAACAAGCTTTAAACAATTAAAACCGGACTATTGGGTAAGGAGATACGCTTAAAGTTAAAACAAAATCAAGCAATTTGGCAGCCATTTTCAAAGATGGTGGCCAAACGACAATGAGTTCGGTTCGGTTTTTATACTCCTATGGGTGCTTAATAAAGCCCCCCAGTTAACTTGAGCGCATATATTAGATCACAAATGACAGGAGCTAGCGCCTCGATTAAGTGCACAACAAATAATTTCAGGAATAAAACACATATGGATGACGACAAAAACTTTTTTTAAATTAAAATTCGAAAATGCTTCTTGCCTTATTTATAACTAATCCATTATTTTTTCTTTTAATTTAAAAAATTAAAAACTCTGTTTCTAAATAAGAACACCACCTCGAAAGCTGCCGCTGTCCAATGAATGATCGACGACTGTATTTCTTTGGATTTAGGTACTTTATATTTATTTGGCAACATCGCATTTACACTTTGTTCGTAGGGACCCTCTCAAAAAGTTACACACTTTCACATATCAACTCAATAATGGCATCTTTCACGTACACGCCAAGGTATGGCATCGGAAGTCACAATTTTAAAGTAGAATTCCTTTAAACTACAGTGTGTATTTCAATAAAACTCATACAAAAGTGCTCGTATAGATGGTGGCTAGGTTCTGAAAAAACCAAAAGTGCCACAATTAGGGAATACGCATGGGTTGCCACAGTTCGGTTGAGACCTGTAATGGTGTGTGTGTGTGTGTATTGTGTCTGTCCGTAATAGGATAGCTCCTAAACCGTTAAACCTATTTTTGTAAAATTTTCAGATAAAATAGTACGGTCTTACGAGCTGATGAGATTTTGGTCAACATCCATTAATGCTAATGTCAGTTTTTTACAATTAAAAAATTTTAAAAATGCTAACTTTTTAATGGAGCGTCGTATCAATAAGCGGTTTTTGGAATATGATAGACTGAATTTTTCTTAAGCACTTGTGTTATGACCAAAAACTTCGTAGGTGATTCAGTTTCTGAGATATTTACAAAAAACTGTTTTTAAGGCTGATAATATCGGGTGGCGGAACAAAGATCGAAAGACAAATGATCGAAAGACAAAAGATCGAATACAAAAGATTGAAATACAAAAGGTAGAAAAGACAAAAGATCGAAACCACAAAAGATCGAAAAACAAAAGATCGAAACTACAAAAGATCGAAAAACCAAAGATCAAAAGTACAGAAGATCGAAAGTACATATGATCGAAAGACAAAAGATCAAAATAGCGCGTATCAAAATAGCGCGTTTCAAAATATCGCTATTAGGTACATAGTTTTTACAAAAAAAAAACTTTCCTGATTTCTTTTTCGCGATCCTAGAGGATCCCGGGAAACATGTCAGGACTAAACCAAACCGAACCGAACCGGTTCGACTATGGGGTCCCTTTCTAACATATTTAAAAAAAAACTTTCCTTACATGTTTCCCGGGATCCTACAGGGTGTAAAACCAAACCGAACCAGTTCGCTGCGGTTCGGTTCGGTTTAGTTCGGTTCGGATCGGTTCAGTTACACACTCTTGGATCCCGGGAAAGAAATCAGGAAAGTTTTTTTTTGAAAAATTAGGATTGAAAGAGAGACCTCTGTATCGAACTATATGATTTGTGTTAAGTATAGCAAGCCATTGGTTTATTTAATGGTTAGGTAATTTTACCTTACCTGACTTTGCCTAAACTGTGTATGTGAATATACCTAAGCAAACATGATTCGCGTCATTTTGTATATTTCGATCTTATTTACTTTTTTTTTCGATATTTTGCCTTTCGATCTTTTGTCTTTCGATCTTTTGTTCTTTCGATCTTCTGTATTTTCGATCTTTTGTTTTTCGATCTTTTGTATTTTCGATCTTTTGCCTTTTCGATCTTTTGTTTTTCGATCTTCTGTATTTTCGATGTTTTGTTTTTCGATCTTTTGTTTTTCGATCTTTTGTTTTTCGATCTTTTGTATTCGATCTTTTGTCTTTCGATCTTTTGTCTTTCGATCTTTTGTCTTTCGATCTCTGTTCCGCCACCCGATAATATCATAGCTTTACTCGAAATGCTAATAGGTTAGCTAGGAAGGTATCAGATCCGTCATGGTTTCCTTTATTTTAATAAAGGTTTAAAATATTTACAACAAAAAATTTATTATTACTAAAACAATTAAAGTATCTGGTTAAATGTAAAAACTTTATTTTTTTATTAATGTAGACAATGTTAACCACAAAATACTAATTGACTCAAAAAATAGCATTATAATTGAAGAGTATAACTTCTAAAGTGCTATATATTCAAAAATCTAGATTTTGCTTGAAAACGGTCGAAAGTGTCAACCCCAATGCATCTAAAATATGCATTGGAAACTGCAGAGGCTGTTGCGATGCGATTGATAAAAAATATATGCCAGTGGTTTTATGAATATTTTAAAGTGTTTTTATTGATTTTCTCAACTTTAGGATTTTGGCACTTAGACCCTTTAGAAGTTGTGCTAAAACGTAAACCGTTATTTTGCAGTACAATTGTTTTAATTCAATTTTAAAATTTAAAGACATTTTGTGTGTTTTTTAGTTTTAGAACTTATTTTTCTTTTGATTTTTCAAATTAGTTTTTAGTAGTTTAAAATGGATCTTAAAATATAAATAGCCTGTATGGAAGGTATCGCGCCATCATTTTCGCGAATCTGGGGGCACGGCAGTGCCCCGCCAAGTTCGCACAAACTGTTGTACCACGTTTCATTAAAACATTTCAGCACATATTTGACTTACCTAAAACTCTACCTGGGAATGAGCTACAAAACTTAAGCTTTGCACAATCATATACCTTTTATAGTGTAAACAATCCGTTTAAGTTTTATGATGACTTCCATAAAGTAGTAAAGTAGTTACAAAATTTGGAAAAACGCTAAAATGCCATGCACAAACTCCCTGATAGTTGGGACAAATCAAAAAACCCCAAATTTTTAATTTACTCCCCTCTTCTATACAATTAAAATTACGTAAAAGTAACATTTGCCACCTACAGAAAACTTAGAGTGCTAAGCTTTAGCAGACCGATAGCAACTATAATAAAACCTCAAAATAATTTTAATTTATTTCCCTCTTGTATAAATGTAAAGTTATGTAAAAGTAACATTGGCCACTTCCAGAAATGCTAGAGAGCTGAGCGTTGGAAGGCGGATAGGAACTATGATAAAACTATAGAAACAAAAACCAACGTAGTTTTAATTTACTTCCCTTTCCTATAAATGTAAAGTTATGTTAAAGTAACATTACCCACTTCCAGAAAAGCTAGAGACCTGAGCTTTGGAGAGCTAATAAAGGTATAGGAACAAATTAAAAAACCTTTTATATACATAAATGTTAATGTTAAGCTGAAATTTAGCAAACAAAAAGAAATTATAGACAGGTTATTAAAAAAAAACTCGCCACCCATCCTCCTCTTTTTCTCGTAAAACCAGGTAGGTATTTCTTAGCAAATCAGGCATTAACGCAGTTACGTACAATATATAGAAATGTGGGTATAACAAATTATTGCAAAAAAATTACCCCCACTACCCCTCTCATTTCCAGTATTACTCGTTCTTACGTTCCCCTCTATGGTTAGAATACAATAATACTGAAAAATATGAGTAATCAAAAGAGAAAGCGGTAATTTCAAATATTTATTTATATTTATATTAACTACATCAAAGAAAATACTCTGCCAATATATGGGCCCCTAAGCTCACACTAGGTACTATAGATATAGTGTACGTGTGAGCTAATATAACTAAAAACTGAAATATATTTTATTTAACTCCAGACTAAATTACCTTTTGTTTGATACCACACAAGCCATATTTTGACTTAAACTCAAATTTTTGAAATCTACCCCCACCCTTAAAAAAAACAAAAAACTAAAATGTATTTTGTTAAACTCCGGACTCAATTACCTTTCGTTTGATATCACACACGCCATATTTTCACTTAAACCCTAATTTTTAAAATATACCCCCCCCCCCTTTTTCTTAAAATAAATTAAAATGTATTTTGTTTAACTGCAGACTCAATTACCTTTCGTTTGATATCACACACGCCATATTTTCACATAAACTCTAATTTTTGAAATCTACCCCCACCCTTTCATTTGGTTTCTGTTCGGTGGATTTTGTTCATTTTTAAATGGGACCATCTCGACCCAAGACCCAACCTATGCACCAAATTTCATTAAAATCGGCCGAGCGGTTTTTGAGTTATGCGCGTTGGTCGTTACAGACATACAGACAGACAGACAGACAGACAGACAGACAGACAGACATACAGACAGACAGACAGACAGACAGACAGACAGACAGACAGACGGCGCAACAAAAAAGTTTCAAAATCATCTGAAACGCAAAGATATATAAAAATTTTTGAAATCGGAGCAACTTTTTTTTTCTCGAAAAAATTAGGATCACCATAGCTCACACTACTATAGTATAGTATATGTGTGAGCTAAAAAAAATAAAAATTATCTTGTGTCTAGTTTTAATTGTTATATTTACTAAGTAGAGAGCCGAACGCAAAACCGGCGACATTCGGTTACTTTTATTTGCTTGTCGGAAGCTTTATTGGTGTAGAGCTGTAGTATACTTGGTTTTCCAGTGCCCTTTTAAGATCTTGTTTTGATTCAGTTTTTTCATGTTAGTTTTTAGTTTTAGTTGTCAATAAACAAAACAAATATACATATAATATCCAATATTATTATGAATTTACAAACATAATACTGGCGACGAGAATAAAGAAAATCTATTTCAGAGATGACAGAACAGATAGGTTCACTGATAGCTACCCTCAATGGTTTTGTTACACAAATTCAACAACAACAACAGCATTCACCAGAAATCCTTTCAAACTAAACGAAAGGGAAATATAAATAAAGGACAATGAATACATTCTGAAGCAAAATATGATAAATTTGATAAATACAGATAAAGTAGATGCCGAAGACATGTCAGAGAAATAGAAGGGGATCCAGAGTTATCAAAGATAAAAGAGGATTTACCTCAAGGAATTTATAATGAAGATGGATACTCAATTCATGACAACATTCTATTTCACGGAGACAGATTAGTGATTTTGAAAAGTTTGCAACCAATCATGCTTAAAGAACTTCATTCTACACACATAGGTATTATCAAAATGAAAGCATTGGCTCGCACTCCTGTTACTGGGAAGGAATAGACAAAATATTGTACAGAGCTGTACTTGCTGACTAGTGAAATCAAATCCGAAAAAAGCACCAGTACATCAATAGGAACCTTCACAAAGGAATTGGCAACGTGTTCATATAGACTATGCTTGTCCTTTCCTAAATCATCACTTTTTCATTGTAGTCGACGCAAAATCAAAATGGCCAGAAATAAGATTTTCAAGAAACGGCCAGCACTATTGCTAATTTAAATATAATAAAATAAAATACTTAGCGATAATGCAAAAATTTTCAAGTCTAATGAGTTTAGAGATTTGTGTACTAAAAATGGAATTAGACAATCTTTCATTGCACCAGGACACCCAGCGACAAATGGACAAACCGAGAGATATTGTCACTGAAACCCAAACTGAAATGCCTAAGTGACGAACCAGGAAATGTACATCAACATTTTTATTCAGATACGGAGTTACTCCACTACCTTCAGGAATGACACCTTCAGAATATTTTTTTGACTAAAAATTAAGAACAAAACTAGAATTGATCAAACCAGTCAAAAAGGAGACCAAAATCAAAAATTCTACCAATAAGTTTAACAAATATTATGAGTCAAACCAGAGGATTCAATCCACAAATTATGACCGACGAGAAATGTGGGAGTTTGGTCGAATTCTTGAAAGAATAGGGGATTTACACTATCTTGTTCAGTTAGATGACGAATATGTCAAGAGACACTTCTATCGGTTACGACCTTGTAGGGTTCAAAAGCAACAACTATGGGGTTTTTCCTTAACAAAAAAAAATCCACAAATACGATTAACAATCAAATCAGAATTCTGGACAAACTAATATTTATCGATTTCAAAGTATATCAAGTTCCAATCATAATTCTGATTCAGCTGCAGTCCCTAGATATAAAGGCAAAGCCAACATATTAGATTTCAATGAACCCAGTTGTTCCTATAACCATCAATAATTTGAATCTTCCAGAAATTACAGTGAGACTGATAAAACGTCAAGAAGTGATTTCCATTTTTTGAAATAAGATCAATCTAACACCAAACGCGATTTATCGATATTGACAGGTTTACGAAGATCAAAAAGAATTTGAAAACCCGTTCAAAGATCGAACCTGTAGGAAAAAAATTGTGATCGGCTAAGGCCCCGAGAATTGTAGTATACTTGGTTTTTCAGTTCGGTTTCAAGTTGTTATTTTGATGTTCAATTTTGTCATGTTAGTTTTCAGTTTAAATTGTCAATAAACAAAACAAATATATATATCCTCGGCGAAACCCGAAAAATGTGTAACTCCACATTGGGACGAATTTTATTATATTGTTATCTGTTAACTAAAATCGAAAGGTACTACTATAAAGATTTATGTATGTCCTAGGAAATCCGATTTTTTTTAAATTAATAGAATAGAAAACCAGTTAACTCCAGTCCGTTGTTATTTGTAAATGAAAAATGTGTAAATCCCCACTTTACATGGCTGTTCATCTAGTCTAGCCCATATTTAGAGTAAACATTTGATAATAAAACAAGTGTGGCATAATATATAGTAAGGTAAGTAGTTGAGTACCCTTATTATAATTTAAACCTAAAGTTTAAAAGATAATTTAGAATAAAATCCGCCAACACTTTATTTTAAAAATCACTAGATTTACATTTCCTTTTAAATTATTTTATCTTTTGCGAGCATGAAAATGTGTAAATCCATACAAAACATAATATAACATAAAATTTCAACAGTTTAAAATACATAATTATATTTAAACTGTTGAAAGTTCATGAGATTACACTAGAAAAAGGTGTTTCATAATCCGCAGAAAATAGTTACGAAATCTTATGAGTTTTTGTTAGCATATTATTACGAGTATATCGGCATTAAATTCTCATCGAAAAAGTTAAAACTCCTTAAAACTATCTCCTACTTTGAAACATTATTCAAATATGAAATTGGCTATGGTAAAAACTTTTTAAACTGGTTACTTATTAAATTATTATAGAAAAACATGCTTATCAAACTTCAACAAAACGGCTCATTATTTTGCTTTTTTATTCTCATAAAATCTCTTACTCTTAAGAAAAAATTGGTTGTTAAAAGTTTTTGAAACTGAAAACTCATAAAATCTTATAGAAAACATAAAAAAAATGCTAGTAAAATCTTCTTAAAACCAAGGGCGGATCCAGAAGTGCTTCTCGGGGGGGGGGGGCACTTTAGGTGACATTCTCTGTTGGTAAAAAACGGTATATAATTTTTGAAAAATTTTGAATTTTTAATAGCAAAAACCTTACTTTTTACTCATTTTTTGTATAGTCAAAAAATTCTCGGGGGGGGGGGGGCAAGTGCCCCTAGTGCCCCCCCCCCTGGATCCGCCACTGCTTAAAACTTCTAAAATCTTTTAAAATCTTTTAAAATCTTGAAAAATGAAAACATGCTTGTAAAAATTTACCAAAACTGGTTTATATTCTGTTCTTTTTTTCTAATTAGATCTTTTAAGTGCTGATAAAAAAATGGAAACATTTGCTGGCCAAAACTTCTGAAACATGGACGCTCATAAAATCTTTTAAATACAAATATAAAAAATAAAAAAAATTGCCAATCAAATTTTTTTAAAACTGCTTAAAACTGGTCACTATTCAACTGGATAAAACTTATAAAATCTTGTCGCATCGGCAAAAAAACTCTTTTGAGTTTTCAACAGCCCGAATTAAGTTTTGCAAGGCCTAATCAGATCTCATCAGTTTTCAAATGGCATAAATTGTTGTCTGGTCAAGCGGTTTTTTTGGCAGGGTGTCACTAGAGTCCCTGTATGTTGACATATTTGGATATATTAGAGTCGCGACAAGTCCATCAATGTCTTTTAAAATAAAAGGACAAAACATAGGAAGTCTATACTCTAATAATTGTTAGAAAGAGAACGTATACGAGCTCTTTATCTTACAACGAATGGCGGTAATTTAATTATTAGGAAAAATCGTTGCGCTGATTAAGCGACCTTAATTTAACTGACAAAGCATGTCGTGTTTGATTTTTTTGTCAAATAAAAGTTAGGAAAATTACACAACAGAAGAGCAAGTTTTTATTTCGAATCCATAAATTTTTAATAAAATAAATATGTACCTATTCCTGTTTCCTAATTAGCTGTTGTATTACATCAGACAAGAGATATTGATTTTCTAGTTTTTCCAGCAATCCAGAATCTCAAACAATATTGGTAAAAAAGTTATGCGTTCATCAGCAAAAGTTGGATCTAATACCAAAATTTAAGAGGTAAGTGTAGCTTTTCAAAATTAACAATAGGATTTGAAATAAAAGGAGCACTTTGGCCGGTGTGAAATTTATAAAGTTTAGTACATACGCATATGTAAAACATAAACATAAAGCATCCTATTATATAACAAAAGTGTTCCGATCGCTGTTATACAGGGGGTTTTCTTTTTTAAATGAAAAGTTTATAAGTATTTTTTGCAACTTTTGAGAGAAACTCTTGGTCACGTCGATTTTCTTTGCGTGAGGGACATCTTTTGAGCGCTTATATAGATAGGGAATATGATTCGAGTCTCGCCTTGTGATGGGGTTTTGAAAGTCGTTCATATTTTTTTTATTATAGATAAATTGATCGATTTTCGAGAAACAAAGCGCCTTAAAGCGGTAGATATATAAAAGCCCTAGTAAGGTGCCACTTGACTTATCTTCTTATCTAGTGGCGTACGAAAGGGGGGGGGGGGGGCAAAAATTTAGCCCTAAATAAAATCAAGAACCAACCCCCCCCACAATCCATCTCTGCGTATCGATCCGCGCTCGAGTTTCCCCTCAGGATTCATTTCTGCATACGCTATGGTAACTTTAAATATAAATATCTCAAAAATATAATAATAGATCAAATAATTTCGGAAAAATTCCTCTATATAGCAAACAAAATTGACGTTTTCAAGCGTTTTTTATTTCATTTGCCAAAAATTCCCACAAATCTCTATATTTTGTTTTAAAAGAAATACTCTGTATATACAAGTCATTTTTCTAATGTTATTTAAAAACATAATTTTTTTTTAGGACCACTTTGCACAAGAACAGTTTACGTGTCACTGAAGCGGCAAGTCATTCCTATAATATTTATTCCAGAAAAAAGAAACCCTGCTTTTACAAAAATTCGACGAACATATGGAAAAAACTGAGCTGTACAAGAAAGAAAACGACAATTTAGTTTTAAAGTGCAAGGAGTACAAGGAGTTGGAAAATTTTCGTCTCTTATCAATAATAGGAAGAATTTATCATTTTACCACTTTTTATCTATTTAAAAACTATTTCCATCAGAAAATATTGACAAATTGATGTGACTGTCAAGTTCTCGCCGAATAAGAACCAAAATTCAACGATAATTTGCACTGGAGAGAACTAATATTTTCCTAGAAATTATCATCATTATATTTATTATAATAACAATGAACGAAATCATCGTTAAACAATTTCTTTTTATTAAAAAAGTCAGTATAAAAAATTATTCACATTATATCGGTCTATATTTTAAGTAATGAGTAACAGGCTGAATTTTTTTGCATAGCTTCATTTTGCCGAGACAACTTTGTGAAAATTCTTGATTGCTAACTGAACCCAATGTTGCCATTTACTTTTAAACATATTTTTAAGCCATGGAAAAAAAAATCAGCCGGTTACTAATTATTTCCTATAACTTTTTGCATCTCGTAATTTTGACATGTTTAGTCTGTCAGACGAACGTTTTTTCATGTTTAATATCAGAAAATCTTTGGATACAGCTTCTGTTAAGAATCACCCTGAATAATTTTCACACATGGAAAAGTTGAACGTTTAGTAAAAGAATGCGACTTACGAAAATTCAGCCTGTTACTCATCACTTAAAAAATAGACCGGTGTACTGTGGACTAAAATCTTCCAAGGCTCTCTTCTGCAGTGTGGTCTTTCTTAAGCACACACAGTTATTTTGTAATTAAATAATACATATATAATAAAATTTCTGACTTTCTTCTTTAGGAAAAAACCTAAAATAATAAAATAAAAGCACACAGACAAAATCAAAACGTTGATTTTAATACTGGATTTATTTTACTGGACCGCGCCCCCGGTATACGTACATACCTAGTTTACTACTCATAGGTGGTTTTGATTGGGCCCTCTGTATTGGGAGGCCTTATTAATTTTTCGTTGCTAATTTTAAATAGAGTAATAGGGCTGTCTAACAAAACATATGATCAAATCCAAGATGTCTTCCATAGGACAAACAAACCGATTTCCCATAAGCCGTAATGTTAACAAAAACGTAAATTTCACAAAAACGACTAGAGCTTCAGCCTCAAAAATTAATCAGTTTTAAGAACGGATCCTTTGTGCATATGGGAAAAATGCGTTTTTCTTAAAAATATTAAACTAAAGCGAGAAAATCTGAAATAAATGGGACCATGTTTTCTTCAAAAAAGTAGGTTATGTTTTTGTTTATTTTGTTTTTTTTTAAATTTTCTAGTTTTTTTACTTATTTTGAATTATTACATGAACGCACCAAGGGGGCGGGGGGCTAGGGGCCCGGACCCTCCAAACCACATATTTTTTTAGATATTTTCCATATATTTAATGAATAAACAGAAAAAATAGCATAAAGTACAACATCATGGGACCTCTGGGGGCCCCCCAAATGTTTCGGGTCCCCCCAAGACATATTTCTGGGTGCACCACTGATTATTATGTCACGTTTTTTTGCTGTTGTGAATTGTGGCAGCAGAGGAAGTAATGATAATGTTAGTTTTCATTGAATTTGAAGTTTTTTGAACAATGAATCAATGAACTATCAGCCCAAGGTAGGGGGAAGTGGATAAGTAGTTCTATTCAAAGAGCCCACTTCAAGGCTCACTTAACAGAGACGAAATTGAAATAGACTAAACTTTTCTCATCAGATTCAGGTTTTCTATTAGGATCTTTTGTTGTACTGGACTAAACCTTTTGCTAAGTAATAGGCCTTCTATAGCGTTAAACTGTGAAAAATATTTCACTATGATTTTTCGGTTTAGACAAAGTTTAATCGTGTTAACCGTCCAGTAGTGACATGAAAAAGAGGCACAACTTATAGGTAGGTCAGTCCAACAGATCAATATACACATATGAGTTCCAACCGAGGTTGGTCAAGCAAACTTCTAATAAGTACTTGACAAAATATGTTTATTTAAAAAAATATAAGTAAACATAATATAAAAAAAACTTGCAAAATTAAAATACAGATTTTTCTTGTTATTGGCCTCACACACTGTACATCACCATATGATTTTCCATGAACTATAATACATAGGGCCTAAGTACAGTCAAACCTATGGTTCTTCAGCTCACAACAGTACTGTTCAAATTTTACAATAGTGCAACATTCGCTGTTGTATTACTACTATTACTTTTATTACTATTTTTTTGTAACAATATTTGCTCAATTATGTATCTAAAAGTTTATGCAAATAAATATATACCCTACTCTACAATTGGGCGTAACAGCATATGACCCATTAGGGCCCAAGTTTTTTTGAGAGAAATTGAAAAAAAAATCTGAGAGAACTTATTTGTTTTTCTTGTGGTCATCAAAGTCAACAAAGATGACTTTTTTTCCATCTATTTTTTGATGCCATAAAAAAATTTTTTTGGTAATAAGCTCAGAACAGTACCGTAGAAATTTCACAACAGGACTCATAGTAGGTCCAGTCAGATGCTATACAAAATTTACAGTGTACAAAAATATGGCTTTTCTATTATACATCAAAACATAAGAAGTATCTCAAAAAATTTTGACTCTTTCTGTCTTTACATTATTCAATTTAAAAAAAGACCAAACATAATAGTTTTAACAGAAACTTTCAGGCAAACGTCCTTAGATTTTTTTAGAATTCCGGGTTATGATGTTGCATATAATGGGGGCAGTATCAACAAAAACGATGGGGTTATAATTTACATTGAAGAGCATCTTTTGTTTGAAAATACCATTGAAAATATTGGAGATATAAAAATATTGCAAACAAAAATAAAGATTGACAAAAAACAATTAGTTATATCCTCAATATACAGAACGCATGAAACCTGCATTGATACTTTTCTAGAATGCTTGCAAACATATTTAGAGCACGATTTATTAAAAAATGCAGATTATTATATTATTTTGGGAGACTTAAACATAAATTTACTGGAAAATAAAGATAACAAAAAAATTACTCAAGTATTTCAGTATTTAAATCTACTTTCTGAGCATAATTTTACATCCTTAATTAATAAAATAACCAGGGAAGAGTCGGGAACATGTTTAGATCACATTTTTTTTTAACATAAAAATTACAGCTTTCAAAAAGAGTCAATTAAAGCATGTATCCTAAAAAGTAGTATAACGGATCACTATATGACTATTTTCAATTTTAATATTGAGTTAATCGAACAGAAAAACCAATCCACAAAGCACAATATTACAAAAAAAATTATTAATTACGAAAAACTAAAATTAGACGTCAAAAATCACAACTGGAGGCTACTTTTTCAACAGAATATGCATATAAACGCATGCACAGAAGAATTTATAGCAAATTTAAAGCAGCTTATAGAAAAAAATACAACCACCCTTATCCTCAAACAACGAGACAACAACAAAAAACTATGGATTACCCCGGCACTTGTAAAATCGATTCATATTAGAGATAAATTATATAGGATATATCTACATGACAAGCAAAACATAAACAAAAAAATTGAATTTCAGAATCATAGAAACAAATTACATAACTTAATAAAATATGCAAAAATAAAATACTTTAAAACAAAAATTAACGAAAACCAAAACAATCCGAAACACCTATGGAACACTGTTAACGAAATACAAAATAAAAAACGTGGTTCTCAAGAAATAAAAAATATAGAGTTAGATGGTCTTATAATCACAGAACAAAAACAGATAGCAAACGCGTTTAACAACTATTTTACTAACATAGGTCCAAAGCTCGCAGCTAAGATACCAAAGCCCGTAACTAATATTCCAGAAAGAAAAAAAGTTTTAACAAAATTTAAATTTAAACAAACTAATAAAACAGAAATCACTCATGTGATAAACTCTTTGAAATTATGCAAAGCTCCTGGACAAGATCAAATTACAGCTGAAATTCTTAAAAATATCTGCGAAGAAATTTCAAAACCGTTAACTGATCTAACCAACAAAATAATTACGGACAGAAGTTCTCCAAATATATTAAAAATGGCGATCGTAAGACCCCTTTACAAAAATAAAGAAAAAGACAAACTACCAAATTATCGCCCTATATCGCTAATCTCCAACATAGCAAAAATTGTAGAAAAAATATTTAAAAATCAGTTAACAAATTACACAGAACGATACAAAATAATTTCGGAAAAACAGTATGGCTTTCGCCCAAAAAGATCTACCCAAGATGCGATAGCAAGCTTAACATCGGACATTTACTCAACTCTAGATGGAAACAAAGTCTGTTTGGGTGTATTCTTGGATCTAGCCAAGGCATTTGACACAGTCTGTCATGTGCAGCTGGTGAATGTCTTGGAGGATATTGGATTTGACGAGGATAGCTTGATTTTAATGAAGAGCTATTTAAAAAATAGACCACAAATAGTAAAAGTAGGTGAGGCAGAAAGCGAACTTCGGTTTCTTAAATTTAGCGTTCCCCAGGGAACTGCTTTGGGTCCTGTTCTCTTTTCAATTTACTTAAACGATTTATTAATTGATAATACAAATGGCAACATAAAAAGTTTTTGTGACGACACGGTTGTAGTGTACAAAGGAAAAACATGGGAAATCGTCAAAGAAAATGCAGAACAGGACCTTAAAAGAATTTTCGATTGGTTTGGACATAGGCTCCTAACAGTTAATTGTGACAAAACATTTTTTATACCTTTTAGTTGTAACAAGAAAAAATTACAGAGATATTACTTTCTTCAAATAAGTGAAAATATAAATATTAAATCCACAAAAGAAATAAGGTATCTTGGCGTTACAATTCACAATCATTTAAAGTGGGAATCTCATATTCAAATGTAATTAGCGGCCTAAGACAATTTTTATTTAAATTTAAGCTTTTCTCAAAAATTTTTGAAATCAAACAATTAAAAACCCTATATTATGCATTAGTAGAGTCACGACTAACATATGGAATACTAGGATGGGGAGGTGCTCTAAATAAGTATATAAAAAAATTGGAAATTTTGCAAAAACAAATAATTAAAATAATGTATCAAAAACCTTATCGGTATCCATCAAATTTACTATATAAAGAAACACAACTACAGGACATAAGACAAAAATATTTTATAGCTACAGTAACTTATCAAAAAAAACTTTTAATAAATAGCATCCAAACAAACTCTATACGCATAACTAGAGGCGTTTCCAGAAATCTTTTAAAAATTCCAAAAGCGCGAAAAACTCTTGGACAAAGATGTCATATATTTTTGGCAGCAAGATTATACAACATCATTCCCGAGGAAATTAGAAACACAAAAAGAGAATTTCTCTTTAAAAAGAAACTAAAAATTTTTGTAAACCAAACAGACAGACACTACATACGTTTTCTAATTGACATAAAAAACAATTAATTATTAATTGATCCATTTATAGTTTTTAGTTTTAGTTTAGTATATGAAATAAGTGTAACGTAGTTTTGGTTAAGATTGTAATTTGTAACACCAAACATAAACAAGCGGCATATGTTTATTTTTGGTATTCGGAATGGGGTAATATAATAGTTTTTGTCAATTTTCTGAAGGTCGCCATGGTTGACATAGAAATAAATTCTATAAAAATACCACGGACAAGTGCACACTTTTGTGGATTATTGATTTATTTCTATTTCAATTACTTTAACTTTAATTTAAATATACTTCTTTATTTTTGTACAGAATAATTGTTGAATTGAATTGGAAATAAATTTATTTATTATTATTATTATTTATACAAGTTTCAGGTGTCAAAAAGCATGGAAATAAAGGAAAATTTGCACCAAAATAGTTTAAGATAAAAAGAGGTTTGAGTTAGGGAGATTGTCAAATTCACCAGTTTATTCTAAACTGTTTTGAGGTCTGTAAAATAAATATTTATTAAAGAAAAAGAAACTTTAAAGATACAGGACTCCACTGGACACTATACAGGCTGCTACACTACCAAGAGTTTATTTAAGAGTTCTGTTTTCCTTTTCTTTCTTCTCTAGACCCTTTTTTCAACCATAATTTTATTAATTTTTCAACCGTTTTGAAACAATAATCCATTCAGGAGAGACCCAGTCAGGATCATTGCTGTATTCTAGTTTTGAAAGTTGCTTGCCTAGAATAGTAAATAAATCATAGTGAAGTATTTCTTACAGTTTAACACAATTCTATGTTACACTCCTCCGGTTAATACGTTAATGGTTACACTTGTGCAAAAGGTCCACTCGAGCACAAAACAAGATCCCAATAGAAAATGTTGCCAAAATGGCAAATACATATTTATCCAAAACAAACCTGACAAAAAGCTTTCGAATATTTCAATTTATCCTCTGTTAAGTCAGGTAATAGAGCACTTATTCACTTTATTTTCCCTTCTTTGAGCTGATACATAGTTCATTTAAATCAAGATGATTTTTTAAGGTCAAAATACTTGGCATTCCATCAAAACCAATATTATCAACATCTCCCCAGCTGCCACAATTCATAACAGCACAGAAACTAATAATAATTATTCAAACTGAGTAAAAAACTAGAAAAAAAAACAAAAGTAAATAAAAACATAACCTGACTTTTTGAACAAAACATGGTCCCTTTTATTTGAGATTTACTGGCTTTAATTGATTTTTTTTAGGAAAAACGCATTTTTCCCATCTGTACAAAGGATCAATATTTAAAACAGCATCTTTGTTGTAAATTAAATCATTTCAATTTTTTTTTAAATTACGTTTTTGTTAACATTGCGGTTTATGGGAAAACGCTTTGTTTGTCCTATGGCAACCATCTTGGATCGAAAAACAGCTGATCGTGACAGTTCGTTAGACAAGCTAATATACTAATACCACGCCAATGAAAATAACATAACCTAGAGGCAAATTCAAGAATGACTTTGATGGGCTTGTCGCGACCCTAATATGTATATCCAGATATCTCAACATACAGGGACTCTAGGTGTCATAAGATTATTTTAATTGTTTAGATTATAATCATATTAAGAGGAAAAAGAAATGATGACATTCAATGTAAATCAGCATTGTTAAAGAATGCATAGTAACTGAAAATGGTCTATTACCAAAAATAGATTAAAATTATGATACACCGGCCAATTCTATGTAAGGTATTCATTTTATTAAGGAATCTAATAGTGATAAAAGAAAATCTTATTATTCACTTATTAGCCAGTAGAACAAGCTAATTACTGTTTTTCTTGCGTAAAGTACCTACTCCTTTTCTATAGTGAGTGCGTTTATTAAAATTTAGTGCGCAAAGAGAATAAATTTAATTAACATTAGTTACCCCAGTTACATACAGATAAAAGAAAGCTTACGAAAGAAAGGTTTAATTAAGTTAAAAATGGGCCTAGAAGAACCAAGTGAAAAACAGTTTTTATTATACATGGTTGAAAAGCGCTTTTAATGCTCTATTTATTGACGTATAAATTTAATATAGCGGTCATAAGAAATAACAAAGTTGGCTATGGTTTCAAAAAAATTAGACGGCCTAGAAAAAATGTGTTAAAGTCATTCGATTGGCCGTAGCTGTTTATACAAAACTACCAAATTTTATTAAATTTGTTTGCAAGATGGCGGCGATATTTCAGTTCTTCAAAAAACTCAATTATTAGTTTTTGCTCGATATTTTAGTAACCCCTATAGATATCTTCACTATTGATACAGCACCTGATTGGGCTTAGAATAGCGCAACTTTTTTCTCATTAGATAGTTTAAGTTGTGCTACGTATTTTTACGTAAAACTGCACGTTAAGCGCTCTACGTTTTGTTCCAAATTTGAGTTTAAGTTGAATGTTTTTATGTTACCATAACAAGTCTACTAATAGTAGAGAATATGGAATTCGGCACTGTGTTTTCTTGATGTTACAATTTTGTTTTTTGTCTTTTCAACTACAGTAGGAATATATTTGCAAATAATCGTTTGTACTGGAAGCGGAAATTATCGTCTAGGCCTCATTTTTCGATCGGTCAATCAACCAACTCTATTCTTTGGTAACGTTAAGGTGAACGCAGACTGCCGTAAGCTAACGTAAATACGTAAGCTCTTAACGTGACCTTGACGACGGTGTGACGAAGTGCGCTTGCGTAACTGTCAAATCCCATGCTTACGTAAAAATGTAAAAATACGTAGCACAACATAAACTATCTATTTGTGTGCAGTCAGGTGTGACGGGCCGCCCCCTTTTTTTAAATCTAAAGATGCCTGTTTTCCTTAGGTTCCATATGTTTGCTATGTCCGTGCTTGGTTGACTGAAAACTTCTTATTGTGCGTTATAAATACAGCTTCAATAATCTTTCGTTTTCGCCGCCATTTTATGCGTAATATATAAATTTGGGTACTTTTTAGATGGTAATTTACTCTAAACTGAAGAGGGCGTTTCGTTTATTTAGGGGATTTGCTGGTTTTGTTTTCCTCATTTATTTGCCGATAAAAATACTGTTTTTATATTATAGTAAATTAAATAGGTCTTTTGTTTTCTGAAATCCTTTGATGATATAAAATGATAATAACCCCCCATGGGTTATTATTTTGAGAATTTGCTGCATTTGGTTTGTTTTTAATTTTAGAGATCGTTGAGTTTATTAATATCTCGGAATAATTCATCAGTTTCTAATTTGTTTTTGATGATACTGAGTGACTTATTTATTGGTACGTTGATGTAAAGACTTTCTACATCAAAACTTACAAAACTATTGTCGGGATCAAATTCGATCCTTTTGTCATCCATTGTTTGCTCGCAGTAAGAAAAACGATAACTGCAATGGACTGTATATATTTTTATTAAACGAAATCGGGAACAAACATTATAATTGATACGGATTCACGAAAATTAAGACTCCACAGGTAAAGTGCTGTAAATCAAACAACTGAAAGTCGAAAACAAGAGTACTCACCTTTCAGGATCTTATGATAACACCACGTAGCTGAAGGGCTAAAGATTCCAGTTCAATGGTTTTTAGTCCACAAACTTTCAAGTAAAAAATTGTAATAAATTGGAGGAAGTAATTAACACGCCATTTTTTTGAGGCGATCCTGAAGAGATCTCTCTGATTTTTGTTGCGCATGTCCCAAGCGCGGGAAAATATACCTTGTTTCTAATCCAATTGTGTGGTTTTAATTTTTAAAAAGAACCGCAAAATTTAGCGCGAGCTAACATAACTGGCCCCCAAAGCACACTATTTTAGAATATCAGCAGGATAGGTATAGATATAAGAAAGAAAATAATCGACCGATAAATATAAATGAATAAAAAGTAGATAGGTATCGTAAGTTTATTTATAGATAACGAAAACACTAAAAAATTAAAAATAAATAAATAAAAATTCTTAAATAAAAAAAATTTTGAAGTAAATAATAAGATCAATAGGTAGAAAAATAAAAATTAATTTTAATTTGGCAAAGGGCACAGTTTTACGACTGGCCATTTTAAACACCGGTAGCCGTTCGTACCGTCGCTACACGTACTTGACCGTCTCCGCCGGGATGCAATTTAAGAACCCGACCGACTGGCCATTTTAAAGGTGATGTGGTCACTCGATATAATATCCAAATCATTTAATTTGATGTTTGGGAACGAATCAGCCCACCTGTGTCGCTGTTGGAGCGTATGTAGGTACTCTAAACAATACCTTTTATCCATACCAAATATCATTATGTACTTTTTGGATTAGTTGCCATCTCGAAAGCCGATTTAGAGGAACCTAGGACGATGAGGAATCACAAAGAAAGGTCCACAAAAGTTGATTGCTACATGCGAAAAAGGTTTAAGTTGATTGATTCGATGAGCGGGAAGAAAACTCATTATGTGCGGTCTATAGGGTTTAGGGTTGATTCTAAAATACTGTAAGCCCTTGGATATGGTTCTTTGAATTGCCCGTCGTCGTGTCGATGAGTGGACTCGATAAGAATAGTAGTTTAACGATGGTTACTCGAAAGTATTACGAGGTGTTTTGCAGAATAAGTCAAAATGTCAGATTTTTGCAACCTGCTACCGACTCTAATGATATTATTTTCATCAAGAAAAGGTGAATGTTTTCGAAAAGGTTTCGATATTGGTGTTTATCTTTAGATAACGCGGAAAAAACTTCAGAGAAGCAAGAACCTTGAACGCGTTTGATAAGAAGGTATAACGCACTTTGAATCTCACCGGTGCTAGGAAAAACAATATTTTCTAAAATACTTGTTTGGGCCGGTTGATTAGTGGGTTTTTGATAGGAATGATTCTGAATAATGTTAACTATTCGAAGGACATAGCAAATAATACGTTGAATTTTTGATATAGATGAATATTTGATAAGAAGCTGATCTAAGAAGTTAACGTCAATTAGCGCATTGCAACAGACCTATGGCTTTTGTGATTTATGAAAATCGGGTTATTCGTTTTCGGGAGACCCCAAAAACGACGGTGCGTTCCGCCACATGTCATGTGAAATGAGCTGTGAAGGGGTGGCCCTTCGTGACGTAAGATAGGCTGCATTTATAGCAGAAGGAATGTAGCGCCATGAGTTTGAGGGAATGATTTCGTGGATTGTACTAACTCGATTTCCAACAAAGGTTTGCCAGCGATTAGGAGGGGATGAAAGCCAGTTCAATACGACTTGCCAATCGCAGAAAGTAACAATATTTGTAAAAGGTATTTTTCCTTCATAGGTAGATAAGACAAAATCAATTCGCTTAAAAGAAATGCGCCTAGGAGTTCTAGCCTAGCCAAAGTTTGTGACTTTATAGGCGCCACCCTAGACTTTGCAGATATGAGAGAAACAAATATACTGTTTTCCTCCTCCACACGAAAATACACGACGCCTGCGTACCCTCGAAGCGTTACAGAAGCCGATGATTTGACAGTTATTGCTTTTGGATAGTTTGATTTGTCTGGGTAATCGAAAATTGGAAAGAAGCGGGAATTCAGAACAAAGTTTGTTCCAAGAGTCGATGATAGAAGAATCTGGTTATTCGTCCCAGCCTGTTTCCGATATCTACAACTGTTGCAAAATAAATTTTGCTTGTAGCAACAAGGGACAAAGAAACCCCAAGGGATCGAAAATGGTTCCTATGATAGATAAAATAGAACGTTTAGTTGGGGGTTTGTCCTTCATTCGGCATTGATAAGAAAAACTGTCGTTTTTAAATGCTATTGAAGGCCTAAAACTTTGATGAAGTGCGGTTCATCCTTGTCGAAAGGCATTTGACGATCGGATTCTGGCAATGTTGCGAAAAACTCAGGACAATTACTTGCCCATTTTTTTAAGTTCAATTCCTCCCGACTTTAACAAATCATTGGGTTCCGTCTGAAGGGAAAGGGCATTAGAAAGCGAAAGGCTACTTCTCAAGATATCGAAAATATAAATTGACGTTTTTAGAACAGTACTAGCCTTAGAAAAACGTTCCTTTTTTCTCTTTGCCAGCTCATTTAATGTACGCATGGCTAGAAAAGGTGAGCATGTCATGCCAAAAGTGACAGTAGAAATTTCCCATACTGAAAGTGGGTCCTGTGGAGAAAAACTCCAGAATATCCTTTGATAAGGACGGTGATAAGGATTGATAAGGATTTGACAAAACATTTGTTTGATATCAGCAATGTAGGCAATAGGATTAAGATGAAAAGTAAGGAGTAAAGAAGCAATGTCCTTTTGAAGTTTCGGTCCAGATAACAACGTATCGTTGAAGCTAATATTCTTTGGGGTGACCGCTGAACAGTCCCAGACTACCCTTAATTTTTTACTTAAGCTTTTCGGCTTTAGTACGCAATGATGTGCAAGAAAACGTGAAACGTCGACTTTTGGTTGACTAGGTTAAACTAGACTCATGTGATTAGAATCGATATAGTCCTGCATAAAACTAGAATAGGCAGTGTACAGATCAGGATTTTTTAATAATCTATTTTCTAGAAGTAAAAATCTATGATGAGCTTGAGGATAAGTATTTCCTAGATCAAGATTTATTTTATCTTTAAACGGAAGATCTACCATAAATGTACCGCTCGGTTGTCGTACAACACTCGCAGTAAAAATTGATTGCGCTTGTTTTTCTTCCTTTGATAAGATTTGTTTTTTAGGCAAGTTCGATTTCCCAAAACCTAGGGATAATGACCTCTAAAGGAGGTTCAGGAACGAGTCGTTAATAAACAACTGGTTTGTTCCGTAAGATTACCTACTTCGTCAACTTTTCCCATGACGACCCAACCAAAGATGGTTTTAAGGGCTGAAGGTTGCCCTTTCTGTCCAAGAACCCTGCCCTCCTTGAATATCTGTACGAATACCAATAACTAGGTCCACAAGTCTAGATTTGAAATAAGATGGGTCGGAATGTTTAAGCTTTTCCAAGTGTTCCACTGATTCTCGTTCAAAGTGAATGTGGCTAATGATAAAGGAGACATGGATTATATGATGAGAAAGTTAACAGAAGAATACCAAAAGTGGGGACTAACAGTGAACGTGGACAAGACACAGTACTTATGTATTGGAAACGAATCCAGTGAGTTAGTACTGGAAAATGGACAAACAATATCTCCATGCAATGAGTATGTATACTTGGGTGTCACATTTGATAAGACAGGAACAGACTATAAAGAATTGGAAAAAAGAATAGTAAAAGCAAAAAAAGTTATTGGATGTCTTAACAGTATTTTATGGAGCAAAGAGATAAAAAAGAATGTAAAATTTAACATATATGAAACAATAGTCAAAATCACGCTGTTGTATGGAATAGAGACTTGTCGCGTAACAGAAAAATACAAAACAAAAATGGGAAGTGTCGAAATGGATGCAATAAGAATATCAATGAAAATATCTAGAATAGATCATAAAAGAAAGAATGGGGATCGAGGGAAGCATAACGGATGACATCACTAAAAGGCAACTGGTATGGTACGGCCATGTACAACGGATGAACGACGAAAGATTACCAAAGCAGGTCCTAGAATGGCAACCAATAGGGCGCAGAAAAAGAGGGCGTCGTAAACTAGAATGGCAACAGTCAATCCAAAGATCAATGAGTCAAAAGAATCTGACAGAGGATGATTGTCAGGATCGAAGGAGGTGGAGAATAGGCGTCGGACAACGTAGAAAAACGTTCATAATAGTAGTGAATGCAGGCATATTGGAGCATAGTTGTGGAACAACAATTGCTTCGAAATTAAGTAAAGGATTGACCTGTTCTTGTGGCTTAATGTGACAGTTTAGAAGTAAAAGAAGACATGTGATTTAATCCGAATATTTCAGTGGTGTAACTTCGCCTAGGAAGATTAAGACGCTGAATACACTTTTCACTGATGAATCCTGTCTGAGATCCAGAATAAAGCAGTGCCCTTATAGGTTGAAAATTTTAAAAATGTACCTGAAGGTCCTGAGGTATTTAATGACACATGAAGATTATTGACAGGTGGTGTGGGAATAAGAGGACTAGTATCTTGGCTTCCAGACTCTTTATTAGTTTCTAAAATATGGGTTAAAGTGTGGTGCCTTTTACTATTGCAAGTCCTGCATGAATATTTTGAGTTGCACGTATCCACCCATGCGACGGACGAAAACACGCTTGACAAAAATTTTTCTGCTTGACGTTAGATAGGCGATCGATAGGCGATAGGTCAGGAAATGTTTGACATTTCGAAAGCATGTGACCTTGATTACACCGGAAACATTTTATTTCCGTACTTGAATTAGTTGTGGTGCCAGCCAGTCCTATAAAAGGCGAAATGGATGATTTATAGTTAGGTTTTTGCCCAAACTGATTTGGCATGGAATTTGATTTTTGATAGGTAGGCACCTTTTTGGATGCTGTCGATTGAGGAAGTGATTTCAAAACTTTGCACCTTTTTTTTAGAAATTGAAAAAGTGACTGAAAAGTGGTTCGGTATTAGTATTGGCGTGACTCATTTCAAAATTTGAACGCGTCGGAATATCCAATTTTTCTAACAAAATGAAAAAAAAGTCCCAACTGTCAACGCCAAAGCTAAGTGATTTTAAAACTTCTAGGGATTTTGAAAAGGTGTCAACTAAATTACGCACTTCTTTAGCTGACTCGTTTTTTAATGTAGATTTCATAATTGCTCTTAAAGCATTATTTGCGAGATCTCGCTTGTTTTCATATCTATTGACTAATTTGTCCTAAGCAATTTTATAATTTTGATCAGATAAGCTAATCCTTGAAATCAATTTTAAAGGTCCACCCTCGAGATATGAAAATAAATATTGAAGTTTTCGGACGTTACTTAGACTTTGATTTTGATTTATAATGTTATTAAAAAGATCGAAAAAGCTTGGCCATAATTTTTTATCAACTCGAAATATGGGAATACCTAACTCTTTGAGTTTTGGAGTTTCAGATTCGTTCTGACGAACATATTGTCCCTAAAAAGGTGGGGCCTCAACCGGAAATATTTCAGAGTAAACCCTCTTACACGCATAAAAATATTTACGAGCTTCTGAAAGGATCGCATCCTGCATTTTAAACTCATCGTCGTCAGAGTTTTCTATCAGCATAATGACATCATTATGTGCCAGCATGCATTTATTAAAGGTATCGTCCAAATCGGCATACCTCACATAAACTCGTTTCTCGCTTTGGCATCCGTTGCTGCGGTTTGTGAAAACACATAGCATTCGGTTACAGCAGATAAAAAACCCTTGCGTTTTTGCACGGCTTTTTTGATAGACATGATTTTACCTTTGAAATCACGAAATTGTCGGTAAATATACAGTAAACGTTAAATTAATGTTTGAAATAGCGAAACAGTATGGAACAATTACTATAGCAACGGACCGAAATACGCGGATTGCGCCGAAACCGACAGTCGATACGAAAAGCTACGGTTCAATGCGATTGGCAAAACTTCTCCAAAGGACGTTAGACGCAGAGAATGGAAAATGGCTGACTTAAAAATACAGTCGTATGAATTAAGTTTATTTATGCGGTTCGGAGGTCCAACTTATGTTTGCCCGCAGTAAGAAAAACGATAACTGGAATGGACTGTATATATTTTTATTAAACGAAATCGCGAACAAACTTAATAATTGATACGGAATCACGAAACTTAAGAGTTCATTGGTAAATTGCTGTAAATCACATAACTGTAAGTCGAAAACAAGAGTACTCACCGATGTACAGCCAATTTCTTCACGTCTTAGGGGCTCCTATCAGGATCCAATGATAACGCCACGTAGCTTAAGGGCTGAAGATTCCAGTTTTATGGTTTTTAGTTCACAAACCGAGCACTTTCAAGTAGAAAATTGTAATAAATTGGAGGAAGTAACTAACACGCCATTTTTCTCGATGCGGTCGTAAAGGGATCCTTCTGATTCTAATTGCGCATGTCCCAAGCGTGGAAAAATGTACCTTGTTTCTAATCCAATTGTGTGGTTTTAAATTTTAAAAAGAACCGCAAAATTTAGCGCAAGCTAACATCCATGTATCGTAGGAATAGTTTTGGCTTAACTCTTGCTGTATTGATCGCATGGTCCTCGAACCACTTCATGTAGATATTTGCTACCACTGGCGAAAGAGACGTACCCATTGCAACTTCATCATTTTGCGGGTAAAACTTATGCCGTAAATATTTGTCGTAATAATGAAGAATTAACTACAGAATTCTACAACATTAAAAAGGACTTACAACAGAATGGTTCTTCCGAGAAATTACTAAACTCAACGATCTCTAAAATTAAAAAAGAAGCAAATTTTCAAAATAATAGGCCGTCGGGTGTTATGAACATTCCATATGTTTAAGGGATTTCAGAAAACATAAGACGAATAGCCAAAGACTAAAAATAGTATTTTCATCGGGAAATACGATAAGCAGTTTTGTACCTAAAACAAAACCAGAAAATTCGTTAAATAATAAGGAATGTATTTACCGAATCCCGTGCGAATGTGGTAAATCATATGTAGATGAAACGAAATGCCCTCTTCAGGTTAGAGTAAATAAACATCTAAAAAGTACCCAATTAGGAGATATTGAAAAATCCAGTTTACCGAAAATGATCACAAGATTCAATGGTCTGAAGCTATAGTTTTGAATAAGAAGGCGAATTGGCGAAAACCAAAGTTTATTGAAGCTGCGTTTATAATGCAGAAAAAAGACGTTTTCCGTCAACCAAGCACGGATATATCAAGCATATGGAAACCAGTCCTTAAGGAAAACAAGCGCCTTAAGATTAAAAAAAGGAGGCGGGCCGTCACATCTGACTGCACACCAAGTAGTACAAGTAATAGCCTGTAGACTGGATTGTTTAGTTTAAAAGACAATGGAAGTCCGAAATTTTATATCTACTCAATCATTGGCTACAAAGTGTATTTTATGCATTTGTGAGGAAAAAAAAAATAGAAATAAAAAACCAAATCTCTAAAAATTAGTTTTTAAGAAATGTGTTGCTAGTTGTTATAATGAAATTACTGCGCTGTGTCTTTGTTGACTCGGTTTCTCACCAGCTCTCTTTTATTTCAGGCATATTTTAGCATGTTTGATAAATTCTGAGTAAGTAATATGGCAAAAACATTGCGTTATCGAAGGGCCAAATTCCAATTCCAACAAAAAATCCTTTAGGAAGGATCATACCTTATGAAAAACTCACATATATACTACCAGGTTTTGTGACATAATAATTTAAAGTCTGACACGTTCAGCTTAGAATAATTTTTGCTGATGACAAAAACTTTTATTTTTTTTTTGATTTTCTTCCAAAAAAAAATAGATGGATAAATAATGGATTACGAATTATTATAAAAAGGGTGTCAAAAGATACCTTTCCTTTAAACTAAAGATGAAAAGTTTTTAAATTTCTAAACATCGATTGGATAGACTTTTGGCCAGCTATTTTCTTAAAATTTCTTATATGAGACGCTAAAAAATTATAGTTCTAGACCACATAGAGCTACGAAACCTAAACAAGCCATTTTATCGTTACCTTTCTTAAGACGCGATAACAGAAAAGTGGGTAAGAAAATTAATTATAGCCGTAGTGCTTACCAGGTTGAACGAGCCGCACGTCCAAAATTTTGTCCACTTGGGAATTGTAGGCGGTGATGTGAAAAACGCACTCCGGCGAGTCCTGGATGCATGTAATGTTAACTGGCACCAAATCTTCGCTTACTTGCTGCCATTTTACAGTGCCGGCACCACTCGCTGATACGTGAAATACTTCTGCCCATAATCTAGAACAAATATACAGTAGTAATTGGGCGCAACACCTAGTAAAAATAAATGATTCCTTGATGGATATGATATCTTCCTAGCCAATTTAATTAAGGCAATTTTTAAATTGTCAAAAAATTGTCATTAGCTTAATGGATTTTGACCAAAATCTAATCAGCTCCTTAGAGTATCGAACACTATTTTTTCTGAAAATTTTATGAAAATCCATTTAGCGGTACACACACACAGACAAAAATTCGTTTAAAATAATACCTTCTCTAACCATTGCTGCGCGGACTAGGAAGGTCAAAATATGCTTTATTGTAGACAGTGAAATTCCCATTTTAGCTGTGTAAAATTCGGTAAAGTTCGTTTGATAGCAAACTGTTCAGCGACGTGCGTAAATGGGGGCGATTTAAAAAAATCAACATGTTTTTTATAAGTTTTAGTCAGTTTTCTTAACAACCAAGCTCTTTCAAAAAATACGTTTTTTCTTCGTCATAGATAATAAAATTTCCTTTCAAGCGATGTGTAACAAAGTAAAAGTTATTTTATAGTTACCGCTCCAGTGGTGTCCTTATTTTAAAGTAATTATTTAAAGTCACCAAACTAGTCAATTTCTTTACAGGTTTTATTCAATTTTCTTAAAAAATAAGCATTTTACGACAAAATGTCTTGCAAACTTTTAGGTGAATAATAAAATTTCCTTTTAAACAGAATGTGATAGAAAATAGGGCTAACCCGCAATTATTATTATTATTATTTTTTTTCACACATCTTTCAGTGGTGGAGATCAGTTTCAAGCGGACGTTATTGCGTTAAGGTATAAACCGACGTGACTAAGGGGTTGGTGTTCTTCGGACAATTGCATTTGTTCCTAGAACTACTGCCTTCTGCATCAGACTTCATATATGTCGAGGTTAGTTTAGCTTTTCTAGGTGCTTTATTACTTTAGTGTGCACTAAGCCCTTGGCGGAAATTATGATTGGTTTAATTTCCACCTTTGTTAGATACCACAATTCTTTTATCTTTATTTTGTCCCTATATGATTTTCCCAGGTTTTCGTCCAGCGAGAGAAGTCAATTCTGAATGAATAATATCAGGTTTGTTATGTTAAACTTTTTGGGCTGTTATTATTGAGGTATCCCAATAGACTTTGTAACATTTATTTTCTACTATATTTAAAGGATGATGTTTATAACCTGGTAATTTTTCTGTTTTCAGGTTTAATCTTCGAAGCATAGCCAGATGAAGTTCCTTCCCCATGCTGTTATGCCTGCTTAAGTAAGCTGTAGGGGCTAATTCGTTATAAGTAGATATTAGGTGCTGAATTGTTTCCTGCTCATTCTTACAGTGTCTATATTGGGTGTTCGGAATGTCCATTTTGAAGGTGTGTTTCTGGTGACACATAACAGTGAGCAGGCATCGGTCAAGAGGTAAGTAAGTAAGTAATATGTATGGAGATTTATACACGCTCAAACGCAGAAATTTCATAAGTGTACTTTGCATGTCTAAGTGTTGGATTTCTGTATGCGTCCAATCTATTACACCAAATAAGTACGCCAACCCTGTTACTGCCCACCCATTGATTGGCTGCATCTTGTTTTTGGCGTTCAGCTGTGTCTTTAAGATCAAATTGATCCGTTTAAAGAATGCTGATATTATTCTTTCCTGATTAGCTTTTTTGTCAATGCTAAGAGCTTGCTGAATAATGAACCGAACCAAGTAATTGTAGCTCTGCTCGCGGCCCAAGGCAGGGATGGTTGTGATGTTGTCCATCAGTGTCATATTTTCGGTCTGCATGACTTTTCCTCTGTTTACATGAACTACTGCACAATTTTCTAGGCCCAATTCCATTTTAATCGCATTGGAAAACGCCCTAATCATTTTAGGCGAGCTCTGCAGTTGTTGAGGATTTTTGGCATATAATTTAAGATCATCCTTTTAAAACGCGTGGGATATTTTTGTTTCTTTATCCAGTGTGTATAAAATTCCGCTCTTATTTATTATGTCGCTTAGAGGGTTGAGCACTAGACAGAACCAGATTGGGCTGAGGCTGTCACCTTGTAAAATGCCTCTATTGTTTTTTATCTGATCTGTTTTGTACTTAGAGTAACAAAAATACTAAAGAGAAGTAATCAACCGCGTCCCCGTGTAAATTTTCCCTATTCGTGGCGGTCAGTCCTAAAAACTTAGAATTCACAGAATCCCCGGTGATGGCAACATAGCAGCGTCACTGGAATCATCTTGCGAAAACCAAACTAGGCTGAATTTTCACAATATTTGTATAAACATCAAAATCAACACACAGTAAAAAACACCAAAAATGCATACATCCAGTCCGACGGCCAAGACAACCCTGCATTTAATACAAACATATGTTACTGTCAGTGTCGACCTTAGAGCTTAGGAAACTCTGGGCTAACCGTTCACGACTTGGTGACCCACCTAATTAAATTTGTTACCATTATATAAGTGAAAAAATAATGTTTTAGACTTTTATCATATTTACTTATTACTTACTTTTGAATTTCGAAGTTTTACGAGAAAACTTTGTGACAAGTTTTACAATTTCTATTCTATCAAAAAACATCCAACAGACAAACTCAAAAACTGATTGATAATCAAAATAATATATAGGTTTAACAATAATAAAATATTCGAAGATGTTGCGTCGATGCAGCTTTATATTTCAATACTATATGAACCGAACCGAACCGAACTCCATTCAGTGACATCTTGGACCAAAGTGAATGAAAAACTTCTCTTGGTAGTGGTTTTGGCAAAATATCAGCAGTATTTTTGAAGTAAAATCTGTGATTTCTACTGCTGCTATATATTTGGTCCAATAATTAAAACCAACAACATTCCTTTGGCAACCAGAAAAAATCATCAAATTTTAGCTTTATTTTATTGTGGACTGTATTATTTTAAACAACCCCTTTTTCTAGAACACACTTTAACCAGATTTTTAAAAGATCTGTTTAGTTAATGAAAACCATTGCATTAATTTTTACACCATTCAATTTATAACAAAAATGGTAATATGAACATCAGTTTACAGTCACGAATACTTTAAAAACGGTTTAATTGGATACTTTTAAAAACATAAAATGTGTTTCTAACCAGACTTTCGAAAACGGTTTCTGTTCTACGTCAGAATGACACCTTCAGTTAAGTTTTAGAGGGAAGGTACCTTAGGTTAGCCTTTACGTCAAATCCACCAACATCCTCCCCACCGGCTGAAAGATTATCATAAAAAGGTAAAGGGGAAAGTTTTGTGATCGGTCGCGTGAAAATTCCACCTTTTGTTTTCAATTTTATAGCACGAACATTTTTATCTTTACCTTCGACGATTTCTAAGATTTTCAACTTAAAGGAGCGATGTTATCCTCTTTAAGACAAACTAAATCATTAACCTTAAGATTTTGATGTTGGGTGGTCCATTTTGGTCTATGTTGCAATTTGTTTAAATACTCAACACACCATCTATTCCAAAATAAACGTCTCATTTTTTGCATTATTTTCCAAAAATCCAATCTATTATCAGCACTTAAGTCTTTTTCTGGGAAAGAAGTTAGTGCTTCTCCTATTAAAAAATGTGCTGGCGTTAGGCATGACAAATCTGACAGTGCTGTAAGCGGTTGTGAATTAAGTATCGCTTCAATTTGACACAATAAGGTTGATAGTTGCTCAAAAGTCAACAAGTGATTTCCAATTGTTCGCTTTTGGTAACCATACATACAAAAAGTGCAATATATGCCTTACTTATTACTGTTTTACGAAGTCTGGATTCTTTTACTAAAATCGGTCCTCCAAAGTCAACACCAACTTTTAGAAATGGACGAGCAATCGCAGTTCTATCGAGTGGCAATGGAGCCATTATTTGCTGAGCGGTTGCAGCCTTAAACCTGTGACAAGTAACACAGTTTTTAATTTTATTGCTCTCAATCCATTTACTGGCCAAAATTGTAATCTTAAATTAGACAAAACTAGCTGTGGACCTCCATGAAATAAACTAAGATATTCTTGTTTATAGATCAGTTTAACCACATGATCTTTTGGTGGAAGATTCATTGGACAATTCTTTGAACACGACAAATTAGATCGAGCCAATCTGTCTTTCACACGTAAAATACCTTTACTATCGAGAAAGGGCTTTAACTGACACAAAGGACCTGACTTGATTTGAATACCAGATTTAAGATCTTGTATTTCCTTAAAAAAGTAAAATGTTTGAAGAACTTTTACAATAAATTCCAAACCAGCAACTAGTTCATCAATTTTTAATGGACCTTGTATTTTCTTTTTATTTTTTAAACAATAGATTAATCTAAACATGTTTTCAAAAGTCCTCTGAAGCTTACTAAACTTTGAAAAAGTTAAGAATATGTCCATAAATTCTTGCTCAATGTTTACAGAAAATTTTACTATAGTTGTTTCCTCAGGTAAACATTTTTTTTGTTTAAGTCATGTCAGGGTAAATTTAATTCAAATCATACAAAAAACTTTGTCCAAGCCACCAAATATCACACTTTTATAAAGATACAGAATCTAAACCTCTTGAGATGTGATCTGCAGGTTTGTTTGCAGATGATACGTGTTGCCATTCACAATTTGAACTAAGTTCTTGTATTTCAGAAACACGATTCGATACAAATTTTGTCCATGTTTCAGGACTTCTTTTTAACCAACACAAAACTATTTCCGAATCGGTCCAGTAAACAGTTCTTGAGACTTCAAGTCCAAATATTAACGATAATCTGTTACCTAATCTTGCCATTAATAAGGCACCACACAGCTCCAGTCTGGGTAATGTGACTATTTTTATGGGTGCGATTCTTGATTTTGAACATATGAGTCTGTACGTAATATTATTATCAGTATAAACTGCTTTCAAATAAAAGCATATACAGTAAGCCTTGATTGATGAGTCTGAAAATCCGTGAAGTTCCAAATATTTTATTTCCTTTTTAGAATCGTAAATCGTAAAGCAACCTTGGTATACAAATATCAGTTACAGATGAAATGTTTTTTGAAAAAGAATTTCATTTTTCAATTAGTTCTTCAGAATGTTTCGAGTCCCAGTCTAACTTTTCTTTCCAAATATTCTGCATTAGGATTTTACCAAGTATCACTACAGGTCCTATAAAACCTAAAGGATCAAACATACTTGCTATATAAGACAAGACATTCCTTTTTGTCAAAACAAGAAGCTCATCATGATCCATGATATTCCAAGAACTTTATTTAATCTTTCATCGACATGAATTTCAGACTCCATCTGTTCACCTATATTTACATTGTAAACCCACTTATGTAGCGTGAAACCTCCTGAACCTAACAATTCAGTAAGTTATTTTTGCAATTCCTTGAACTCTGAAATTGAGTTAGATCCTCCCAAAATATCATCTACATAAGTTTGTTCTAGTAAACATTTTGATGCAAAGGGAAATTTTAAAGCATTTTCCTTAGCCAACTCCACTAAACATCTAGTAGTTAAAAATGGTGCACAATTGGTGCCATAGGTGATCGTGTTAAGTTGAATGCATTTTAATTCTTCTGATGGACTTTCTCTCCACAATATGTTTTGTAAATATCTTGATCAGGGTTTATTAAAATTTGTCTATACATCTGAACTATGTCAGTACTAAAACAAAACTTAAAAGTTTTAAAACGACAAACAATATCAAACAGCTTTGATTGTAGTGTAGGACCTCTTAGCATTATTTCATTTAACGAAATTCCTGATGATGTCTTCATACTTGCATTAAAGACTATTCTTGTCTTTGTACTGACTGCTTCTTCCCTTATCGCAGCGTGATGAGGCATAAAATATTTTTTTTGTAAATTCTTATTTTCAGTAGACAATTCAGTGTACGACCCATGTTTGAGTTCAACATACTCATTAATGAAATCTTTATATTGTTCAAAAAGCATTTTGTCTTTATGAAATCTTCTTTCTAAACTTAAAAATCTACCTTTAGCAAGATTAAACGAATTTCCTAAATCCGCTTCTATAACATCCTTCTTTAATAGTAAATCAACCAAAAATTTTCTATCAGATTCTCTCTTATTTGCCTTAGAAAAGATTTCTTTTGCCAATTTATCTTCCTGTGAAAGAATTTTAACGTTAGAAAACTCCTCAAGCTGCCAAATTTTTTGTATTAGGTCATTAACCTTTGATTTGCTTTGGGTAAATAGAGAAACACTAAAATTTGAAACAGTACTATTTTTAAGTGAATTTAGCGAACCACCAAGTATCCATCCTAACTTGCTATTTTGCAATATGGGCAAATTTTGTCCCAATCTAATAATACCTGGTTTTATAATATCAAAATAGAGATCTGCGCCTATTAAAATATCAATTTTACTGGGAACTTCAAAATTCTCATCAGCTAATCTAATATCTTGTGGAAGAACAAATGATTAACGATCCAATCTTTGCTGTGGAAGATTACAGGTTATTTTATCAAAAACACCACAAGTAATTGATAGTCTATCACCTGACTCATATCTCGACTCAATTTGAAAATTGCTAGTAAAACCTGTTTTTTAGAACACGATGTGAGTTCATAACTTACTCCTATGTTTGTTACCTCAGTGCAGGTAGTTGCTTGACTGACCTCAATCTGATCATTTTGTTCTATAGATCTGTGCTCTAGTGAGTTGCTTGAGTTTCGGTTTTCATGAAGTGAAACATTATGTTTGCCTGAACATAGGCTATATCTTTCTCTTTTGCAACTAGCAACTTCATGATTTTTCCCAAAACAATTAAAAAATAACCTCTTCTCTGAGACAAAATCACTCCTTTTTTGAATATCTAGAGCTCCAAATTTAAAACACATAAGTAGAGTATCACCTTTGATTTCACAAAATCTACATTCTGGAACATTATTATCAGTGACTGTATGTGAAGTTGAAAAATTCTTTCTTGTATCATTTTTTAGAAGAGTTTGTGAAGAAGAAGATTCCCAGGCAATAACTCTCTTTTCTAGAAAACCAAAAAATTCTTTCAATGTAGGGTACTCATTTTGATCTATAGATAATTCAACTTCTGTGCGTAAGCTTCTGTCTATTCTGTTAATGTTAAATGTTAAAATGTTAATTAAAAGCAAATCCCATTTGTCATAAACTTGTACATTCATTGCTTCTAAAGCGTTAATATATTGATTGACTCGACTCAAAAACCCTTTTAAGCCACTCAACCCTCTGACAGAACTAGAAATACTTAAAATTCTATTTGTGCGATGATTTATAATAGGTAATTTCCTATCACACCTGTCCTTTATTATTTTCAAAGCTTCTTGATAGTTTGCATCACTCGTCTGCAGTTCATTTACTAAAGCCAATGCTTCACCTTTTAATAATGATTTTAAATGCATAAATTTTTCAGAATCAACTAAACCTGGGTTATTATGACAGAACGCGTTATACAAATCTATAAATGTTAACCATTCCCCATGATTTCCCGAGAAAGATGAAATTTTCAAAACCGGTATATTTATTTTTGACACTGAAGGTGTAGCTGATGTGGGTCGAGGAGCATGCTAGCTGTTTGAACTTGAAATAAAACCCGAACTTTGAATTTTTTTTTAAACGATTTAATCTGCGCATGACAAATTATGTACCTATCCTCGACTTGATCTAGTTCTTGCATGTGTTTAGTTATATCTCTGTTTCGTATTTCGTCATCTTCGATATGTGAAGCAATGTCTACTATTTGTTCATGATAAATTAAAAAATCATTGTAAGCTTTAAATAATCAATTTTTGTTGACCGGTGTATCGGTTCCAATTTTTGTTAACCAAGTTTCAACCCTACTTTTTATCAAATTATCCATTTTATCTGTTTAGCAACTTTCTAGACTACCTAAAAACGAACCTAATTTCAATTTTATTAGCTAAAAATGTCCTTTTCCTATTCAAACAATGTTGATTTCACTTAAAAACTTTTTCTTTTATTTTTCAGTAAACAAAAATGAAAAAATCCTTTATTTTTGATTAAAAACCTTCATAAAAATCCTTTGTTTTAAAATTAAAACCTTGTCAGTACATCAAAAACCTTTATACTAAAAAACCTTTGATATAAAAATCCTTGAAATAAAAAAATCTTAAAAAAATTTTTTTTTATAAAAAACCCTTCTATTTTATCTTTACAGATAAAAATCCTTATTATAAAAAACCATGTAGATAAAAATCCTTTTTCTTTTTATGAATAATAAAAAACCTTAAAATCAAAATCCTTATAGAACATCAAAAACCTCGTGAGAATTATTTACCTTACAAAAATTAAAAACCTTTGTAAAAAATTCAAACTATATATGTCATGTCAATTTTTGATCCATTGGGTTTACTTGCTAATATTTTGATACAAGGCAAGATATTATTACAAGATATTTGGCGTTCCAAAATAGACTGGGATGAAGAAATTTCAGACAATTTGACAGAAAGATAGACATTATGGTTCTCAGACCAAGGCCAACACAAAAATAGAGGCCACGACCCTGAAAAAATCAGCTGTTCTCCCGGGGCTGAATTTCACATTGGGTCTTATGGGAGGTCAGACATTTTTTTATGATATTTTCAAAATGGCACTACAGATTTCCGCAAAATTTCAGTGAAATATTCTAAGACACCATCCCGATATTCCACGAAAGGTTTGTAAGGAAGCAACATGATTAAAAGGTTAAAATCTTCAAGATTTAGCATTCCTTATTTTGAATTCAAATTACCCGCCATGTACCACATGCCAACTATTATATTTGACATGTATTTGACTTTGTCATTTGTGATTGTCACATTCGCTTCTGCTTTAAACTTAATTTTTGTGTGAGCTAATGAAGCGGCTATAAAAAATTAGGGATTACTATACGTTAAAAAAAATTGTTCTGTCAGAATAAAGTAAAAACAATCTCAAAAGCGGCTTTATTTAAAAAAAATCAAATATTCATGATCCGTCATTCCAACTTCAATATTTTAAAGACAATCAGCTGTGTCGTAACGTGACCATCAAAAATAAATCAGCCCCGGATGTGACGTCAACAAAGTGGAGGATCGTGGCCCGTCCATTTTGATAGCCCTGCTCAGACCTTCAAAAGATTATTGAATTCAAAATTCCTACGCAATACTTTACATTAGATAGACATCAAAGCGAAATTCAGCTTCATATTTTTACAGACGCGTCAGACATATGCTATGCTACAGTAGCTTATCTTAGAGTATAAATGAGAGATGAAATAGAAATAACTTTTGTAACAGCTAAAACAAGAGCGGCACCATTGCGACCAATGTCCATTCCAAGACTAGAGCTACAAGGTGCTGTTATGGGAGCACGTCTTGGAAGCTATTTAAAAGAAACTTTGAGACTTTAAGTTAAGAATGCCATCTATTGGACAGATTCCAAAACTGTACTTTTGTGGTTAGGAGCCGAAGCTAGACGCTATAAAGTATTTGTAGCACAACAAGTTGGGGAGATACAAGATTTAACTAATCCTTGTGATTGGCGCTTTGTGCCTTCTCAAGAAAATGTAGCCGATGAAGCCACAAAAAGAACAAAACCCTTGGATATTTCTTCTACAAGCCGATGGATATATGGTCCTAAATTTTTAAAAGAAGCTCCTGAAAATTGGCCTAAGGAGTCAGAAACTAAGACAATAAAAGATATAGACGATTGTCAGATTTTACAAGAATGGAAAGTTAATGCTGTATGCGTAAATATTTCCACGAAAGATATTAACGTTGTTCCAGATCCAAATAGATTCTCCAAATGGATAAGTTTTTTAAAGGCAACAGCCTATGTTGTCAGGTTTATTAATATTTGTCGCAAGAAAAAGGCAAAGTCAGATCCAATACTTCTTGTTAGTGACATGGAACAAGCAGAGAAACTCATACTAAAATTTTCTCAGAAAAAATCATTTTCTACAGATATGAATTACTTACAGCAGGACAGTCGCTACCTAAGTCGAGTAGACTTTATAAATTTAATTGTCAAATTGACAAAGATGGACTTATTAGACTAGGAGGAATATTAAATTTGGCAAATCAAATTAATGATGATGTTAAAAATCCTATTGTTTTAGACCCTAAAAAGAAAACCACAAAACTGTTAATTCATTATTATCATGAAAATGCATTTCAATATGGCCAAGAGACTGTAATAAATCAACTAAGACAGAAATATTGGATTCTAAAAATGCGCCAAGCTGTAAGGTCTGCTTGGAATATTTGCCAGAGATGTAAAAATCGTCCAAACCTCAAACTCCGCTTATGGGTGATTTACCAAGTTGCAGATTAGAACCGTCAATTAGATGTTTTATTAAAACTGGTGTGGATTATTTCGGACCTATTAGTGTTGCTGTCAAAAGAAGTTCAGAAAAAAGGTATGGAGTAATATTTACATGTATGGTTACAAGAGCTGTTCACTTGGAAATAGGAAATGATTTAAGTGCGAACAGTTTTATTCATGTCTTGAGACAGTTTGGATGTAGAAAGGGATTTCCGGAAGAGATATTTTCTGATTGTGGTTCCAATTTTAAGTCTGCTGACAAGGAGCCTAAAGAAGCAATAAATGATTTAATTAAAAATCCTGAGGTGTCTGAATTTTGCAATTTAAAACGGATTAAATGGACATATAATTCACCATTAGCGCCAAACATGGGATGTGCTTGGGAACGGTTAATCCAATCAATTAAGAAGACAATTCGAGAAATTTTATTCTCAAGACGTCCCCAAGAATACGTTTTACGAACCGTTTTCGCCGAAGCTGAAAATATTCTTAACTCCAGACCACTCACTCACGTATCAGTAGATTCAGACGACTGCGAAGCATTAACGCCAAACCACTTTTTAATTGGTCCAGACTATGCTGCTCTTTCTTGTACCAAAACAAATGACGTAAATTTAAATTTAATGTCCAAATTGAGGGCTGCTCAAAAATTATTAGATCTTTTTTGGAAGAGGTGGTTACAGGAATATCTTCCTACTTTAGTCAATAGAAAGAAATGGTACACAGATACAGAACCCATCAAGTTGAATGATGTGGTAGTTGTCGTAGACCCTAGTTTACCAAGAAATAGTTGGCACAAGGGCAAAGTAGTCAAGTTGTATCCCGGAAGAGACAATCGTATTAGAGTAGTTGACGTAGAGTTAGCAAATGGAAATATTTTGAAAAGACCAACAAACAAGTTATGCATTTTAGATGTGCACAGAGTTGATCAGCCTCGCGATGATAATTGATCGAAAATCAATTATGAGGGGAAGCTTGTTACAGTTTTAGTGAACTTCGTGTTAATTTTTTATTTGTGACTTGCTGGTATTTTTAAAAAATATAATTTGATTAGTCAATTTTGAAGACGACAAAAAATTGTTTTAGATAATTTTCAGAAATTTCCATTTTTTAGCAGAGAATTCAGTCTTTCGGCCGTATATGATATATTGATTTGTTATTCTATTTTAAGGTAAGAATACTTGTAAGTACTTGAAGGACAATTTCAAGTACTGTACATAAAGTACCTTACAGCTCTGGATATGGCTTCTTACATATTTCGACATTAGATGCAAGAAAACAGATAAGTTTTATTTTAGTGATTTGGGGTGTTGTCGTTTAGTACGAGTCTCACAATTCCACTAGTTTTATTGAGTACTACTTTTTGCTACTGTTGATAATTTTTTTATTTTAGGTTCAGCGTTTTAAGACTGTCTATGAGTGTATCAATTTCAATATATTTATTTATAATAAAATACATTATTATCCTTATTCTAGTAAGTTGATACAAATAAATAAATATACATTACAATATATTATTTAAACTACTGAGTATTGTATTAAGACGGTGAAAATAGTTTAACTGCCAAAAATGGACACAGTTATTTTTTATCTTGACTGTCAATCTTTGACAAGACTATTTTACTTTTTGATTTTATTTTTTGGTTATTCCTATTATGTTTATCACTGTGTTCGTATCAAATAGAGAAAAAAAGATAATTGAGCTAAAACTAAACAAAAGAAAAATATTCTAATTATTTTTATCAATGTAATAATATTGTATATATAATATAATATAAAAAACTAAGAATAATAATAATGCCCGGACTATCGGGAGGACCCTGTGCAATCAACACAGTATTTGGTTATTGGACAAAAAAAAAACTATAATACGTACGTTAATTTTTGGTTAGATATTATAACTATTATAATAATTATGTTAAAAAACCTAACCAAACGCCTGGGAAAGAAAAGAAAAACCTAAGACGAACCAAGCAAAGAGACAGGAATATGATTTTTGGTACATGGAACGTGCAAGGAATGGGTCGAAAAGTTAATGAAATAGTACATGAGTGCAGCAGAATGAAGGTAGACCTTGCTGTACTAACAGAAACGAAAAAGAAAGGAAAAGGATCTGAAAACCTAGGACAATATGACCATTTCTATAGCGGAGTGGCAAAAGAAAAACATGCACAACAAGGAGTATCTATTTTGGTCAACAAAAGATTTAGAAAATTTATCACCAACTGGGAAGCAGTCAATGAAAGGCTAATTAAAATGAATATAACAATAAAAGCAATGAGACTTACGATTTTTGGAATCTATGCGTATAACGACGATGCAAATGTAGCCGTGAAAGACAATTTTTTTGAAGAAATACACAATGAAATATCAGCAGTAAGTACATCTAGAGAAATTGTCATATTGGGAGATTTAAATAGCAGAACTGGTAACAGAGTTAATGATCTGACAGTTGGCCAATATGGAGAAAATGTTGTTAATGACAATGGAAACCGGCTAATTACAGTAGGTGAGCAATTAGACCTAAAAATCCAAAACCGTTTTTTTCAACATAAGGAAACACACAAATATACCTGGACCAAACCCTCACAAAACCTGAAATCCGTCATTGATTATCTTATTACTAAACAAAAGACAAAACAAAAAATTCAAGATGTCAGAACAAAGCGTGGATCAACATGCGGAAGTGATCAATATTTTCTGGAGTCCAAAATCCTCTTTCCTTATCAAGGCCGAAGCCTGCACCAACAACATCTTGATGATACAGTGAATGAAGAAATTGATCACTGTAAATATAATCTACTAAGCCTAGAACATGACAGCGTGAAAAACTTATACAAAAAGAGACTGAACGAAAAACTTAATACAAGTTCAGGTGAAACCCCAGATGAGAAATACGAATGTATTACATTAAGCATCCACTAAGCTGAAGAAAACCATACTGGTGGGATGCTGAGATTGAAAGAGAAATAGAGGAAAAAAGGAAATTATATCACACCTACTTATCCCAAAAGACAGATAGAAGCAGACAAGAATACAAAATCGCGCAATTAAAGATGAGAAGAATGATCAGGGATAAGAAAAATCATTCGTGGACGCTAAAGTGCCAGAAAATAGATTCTTACATAGGAGGTAGGAGAAGTACCGAAAGCTGGAAAACTGCAAGATCGATTAAAAAAGAAACATGCAGAGATATCATTTCACCAATACCAGAAAAAGAATGGGATGAGCATTTTAAAAAACTTTTAATTGAAGATAGAGCAGAATTCAAGGAAGACGCAAGACAATATAATTAGAACGATGGGATCTCCAGTACCCCTCACAATCTCTGAGGTCAAAAACGTGCGCACAACCTAAAAAAGCGGTAAATCTGCCGGACCCGGAAATATCCCAGCCGAACTTATTAAATATGGCACTGAAGAACTGTTTCGGAGATTACGGAATCTTTTCCAAAAATATTTAAATAGAACTGTAGTACCAACTGAGTGGAAAACATCATATATATCCACAATACACAAAAAAAGAAGGAAAGATATATGTGACAATTATAGAGGTGAATCTGTGACTAGTACGCTAAGCAGACTATACGGTAAAATAATAAGAAATAAAGTGGAAAGCGAATATAAAGACATGGAGGCAGAAGAACAAGCTGGTTTCAGGGCGGGTAGATCGACTTCAGATCATCTCTTTTGTATAACCCAAGTTATTAAAAAGAAAATGGCATACGGACAAGAGCTGCATCTGCTTTACGTCGACTTGCCGAAGGCATATGATAGTATACCACTAAATTAACTTTGGAAAGCGTTGGAAAACACAAACATAAGCGTACAACTAATTAAGGCCATCAAAGAGTTATACCGCAATAGTAAGGCAAAAGTTAAATTAAAAGCAAAACTAACTAAATGCTTTCAAGTAAATAAAGGTCTTAAACAAGGTTGCTGTATCTCGCCTATGCTCTTCAAGATATACTTGGAACAAGTCGTTAAAGTATGGAAGAGAAAATGCCAAAACATGGGAATTCCGTTGGACGAAACCACCTTTTATACTTTATGTTTCGCCGATGATCAGATAGTAGTGGCTCAGGATTATGACGACCTTGAATATATGACACGAAAACTAATAGAAGAGTACAATGAGTGGGGACTAGAGGTTAATCTCAATAAGACAGAGTATATGTGTATCGGTGCAATGAAACAGGATCTAATCTTAAATACCGGGCAGCGAATTCAGTCATGTGATGAGTATAAATACTAAGGTCTAAAAATTACAGCTGACGGAACACTAGACAAAGCTATAAAAGATCGAAACGTACAAGGAAGAAAAGCAATAACTTTATTAAATGGAATAATTTGGGACCAACGTATATCAAAACATAATAAAAAGCTTATATATAACACCATTGTAAAAATTATTATTACATACGGCTCAGAAGTATGGTCAATCAAGGATAGAACAGAAAAAATGCTTTCCGCTACGGAGATGGACCATTGGAGAAGAGCAGCAGGGAAATGAAAAAGAGAGAGAGTTACGAATCAAAGAATAAGAGAAATTATGACAGTGGGTGAACGTAATTTAGTGGATGATATAAGAACAAAACAACTAATGTGATACGTACATGTACAAAGAATGTATGATGAAAGACCACCTAAACAGATACTACAATGGAAACCAACTGGCCGAAGAAAACGAGGACGGCCAAGGAGAAGCTGGAGAGAAGGAATAGACAGTGAAATAAGAATAAGAGGCCTAGATGATGAATTATGTGCAAACAGAAACGAGTGGAAATTGGGTATCGGAAGACGTAGTGAAACCGATAAATATATATAATAATTTTGGATCGTTTTCAAGTAACCAAGTGTTTATTTATTTTTTGAATGGTGTTCTGTAAACTATTTCTTTAAGATGCTCTGGTAATAAATTGAAAATTTTGCGTCCTATATATAAGAAACTATTTTGTCCTATTGATTTGTTCATTTTTGGAAGTCTAATTCTACTTTCCTTTACAAATCTTGTCTGAACATTATGAATGATTTCCGATTGAAGGAGGTTGTTTTTGGCCAAGTGTATGATAGAGTATTTGTAATATAGTCTTAAGCTGAGTACGTTGCTAAATTTATAAAGTTCTTCTGTTCTATATCTAATGGGAAGTCTGCAAATATACTTTATTATTTTCTTCTGAGCTACTTCTAAACAATTTATGGTACTTTCATACGCTCCGCCCCAAGCTACAATACCGTAGGTCAACAGCGATTGAACCAACCCAAAATATACTGTTTTAAGAATCTCTAAAGATGCAATTTTTGTTAGTTGTTTAATTATATAAAACAATGAACGCAGTTTTTCTGTTACATTTAGCATGATCTGTTGTTTGTATCTCCTACAAGTGTTTCTAGATTCTACGTTTACGATTAAATAATTGGGGTCTTGTAGCCCTGTAAAAAAGGTACATAATAGGTTTTCTGTGGGTTGATCGAAAGTAAGTTTTTGTCCCTACCTTGCGTTGCGCACCATGCAACAGTTAGCAACCGATCACTCGGATCTGCCCCTAGCAACCGAGCTCATTCTTCATTCCTCCTATATAGATGATATCTTGGGAACTAGTGATTCGCTGGACACCCTAATTTAGATGAAAAATCAAATAATTTCTTTACTTTCTCAAGCTGGGTTTGAAGTAAGAAAATGGACCAGCAATCACCCCGACATACTTTCAGACTTACCAGAGTCTCATATCTAAACCGACGCCCTTTGCTTCGATGAGGATAGCCGGAATACGTTAAAAATTCTTGGCTTACGTTGGAACCCATTCTTGACTTACGTTGGAACCCCCCCCCTTTGATGCATTTTTTTATTAATTTGATCATATCAAAGATCAATCTAGCGCGATGTTTCGACCCCATTGGTTTTTTAACTCCGCTTATGATTTGCGCAAAAAAAAACTTATCCAACATTTGTGGCTTTTAAAACTTTCTTGGGATCAAAAGGCTCCCGAAGAAATAGCCGCAAAATGGAGAAAGCTTCAATCTGAATTAAATTTGCTACGCGAACTTAAAATATTACGTCATATTGATATTCACGAATCAACATCGGTTCAGTTGATCAGATTTTGCGATAGCTCTGAAAAAGCTTATTGCGCTGTTATATACGTACGAGTCTCGTATCAAAACAATACAATAACTTTGTTCTATGGTTTTACTTGCCAAATTGATAGATTTTACAGTTAACAATTTATCACGGAAATTTGAATTTAGCGACATTTTTTGTTTTACCGATAGTGCGGTAGCTTTACAATGCATACAAAAAACCCGCCACTCCTGAAAAAGTTACGTGGCCAATAGGGTCTCATTTGTACAGGAAAAGGTCCCACCGCAAAACTGGTTTCACATTAGCGGTACCAACAAACCTGCGGACTGCGATACCAGAGGGATGTTTGCCTCCGATCTTCTGAGTTGCACCCTATGGTGGCAGGGCCCTTCCTTTCTTTGTTCACCCCAAGAACAATGGGATTTTTTAATTTCATCCCCACTGGATGAATCAGACCTTGTTTTTGTAGAAGCAAAAACCAAATATTTTTTGCGATTCAAAATTTTAATTCTCCTTTGATAAATGACTTGTTAGAAAAATATAGTTCATTGTTAAAATTACAAAGGATTGTCGCTTATCTTTTACGAATTCGAGATAGGATACAAAAAATTTAAATTTCTCGATATAAATATATCACTTTGGTAGAATATTGAACAGCGTTACTTTTTATTACCAAACATTTACAGTCGGTCTATTTTAAAATGGAAATTTTAAAATTGACGAACCAAAAAGAGTTGCCGAAGTGGTTTAAAAAACTCAAACCTTTCATGGACCCTCAAGGTTATTTACAAATCGGAGGCAGGCTATGCCACTCGGAATTCACACGGTAAATTTACATTGTGGTATACACACCACGCATTGCATAATCGCGCAGAACTTTTGGATATTATTCGCACGAAAAGTTATTTGAAATATACTTACAAAATGTTTCCCATGTTGGAAAACAAAGCCAGTTGCTTATCAGCCTCCAATGGCAGATCTACCCGCTTATCGGGTGCGCCAAGCGCCAGTTTTTTCAAAAATTGGGATAGATTTTTACGATCCCTTCTCAGTAACCTTAGGGCGCCTTCGTAAGGCGCGCTGTTATAAAGCTTACATTATGCTCGCCATTGACGTAGTGGTTCACGCGGTTCACCTGGAGCTCGTTTCTGAACTCACGACGGAAGCTTTTCTGGCCGCGCTGCGGCGTCTGATCGCGCGTAGAGGTCACGTGAGCGATATATTTTCTGACAATGGTCGAAATTTCCAGGGGGGTTGGAACTACTTAAAGCAAATCTTCACTGACGCAGCGACAGCGCAAGGTATTCGTTGGCACTTTATGCCAAGTGCACGTCCACATTTCGGTGGAATTTATGAATCCAACATAAAGTCTACAAAAACCCATTTGACTCGAGTCGTGGGAAATCAGACTCTTACTTATAAAGAACTTAATACTTTCATAATTCAAATCAAAGCGGTGTTAAACTCATGACCAATAGGAGCTATTTCTTTAGATCCTACGGATTTTACGGCGCTTACCCCAGGACACTTCCTAAACTTGCAACCCCCGACGTGTTTGCCCGATCCTGACTACTCGGATGTTCCTATAAATCGGCTTTCGCGTTGGAATTTGTTATTGCAAATGCATGATCACTTTTGGAAAAAGTGGGCCAGTGAATATTTACACACCCTACAACAAAGGTCGAAATGGACGGATTCCATGACCTCCCCTGTGGATATAGGAACTTTAGTTCTCATTTGGGACTAGAATAGCCGCACGCGGGCTGTTCTCAGAGTCGGCGAGTAATGGTTCGTTTCCGCGCCCTTAGTTAAGTTTTTGAACTACAAAACATTTTTATTTTATTTTATTTATTTATTTTTTGAAATTTGATTTCAACCCGGTGTTAAAAATAAATAACATTCGGTAAAATATTAAAATTAAAACTGGAGCTATTCCAATACACACCAATCTCGATGTTTCCTTGTTTATCACACCTGATATTCCGTTTTCCTATTTCCTTTAAACTGACCCATTTAAAAATACGAGTGTACCTACCTATATACATGGAGTCAAGGAGCGAGAAAGGAAAACAACGAAAAATTATAAGATAGTTAGTGTGCTTTAATCGTTTGTCCCTGCCAAACGCATACTGAAAAAAGGTTGATCATAGCCGCCCTGTCAATCTACGGCCCTTGCCGAATTAATTAGTGTTAACTAAACATAATTAAACAAAAATTCAAAATCGTTAAGCCGCGCGCGCGCAAAAACATAACAGTGCATTAAATATATATTAGTACGGTTAAAACCATAAAAAATGTAAAAACTAAAAAAGAGTTAACGACGCCGAAAGAAGACATCATCATAGGATTACTCTATTTCTATGGTACCCTTCCTTCTAAAGAAAAAACCATCGAGGTAAGTCATTTTTTAAAAATAACTCTTTTTAGCTCCTTTTCTTTCGTTTTCATACCCATTAAGGGTCGTTCCCCCACCTCACTGCATCGGCTGAAATTAGGCTCTGTTGTTCTCGCGCTCCCTATTATTTACAGTAGGTGTCCGATTGAGTTTTAGCTCCATAGCTCCTTAGCGAAGAAGCTATTACACACCCGGCCCGTTTCACCAAGTACCTATAAAAAAAAAACAAAACCTAATAATTTCTTCTTTATTTCTTTTAATATTATAAACCGAACTCAATTCGCATGAAAACAAAACATTTTCGATCTATTAAATACACTTGCAGTAGTTGCACTTAAGTTAGAACTTTAAATTGTGCTTACGAGTCGTACTTTGGTAAAAATTTATTATAAACGACACTTTTTTTAATTGATTATGAATTATAACAAATCCACAATAATTTAAAGAGCCACAAAAAGTAAGGTTAACATTAGTCGCGACCAAAAGCAACGTTAAGATGTTTACGTTTTTAAAGTAAAAATAGGAGGTAGTCTCTACTTTAAAAGATTGACATGAAAACAAATTTAAAGTCTTTGTGGCTTTAAAGTTGTCTTCAAAAATTATTTTTTCTACATTATTACATCAGATATATGATAAAACAAACTTATGTAGTAAAAACTAAAGTTATAAAGTAGTTGTCGGATACACCCGTTTGCGACTTTAATGATGCTTAACTTTGTAGTGGTAATTAGGTAACATATAAATGTCGAAGCGACTATGAATTAACGACTCAAAAGAAAGTAAAACTTTGGCAACTTGCTATCGTGGTAGAGTAGACTAGAAAGAAACAATCCTATGAGCTAGTTTTTAGGGTTGGTTTTACGAAACCTCTACTTTTTCGTAATCACTGACTATATAGTAGACAGAACTAAAAAGTAATACATTTTTGTTGAAATCACTACATTTCTACCATAAGAAAGTTACAAAGCCTTTGGAGCTTGTAGCCGCTACTATATTTGTTAGTTGGGGCGTGGTTCTTAGATAATAAATTTATTTGGAAAGTAAGTTGGATTTTTCGTTTCCTCTCTTTTAACAATGGTTCAATGACTTGACCCTGCAGAAATCTACGATTCATTTAATATTATACAGTACGGGTTTAGTATTACTTCGCCCAATTACTATACGGCGCGTGCGTTTAACTATACAATAGACCGAACTAAACCGAACCAAATTTAACTAAACTAAACCAAAGCTAACAAGATCTAACCAAACTAAACCAAAGCTAACAAGATCTAACCAAATCTAAACAAACCCGACCTAACATGCGCCGGTTATTTTGAGCACGAGTCGTATTCGGGCGCCAAAATGTCCGCTTTAAATAGTACCTTTCCCTGTCTTACTGCAGGTAAAAATTGGTAGAAGGAAGTATTAAAATGCTAGCTATACATCTAAGTCACTTTTTCATTTGTAAAATTACCTTAGCAAATGACCATCTCGACGCCTCGATGTCTGCCACGGCGAGTCTTCGTAACGATACGCCTAAAAAATATAAAATTTTAATTTTACTTGTTTACTGTATGACAAAAAAAGGATAGTATTTTATATTAAAATGTCCTTTATTTTAAGTATAGTTATATTAAATTTAAAAACTATAGTAGGATTTTTTTTTATTATATTTTTATATATTAGACGGTATTATTTTTAAAATAAAAATAATGTATTTAAATCTATCAAACAAATTATAATATTTGACCCAAAAATGTGATTAACTACTATTTGACCATAAAATAAAAAATAAATTTAAAATAAATATACATGTTTTACAGAAGATAAATTATTAAATATATTTATAAAATTAAAATATCAATTTTTAAACCTAAAAAAATGTTGATTATAATTTTGCCGTAAAATATAATATATATTAATTAAACAAATAGGTTCTAAAAAGCTTTCAGTCTATGTTCAACATGACGTGACGCATCGGGCAAATTTATTTCTTTAAATAATTATTAATAGTGGGTATCTAAGCCTTCATAAGATTTATAACAAAACTTCAAACATTGATGCATCTGAGTTGTACGTCATTTGACAGTTATGACTTCACAAAGCTGCTTGTTATTGTTAAACCCTATTAAATAAATACAATTTAACTTTTATTTGCATTTCCAGAAAACTTGATACATAAGAAACTGAGCTGTCATACAGCATTGTAAGGGCAATAAAAATTCCTTTAAAACTACATTTCAAGTGTTTTTCTGTGTCTTATATAAATTACGTCAGAACCATTTCTATAGGAAATAGTGGACTATGAATGAGACTTCAACCGGACCTAATTTTTTTGGCATATGTGTCTGCTCCGCCGATTGAATGAAGGAGAGTTTCAGATCCTCCATTCTCGATCATAGACGAGGCGATCATTGACACCGTGTGAAGTGCCTTGTCATGACCAATGACAAGCAAGGAAATAGTCGCGCGCTGTTCACAGATATTGAATTTTGGACCACATTTATGCGTTTGCATGCAAAATTTTGCCTACTACCTCAAGCAGTCGAATGTTACACAAGCGGTTCGCAAGACCAGCCTGCATGATAGAGGTCTTTTCGCATTTACTCGTGATGGCTTAGAGAAGTTTCCTATTGGTCAAGGCGAAAGCCTTTTTGATCGCACAATGTGAATGATAACATTAGCAGTGTTCCATCAGGCCGTTCGACAGTCAATAACCATCCGAAAGATCCCAAAGCGCGCGGAATGCAGTACGAGAACTGTTTTAAAACGGTTTTGGTTAGATGGAACGACCAAATAGCTGTCCAAAAACCGACTGCTGTTGAGGTATTGATCGATTTACTTTAAGGATGTGATCGTATGCGAGAGAGTTAAATTTGGCGTCTCGCGTAAAGATAGATCGAAGGCAACGTATGAATTCAAAAGCACGAAATTAAGTTGCTCACAGAAAAGATTACATAATTACATAGGATTATCATAATATATTCTTAATTTTAGTTCTTTAAAATGCAGATAAAATTACATTAATTAAATTTATATTCACAAACTATAAACCTCTACAGACTGCCTAATAAACTAAATATACCAAAAATTAAAACGAAACTTGATTTTTTCTAATATCACAAATTTTATGTGAAATGTATATATTTATTTATTTGTATTGTTACGGGTTCACAACGACAAATTAAAACTCGCAATTGTTGAAAACGATACGTCAATTTATTTCGACAAATTATGTACAAAAACATGCACTTAAACTTAGTAATAACTTGCTAATAATTCACTACTATAATCGGTCTATTAACTTCGTGTTAATCTCACCACCACTACAGCACGTTATCTGTGACTGACTGCCTGGTGCGCGACCCCGGCTCTATATATAGGATCGTCCATCTCTCTCGAACATTCCGGCAGCCTTCGACGTCCGGAAGGTTCCCGCACTACCGCGACCGCAAGCCACAGACAACGCAAGTAAAACCTAGACTAAGAATACAACCTTAAGATAAATCGACCTAATACTACACTAAACCTAAATAAATTCCATTAAATTATAAAATTTAAATAACTTAAATTTGTAACACTATCCGCATCTTCAGGTTTGATCGTCTCGATCAACATTTCCCAGGTAAGGTTTTAGTCTGTCTAGATGAACAACTTTCATCTTGGACTTCGGGCTTCTCTGGATTCGGTAGACTACATCATTAATTCTCTTAACAACTTTATAAGGCCCTTCCCATTGTGGTGTCAACTTAGGTGATCTTCCTTTCTTGCGTTGAGGATTGTATAGCCAGACTTGATCATTCTCTTTGAACCCTGAAGAGTTTGCTTTCAGGTCATATCTCGCTTTCATGCGGTCACTGGCTATTTCTATTCGCTCTCTAACCACTTCATGGATATCGTGTAGCTTTTGCCTTAAACGTTCGACATAGTCATTAACCTCTAAGTGTGCTTCTTCAGGTGAACCAAACATGATATCACATGGTAAACGCAGTTCTCTACCAAACAGGATACTAGATAGGCTCCTGTTTAGGAATAAAAATCTATTAATGACTTTTGAGTCACAGCGGCAAACGCTCCTGAATACGCGCCTCTTTGGTCCCTCACTGACTTCTTGCTTTCCATAAGTTCATTCTTTTTTATACGCGTTCCTAAAAGGCTAAATATTCGATGTCGAGCACTGTATATACCTATCAAAGTACAATCTACACAATGTGATTTTCCTAACTTCTAAGAAGTATCACGATCTCTATTTCCTAAAAATGAGTAAAATCACAAAAACCTTGTGAATATTAAGGCTTTCTATAATATGTAGGTAATTTCACAAATATTTTGTAAAAATCAAATTAAAAAATACTGTTACAAATTTAAGTTATTTAAATTTTATAATTGGAATTTATTTAGGTTTAGTGTGGTATTAGGTCGATTTATCTTAAGGTGGTATTCTTAGTCTAGGTTTTAGTTGCGTTGTCTGTGGCTTGCGGTCGCGGTAGTGCGGGAACTTTCCGGACGTCGAAGGCTGCCGGAAAGTTCGAGAGAGATGGACGATCCTATATATAGAGCCGGGGTCGCGCACCAGGCAGTCAGTCACAGATAACGTGCTGTAGTGGTGGTGAGATTAACACGAAGTTAATAGACCGATTATAGTAGTGAATTATTAGCAAGTTATTACTAAGTTTAAGTGCATGTTTTTGTACATAATTTGTCGAAATAAATTGACGTATCGTTTTCAACAATTGCGAGTTTTAATTTGTTGTTGTGAACCCGTAACAATTGGTGTCAGAAGTGAGATTAAAAGAAATAAATAGTGCAAAGACTATCCTTACATATTACCACCGGATAGGACAATTGGACAGAAAAACAGTAAGTGATTTTTCCAGAATATTCGAAGAAGTTCGATATTGTTTTATTCAAAAACTAAAAGAGATATTTAAGAACCGACTTCGACATTAACTTTACAGTCCAAAAATTGATAATTAGAGAGATTTTCTAGAATATTCTATAACATTCTACGACGTTCTATTCAAAAACTAGAAGAGATATACAAATACCGACTTCGACATTAGATTAGTAATTTTAAAAGTAAGAATTAGAAAGAATTTCTAGAACATTCCATCATTTTCTACGACGCTCTATTCGAAAATCAGAAGAAATATCCAAAAAGAGACTTCGACATTAGCTTAGTAATTTCAAAAGTAAGAACTAAAAAGAATTTCTAGAAGATTCCATAACATTCTACGACGTTCTATTCAAAAACTAGAAGCGATATACAAATACCGATTTCGACATTAGTTTAGTTATTTCAAAAGTAAGAATTAGAAAGAATTTCTAGAAGATTTCATAACATTCTACGACGTTCTATTCAAAAACTAGAAGAGATACACAAATACCGACTTCGACAGTAGCTTAGTTATTTTAAAAGTAAGAATTAGAAATTATTTCTAGAATATTCCATAACATTCTACGACGGTCTATTCGAGAACCAAAAGAGATAATCAAAAAGTGACTTCTACATTTGCCTAGTAGCAGAAAGAGTAGCATTTACCAGTATATTCCAGAACATTCCATTAGGTTCTATTTAAGAATTGGAAGAGATATTGAAAAACCGACTTCGACATTCGCTTTATAGCCCTAAAATAGACGTTTTAAGTGATTTATCAGGAAGTTGATGCTTACTAGACAAGGATCGGTAAAGATGGAAGATCTAACTAAAATGATGCAGGCTCTAGCAGCTCAAATGGCTCAAAACCAGGGCGATATGAAACACACCATGGACGATATGAAACAGACATTTGAGCAAAGATTAGATGGCATTCAAGAAAACTTCGATCAAATAAAGAGCAACTCCGAACAGCTGAGAGAAGAGTTCAAGAGTGCAAACGAAGATCTTAAGGAAGAAATAACTCAAAGAATGCATAGTGTGGAGCAAAAGGTACAAAATAAATTGCAGAATGTAGAAGAAAAGGTACAAAATGTTGAGGAAAAGGTACAAAATGTTGAAGAAAAAGTGGAGACCAAACTACAGAATGTTAGGGAAGAAGTTTTTCAAACCATAGAAGAAAAATTCCAGGACATGTCAAAACAGTTTATACAGCTTCAGAAAGAACACAACAAAATAAAGGATGTGTTGTAAATTCCAACCAAAACATTAAGCCTCCAAATTTTGATGGTACGTCTTCCTGGTCTACTTACAAACAACAGTTTGAAGCTGCCGCTGCTGCAAATGGTTGGGATGATGAAGAAAAAGCTAGAGCTTTGTTAGTAGCTCTACGAGAACCTGCTCTGGGACTTTTACGGTCCATTCCAGTCGAACAAAAACAGAATTATAATGCTTTAGTGGCAGCGTTAGAAAGAAGGTATGGAGACGAACACTTGCGAAATTTACATTGGTCAGAATTAAATATTCGTCAACAAAGACCAGGAGAATCATTGCAAGAGTATGAAGCAGATATCAGGAGGCTGATGTATTTAACGTACCCAGAAATGCCAGAAAATTACAGAGATCCCTTCACGGTAGATCGCTTTATTAACGGATTACGAGACACGGACTTAGCAAAGTTACTTCGTCGAGAACGCTTCCATAACAGCAGTGAAGTGTTGATTCGAGCCCTTGAAATTGAATCATCAAATAATATGTCCAGGCCAAAAGTAAGAGCTGTTTCAATTCAGGAGGGAGAAGAAATGAGCAATGGACATGAGGTCAACTCAAAAACGCTAAACCAAATGTTTCAATCACTGATAGAGAAGATTGAGTCTTTGAAAGAAAGCAGACGATCCCCTCCAAATGTAAAGTGTTTCAGATGCGGACGTACAGGGCATATTCAACGCGATTGTCGCGTCCAAATAAGGTCTCGCTCGCCATCTAGCGGGACAGAGTACCGAAGAAGAGATCAGGAAAACTAAAACTAGTCAACGCAGAGGGGCGGGTGTTGGCTAATGGGAATAGAGCCCCCAAAATTTACTCTATTAAGAGCCTAAAACATACTGCTGACAGTCTTAACATCGACGGACTCATTAATGGGAGAAAAGTTAATATAACAGTAGACACTGGTGCTGCCATATCATTGCTTAAGTCCAAAATTGCAACGAGATATAAAATTCGACCAATAGAAAAGAAAATAACACTTAAGACTGTGACTGGAGAATCCGCCGACGTGTTGGGGCAGACAGATATAGACCTACAGCTGGGAAGATTGAAGATTCGCCACACTGTATTGGTTGCCGAAATAGAAGACGAATTTATTTTGGGAATGGACTTGATAAGTAAACATGGATTTGCGTTTGATAATAAACTTAATACCCTAAGATTTGGGAATGAAGAGTTCATTTTGTCAAATAGTCACTTCAATAAAGAACCAATAAAGGTCGTGGCAGTATGCACAACAAGACTAGTCGGTAACAGTGAGACCATAATTTTTGGGAGGCTGGAAAGTAAAACATCAAGCTGCGTCGGACTCATAAGCCAACAAAACACACCCAACACCTACCTCGTTGCAAAATCACATGCAGTTAAAACCGATAAAGACATCCCGATTAGAGTCGCCAATATTTTCCCAAATAGTGTCAAAATTAATAAGGGGGAGGTGGTAGCATTATTTGAACCAGTACAGAAAGTAACAAGATGTGATGAGTCAACTTCCGAGGATACAAGCAAGTTACCAATGGAAGTACTTCAGCAATTTGAGTCAACTTGGCAACATCTCACTCCAGAAGAATATAGTAAAGCGAGAGAGTTTATAGAAGAACAAAGTAATATCTTCGAAACTAGGAGTAGTTCGGGACGCACAAACCTTATTCAACATGTTATCAACACTGGCGATGCCCAACCGATAAGACAACCCCCAAGAAGACTACCAATGGCCAAGCAAGAAGAAGTTCACAATCTCATTAATAAAATGCTCAGCGACGGTGTTATTGAAGAGTCATCAAGTCCTTGGTCATCTCCTGTGGTGTTGGTCACTAAAAAGGATGGAAGTACTAGGTTTTGTGTCGACTACAGGAAACTTAACGATGTGACCAAGAAAGATAGTTACCCACTGCCAAGAATAGACGACACATTAACAACGTTGGCAGGATCATATTGGTTTTCTACTCTTGACCTGAAAAGTGGGTATTGGCAAGTAGGAATCTTTGAAAGAGATAAAGAGAAGACTGCATTCTCTGCTGGAAGTGGACTTTATCAGTTTAATGTGATGCCATTTGGCCTGTGCAATGCCCCAGCTACATTTGAAAGACTAATGGAAGTCGTTCTACGAGGCCTTACTTGGAAAACCTGCCTAGTCTATTTGGATGATATCATAGTAATGGGGAAATCATTTCAAGAACATCTAGATAATTTATGAGAAGTATTCTCAAGAATCAGGAACGCAAATCTTAAATTAAACTCAAAGAAATGTTTTCTGTTCCAAGAAAAAGTTCTGGGTCACGTCGTTTCCCGAGAAGGCATCCATACCGACGAAAAGAAGCTACAGGCAATAAAAGAATGGCCTCAACCTCGTGACAAACATGAATTGAGAAGCTTTTTGGGTCTGTGTACATACTACAGACGATTTGTAGAAGGATTCGCCAAAATAGCGTCTCCGTTACATAGACTTACAGAAGATAAAGTTTCTTACAAATGGAATACCGAATGTGACCAAGCATTTAGAAGACTAAAAGCAGCATTATGTTCTAGTCCGATTCTTGCATATCCCATTCCAAAAGGAAAATTCATATTAGATACTGATGCGAGCAACGATGGCATAGGAGCAGTACTCTCCCAAGTACAAGATGGAGAAGAACGGGTCATCGAATTTTTCAGCAAGAAGCTATCCAAACCAGAGAGAAATTATTGTGTTACTAGAAAGGAGCTCCTAGCCATAGTTAAATCCGTAGATCACTTTCACAAATATCTCTACGGACAAGAGTTTCTGATTAGAACGGATCATGCTGCGTTACAGTGGCTCATGAAAATGAAACAACCTGAGGGGCATGTCGCGAGATGGATAGAAAAGCTACAACAATACCATTATCAAATTAAGCACCGAGCAGGAAGGGTGCATAATAATGCAGATGCATTGTCCAGAAGACCTTGCCCCGAGGATTGTAAACATTGCAGGAAAATTGACCAGAAAGAAGGAATTACCTACGTGCGCCAGATAAAGTTAGAACCAGATGAAGAATGAATGTCGGCTTCGATTAGAACCACACAACTTAACGACAAAGATGTAGGACCTATCTTGCGATTGAAAGAAGAGAACAAGCCACGACCATCATGGCAAGATATCGCAAACCAAGGGGTGATATTCAAATCACTGTGGGCACAATGGGATTCACTGATAGTAGAAGAAAACATCCTTAAACGTGCCTGGGAAACTGCCGATGGCCTTACTGTGATTAATCAAGTAGTGGTTCCTAGGAGCATGGTAGACAATATAATGGCCGAATGCCATGGTGGAAAATCAGGCGCGCACCTAGGCATAAATAAAACCATGGACAAAATTCGAAACCGATTTTATTGGGTCAATTACTTTCAAGATGTGAAAAACTGGTGCCGCCGATGTTCGACTTGTGCAGCCAGCCAAGGTCCCAAAACAAGGTCCAGAGGTCAAATGAAACAATATAACGTAGGTCTGCCATTCGAACGCATTGCTATTGATGTGGCCGGACCATTTCCAGAAAAACAGTTTTTAAGACAGAAAATAAACTTAGATCTATTCTAACAAAAACAAAACCAATAAATGAAGAGCAGAATTCAAAAAATGTAATTTATAAAATACCTTGTGAATGTGGTAAAATTTATATAGGTGAATTTTCTAGGCCACTTGAAGTAAGAGTTAATGATCATAAATATAATTTGAGAAGGGGTGATTACGAGAAATCCAGAGTTTGTCAGCATTCTTTTGAGAGTAATCATAGAATTAAATGGGGAGAAACAATAATTTTACAAAAAGAATCTAATGACATTAAAGTTTTAGAATGAACATTTTTCTTTAATTTTGTGTATACAAGTCTTATATGAATGTATATTTTATATTTATTTTAATAAAAAAACAATTTGTTGTCACCAAAACGACTACCAAAGGCGGTGCGCGGCCTTACGCAGCTGAGGCGTCTAGTAAAACAGGTGATTTCTATTATTATTGTTATCATTGTTTGATGGACATTATCAAACAACGTTGTTATTGTTATTTTTAAAAGTGAATATCAATCAATGAAAGTTTTTACAATATAGTGCAGGTGCTAGAGGTAGTTGAGTATGCAAAATATGAGGACCGCAGTTTGACAATGGATCCTAGATGAGAATGGGCCACAGAATAACGATTTGGATGTCGCCGGGCAAGTTTTTGGTCCAATTTTTTTATCCCCTCTCCTTATATAGTCGTGTTCGAATTTCTAAAAATGTATAAGACACAATAACAGAAATGGATCAAAAATGTGTAAAATCTCATTTTCCCGATTTTCTTAAAAACCGAGCTTAATATCAAAAAATATAATATACACTTCCCACTAAACACAAAAACATTTTAATAATGTCAAAATAATGTATAATTTAAAAACATAACGTTAGGTTGGATGTTAGTTCTAACGTCATATTCATAGTGAAAAAGAAGCTTAATAACCCGTTTTCTGACGTTAGAAAAATAATCTAATGTTTTTAAAACGTGTTTTTCGAACGTTAAAAAAATATTTTTAACAGTGGAAAAGAAATGTTTTTTTAACAATGAAAAAATATATTTTTTCCAAATATCTCTAAAGATAAGGTAACATAAATAACGTAAATAAAATTCTTCTATTTTGGAAACGCAGGGCAGCAACAGTCTGTTGAGGTTTTCGTGAACTCCACACTCAGTAAAGGAAATTCGGATCCGTAGCTTCTGAAAATAAAATTTAAAATTCTATGTAAACAATAACTTTGTAGTAAGTGCCTCGCTACGAGGCCAAACAATTCATGCTCAAGTGAATACAAGGCAAACAATTTCAAGGCGCCTATTCAATTTAGCATAAATGCAAACGAAGCATTCGTTTGGTCCAAAGATATTGAATACAATCTCGTTGGTTTGGTCCCACTGCGAGGCTTGCGAATTCTTCCTCAAATGAATACGTGGCTTAAGGTCCGGCGGCTAATCATTCGCGGTGAATTGTCGCATTCCCTGTCTGATTACCTATAACGTTAGGTATGCGATATTTCATACAAAACCATTTTTTTTTCTTTTGTTTACTCTCTTACCTTAGGTTGTGGTGCTTCATTTAGATCACTGCATACACATATGTTGCTCTTTAACTATACCATCTTTCCCACACAACTGGAGTAATATTCCTATCCAAATATCTATTCACTAACATTATTAATAATTGTGCTTTTAATTTGCCATGTTTGTTTCTACAAAAGGTAAATATTTTAACCAAAATTGCACAAAGCATATTTGCTATCAACTCGTATGAACTCGCAGCGAAACTATGCGGCAGCACCGTCTATAGTATCATTTTTTTTTATTGTTTAAAAAACAAAAAAACATTTATTAGCTTCATATATCTTAAATTCAACGTTAGAAATGAGATCTAGGAAAAACATTTTAAAAATACCCATATATTGATGGTATTATTTTTAATGTTAGTGAAATTATGGTTTTTTTAATGCTGGTTTCTTAACGTTATTAAGAAATATATTTTTGGTAATGTTTTACATGAAATTTTCGTTAGGATTTTCTACATGTTTTTTTAATGTCAAAAGTTGACTTAATTTTAACACAAATTTATTTATTTTTATTTATTTAACGTTTTTTACGATTTTGTGCTTAGTGGGTTTGTTATAGACAATAAAATTGCCTTTTAAATCAAATGATGTATAATAAGACAATGGCAGTTTTATCTATAACAATTTATGGTCGTCCGTAAATAAAATCAATATTTAAAAATGACTTAATTTATCAATTTATAAGTTTTATCCAATTTTCTCAAAAATTAGGCTTTCTGGAAAAAAAATTACTTCACCGTTTATTGTAGAAAATAAAATTTCCTATTTAACAATGTATTATTCAGTGGGGTCAGGCTAATGACAAACTCTCCAGCGGCGTCCGTTTATTAAGAAAAAATAAAAAAATTAAAGAAATCACATAGGTTTTACCCGATTATCTGAAAAACCAAGCTCTCTATCAAAAATAGTAACCTATAGTCGATTGTAGACAATAAAATTTCCTTTTAAACCTGTATAATAATGTAAGAATTGTCTTCAGATTAAAGCTTCACAGGCCTGTGCAACTTAAATCAATTTTTACAAATCACCAAACAAATTAATTTAGTTTTTTCCAATTTTCTCAGAAACTAAGCTCAACTGACAAAAATGTGTTTTATGCTTTATTGTAGGAAATAAAATTTTATTTTTAACAATGTGTAAGTCAGTGGGGTTTAATTAATGTCAAACCCTTTAGCGACGTCCGCATTTGTTCAAACAAATGGTAATTTAATCTGGAGTTGAATAAAATATATTTCAGGTTTTAGTTATATTAGCTCACACGTATACTATAACTTTAGTAGCTAGTGTGAGCTTAGGGGCCCATATATTAACAGAGTATTTTCCAGGTATTTGGAAATAACTTAAAAACTAATTCACGCATTGGAACATTTGAACCAGATTTGAATAAAAAATCAAAATAGCTATCTTTTTTATATAAACTTTTGTTTTCTAGCTCCAATAGTTTTATAAATAAAATAAAAAATAATAAAAAAAATTTACCTTTTTTTTAATTTCCTTATTTTTTTGACAAATACAAAAAAATACATATTTTCTGACCAATACATTTTTAAATACATTACAAAGCAAGTATTATAAACTTGGTTCCATGAAAATCTGACAAGAAATAAACAAGTTACAAGTTTTGCAAAGATACGCCTTTCCGCCATTTTGAATCCGCCATATCTTTCAAAAAACGCATTTACCAGACTGACAACAAGTCAAAACCTGATATATGGAATACCGTTAACAAAGTTAACTTATCGGCAGAAAGTTGGCACGACTTGCACACGAAACTTGATTTATCCATAGACTATTTTGCGATACCTTGGGTTTTACTTTTTTTAATTTTCCTTTTGAAATGAATAAGTTTGCCACACCCCAGCTTTCTATAATTTCTGAAACCGGGTAATAATAGTTTTAAATAACTTAAGATGTATGGGAGGCAAATAAAAGTTTTGATGTTTTTACATTTTTTCCTATAGTTTTGTCATAGTTCCTACCAGTCTGTCAAATCTCAGCTCTCTAGCGTTTCTGGAAGTTGGCAATGTTACTTTTACATAACTTTACATGTATAGGGGAGGAGAGTAAATTATAATAATGAACCATGTCTGGAAGTACAGTAGAATTTTGATGATCTATACATGAGTGAGTGAGTGGCAAATTGGACGTTTTTTCAAATTCCGTAACTACTTTTAAAGATCATGAGTCACACATTTTAGAGACGAAAAATGCACTTTTTAATAACTGTGTATTAGTTCGATATTAACTTAAATGAATACTAGTAAATTAAATTTGCGAAGTAACCTATTGAAAAATGTAACTTCGCGAAGGAAATTTTCTTAACACAAATTTATGAACCAATAATAATTCTCCAAATTCTTTGTTTGAAACTTTTAGATAATGATTTTATTTTCAATCCCCCAAATGTTATTGTACGATACCAATAGAAATACTGTTAAACATATTTTTATTAATAATTAAACACAAAATCTCGCCGCAGGCGAGAGGCTTAGCGAAAATCAATGCTGCAACAGTTTTAAAAGTGTTGGATCTAAAAAATTTGCGAAGAAAATTTGTTAATAAACCAATAAACTAATTGCGAAGTGATTCGGTTCGGTTCATTTTCGCGTAGCGAAAATCATCCGTATGTTATTAATATGGTATTAGGTACACATTATACAATTGAGGATTTACAATATTCTTTATACTTTTGAAAATGTTTCGTTACTAACTTATAGTCACGTTTATAGGCATCTCTGATATATAAACAAATAATTACGAACACCCTCTTAACATTTTTACTTGAGAAAAAAATGCAAGTTTTTTGCTTTATGTGCATTTTTTATAGGCACTTAGGTTGCCTGAGATATTATTAGAAAAACTTCCAATAAATGTAAAAGGGACTTTTACTCAATAAAAGGGACTTTTACTCAAAAGGTCGAAATCTACAATATGTCAAAATTTAGTTAAATTCATCATTACCAAAAATTACCCCAATTGACTCAAATTGCCAAATAAAAAATAAATAAATAAAGAAAACACCTACCTGCTGCCACCGGGGTACAAAATTGATAAATATACCTATAATGCTTCAACTTATAGTTTTGATGCCCAAAGCGCATTTGAAATTAAACAGTTTGTAGCGAAAAAGAAAAATGGGGTTGGATTTTTTGTGTTCTTTATTGTAAAAAAATGGCTATATCTAGGGTTGTGAGTGGCCGGTTCAAATCCTGAAACCAAAACAATGACGAATTAAATTTAACCCAACTTAACCCTTTAAACTAACATTTTCGACAAGAAAATTGTAGCTTTTTTAACTTACCTGAAACAGGTATAATCCTTGAATAATAATTACAAAATAAATTTAGAAAAAAAAACTTTTTGAAAACAAGCTTTTATAACATGGACTAAAAAGCATTAAATAATTTTTTGAGTGTTCTGATATCATAATAATAAAAGCCATGGGCGTAAGGAAATTTAACCGTTTTTGTTTTAGCCTTGTTAATTCGAAGTTTAGTGAAAATCCAAATTCATTAAATTATAGCAGAGAAATGTAAGGGTAGACAATTTAACCCAACCCAACCCACCCCAACCCTACTCAAACTACCTTTACATTTTTCTGATATGGATGGACATTATTACGCCTGCTTCATATTAGGCAGATCATCCGCGACCGGCAGTGTGTCGATTTATTTTGTCATATTGAAAAAGAAGAGTCGGCCCATCATCGGTTGTGGACGATCCACCAAATGCGCATGGAAAGGCATTTACCTAATATTATATACGCGCATCGCTTTTATTATTATGATTTCAGAACACTCAAAAAATTATTTTATGCTTTTTAGTCCATGTTATAAAAGCTTGTTTTCAAAAAGTTTTTTTTTCTAAATTTATTTTTTAATTTTTAGATTTGTCTATGCATTTCAGCTAGCGCATCAATATTGCAGGGAGTCTTTCCTGTCAATCTCTAAAACTGTTCGTTATTATTATGATCATTATACGCTAGAATTAATTAATTTTGGTCGAGATCGAACAAACTAAAGCCTTACCTCTTCTACGCCCCCCCCCCCTTTTTTAGCGGGACAGCATGTGAATTTTGAAATCAATCAGATACCTACGTGGAAGTCAGTTGAAAGTAATCAGAAAAACTCGTCATTAAATCGTCAATTTTTTAATCCGCCATATTGAATTTTTGTAATCTGATCAAAAATTCGTAATTCTCATCCTCAAAAACCCTCAGATACCAATTTTGGTGGAAATCCGACAAACTAAAATTTTACGTCCTCTTCGCCCTCCACGTTAGGGGGGAAGTAGGCAGTCAGTGATACCACATTAGTGGATTGTCATCGGAACTATAACGATAATGGAAATTTGAAGTCAATCGGACACGTGGAAGTCAGTTGAAAGTAATCAGAAAAACTTGTCATTAAATCGTCCATTTTGAATCCGCCATATTGAATTTTTATAATCTGATCAAAAATTCGTAATCCCTATCCTCAAAAACCCCCAGACACCAATTTTGGTAGAAATCCAACAAACTAAAATTTTACCCCCTCTCCGCCCTCCAGGTTAGGGGTGAGGTAGGCAGTCAGTAATACCACATTATTGGATTGTCATCGGAACCATAACGGTATGCGAAATTTGAAGTCAATCGAATACGTGAAAGTCAGTTAAAAGATTTGATTACATACATACATACATACAGGTGAAGTTACATAAAAGCTTGCAATGATCACCAAGAACAAGCACCGAAATTATTTTAAAACTTAAACTTTGACACCCACTTCTACCTACTACGAACGGGCTGAAACTAAAATACTAAATATCCATATCCTTATCGGACTTAATAAAAAAACAAGTACGCTGCCAATACATCGTTTTCTTTTTAATTTTAATATATTCTCTAAAAGAGTAGATTTTTTGTTACATCCACCACCCTGACCATTTTCAACCCCTTATATTTTAAGTGAAAATGGGTCACATTACGCCCTCAGGAAACAAGTAATGTTTCAGATCCCTCGTTCTTTTTTAGGGTCATTGGCATCGGCCAAAATAAAAGTGACGTCACTTATTTGTTTTTTAAGGATAAAGGGGCCCTCAAATAAAAGCAAAAACTTTTTTATTTCATTTGTTAGACTAGAGGATACTGGGTTTGCGCGCAGAAGAACCATATCGCCCACAGAAAAGTTTACAGAAAAACGTCTGGGTCTATTTATCCCCCGGCGTTCTGCTCGACCCTGCATATATTCTTTAGCCAACAGTAATTTTCGTTCAATGGATAATTCAGGCATGCCGGAATCAGGAAAACTTACAACCTTGTGTCTTATTAAGGACACTGGAGATGAACCATGGTGAAGCTCGTGCGTTACCGAATTTAAAAAACTTGCAAAATTACGAACTTCCACCGCCCACCTTGTATGTCTCTCGTGACAGTAAGTCCGAAAGAGCCGGGATAATTCACGCATAGATCTCCCAACGGGATTAGATTGACGATGCCTAATAGAGCTAAAAACTGTCTGAATGTTTAAATTTCTTAAAGTTATACCCCAGGCTTTAGCAGAGAACTGAGTACCGTTATCTGTAAAAAAATTTTCTACCTTGGGATTTTTTACAATATAATCAAGAATTAATCGATTTAGAATTGCGCGGGTGGTAGCTCGCTTTAAGGGAAATAGAGTAAGGTATTTCGAAAATAAATCTAATAAGACACAAAGCATGGTTGCCCCCCCAACGGACCTAAGAAGTCGACCATAAAGATCCAGTGAGATTATCTGATGGACGCGATCTGAAATAATGGGAATTAATTGAGGTTTGGTAAAACAGATGTTTTAGTTTTTTTGACAGGACGCACAAGATTTAACCGTTTTTTAAATTTCTTTAAACATATTTGGCCACCAAAAGTCTCTTTTTATTGCTGACCAAGTCTTAAAAACGCCAAAATGGCCGAAACTTTCATGGTAACAAAGAACGCAGTCGTTAGTTAAAGATGAAGGTAAGCAAAGTAAATACGGTTCTTCATCCGAACATCTTACAAAGAGCTTATTTTCAAAAACCAAATATCTATCCTTAAATTTAGAATTCACGTCCTTTTCTAGAGATTTTATTATATTTGATAATTTATTATCAGATTTCTGAAGTTCTTCTATCTTTTTTAATCTCGAAAATACGGGGTTACATTAATAGACAGTAGCTTAAAACAACGACTGTCCGGTACAGAAAGCCGAACACCAGGATAGCGCGAAAGTGTGTCGGCAACAATATTTTCGGACCCTTTAATATGCTGAATAGTAAAAGAAAATTCTTGAAGGGCCAAGGCCCATCTCGTGATCCGCGGAGTTATTAACCGACACGTCTGAATGTAACTTAATGCTCTATTGCCAGTTAAAACGTAAAAATGTCGCCCAAACAATATAGTTCTCCACTTCATTAAAGCGAAAATCAGCGCCAAAACTTCTTTTTCCTTGGAATGATAAGACCGTTCTCTATCCGGCTGATACAGAAGAGTCGCATTCTGTAAAGCTATTTTAACTTTTTGAAAGGAAGATTCTTGTTCCGTCCACCATTTCCATTTAACCCCCTTTTTAAGCAATCGATAAAGAGGTTCAGCCATTACGGAAAAGTTTTCGCAAAAAAACCTATCATAATTGCAAGTGGCTAAAAAGGATTGGAGGGATTTTATGTTGGTGGGGGTAGGAAAATTCTTTATTGTCTCTATCCTATCTGGATCGGGCTCTAAAAAATCTGGCCCCAGTAAATAACCTTAAATAGCTTTTCGGGCATTATTTTGCATTTTTTTAACTTTAAAGATAGCCCAGCGCTTTCCAGACGCTTAAGAACTCTCTCCAGATGGATTAAATGCATTTCAAAAGTGCCAGAAAATATCAAAGGTCATCAAGATAAAGAATCAAGAAGTCCTGGAACTCATTGCTAAATATCTGAGAAAGGCACCTTGAAAAAGAAGCTACCGCGGTTGATAGTCCAAACGGTAAGACTCGGAACTGGTAGCTCCTTTGACCCACCATAAACCCACAGTAATTCCTATCAGCCTCTCTAAGAGGGATCTGCCAATATCCGATAGATCAAGGCAGGTTTTATACGGGGCGTTAGACAAAAGTTTTAAAATTTCCAAAATGGGCCGAGGAGATTTAAAATCGGGCACTAACCGCTTATTTAAAACCCTTGGGTCCAAACAGACACGAATACTTCCATCCTTTTTGACATCAGTCACTAGAGGGCTTATATAAGCCGTGGAAGCCGGCTCAATCCCATGAAATCATTTTTTTCAATCTCCTTATTGACAGCCTCCCGATGAGCAAACGGTATTGGGTACTGCCTTTGTTTAAATGAGGTTTTGACAAAAAGTTCTATTTTATGTTCACAAAGATGAGTTTTTCCCGGGGCATCTGAAAAAACCCCTTTAAAATTAGAAAATAATTTTTCTAGCAAAATTCTTGGCTTGCCCTGTATATGCCCAAGTATTAAAGAAAAATCGCAATCATAACCTTGCTGATAAATTGAATTTAAGTTACTGCAATTTTTTAAAGTGTCTTTTTTATAGGAAATCATTCGAACGCTCAAATTTTCTTCCGGCGATTTATATTCGTGGTGAAAAAACGACTTACGAGTAATAGATTGGCCCTCGTTTGAAATAAAACTGATAAGACCGTAACCGAGATCCAAACTCGCTTTAGTTAAATGCAAAAAATCGCAGCCAATTATTATGGGATAAACAAGATCAGAAATTAATAAAAATTCATGTGCGAAATCCCAATCACCGATTTTAAATTTCAACAAAAGTTGGTGCGTAATACGTCGTTGTTTGGTTTTAAAAGCACCGGTAATACGCACACCCGTCACTGGAAACAAGGGCACTTGATTTTCAAAACCCCATATTTGCGAAAAAACCTCCCCTGAAAGACAACTGACCTCCGATCCAGTATCTAATAAGGCGGGAAATTAAAAATTAAAAATGTTTATTTTAATGATAGGGCACCTTTTGTCGTAGACATGATGTTCAAACCCACAAGACTCATTGTTTAATAGATCCTCCAAAGGATTGTTCTGTATAATATTTGCCCTCTTTAAAACGTTGTCGACCGTCGGGCTTACTGGTCGACAGAGCTCTCGTTTCCCAAAAAATGTTCCTGTGAGGTACCCTCAAAATCAACTGTCGAAACCTTTTTTGAAGAATACATAGGTTTATTATATTTCGAACCCTCCGAGGGCTTTTTGTAAAAGGGACGGTCTTGTGAAAATCGTACTTGGTCCTCCTTATTTGTTCCCCTGTGGTAGTCAGCTTGCTGAAGGACGCTTATAGCCTCCGAAAAGTCAACGACCCTTATAAGGGAGGTGGAAATAGCTACATCAAAATGCCTTGCAACAAAACTAATCATGTCGTCATAAGGAAGTGGAGGTTCAAGATAACGAGACATGGCAACGTGTTTCAAAAAATGTTCTACATATGACCAACCCTCATATCGAGAACCCTCTATTTTTAGTTTTATAGATACTTGTTTTTGGTGACTCCAAAACATTTTCAAAAATTCTGTTTTAAAACTATGAAAATCCGTAAAACTAGTTATCAAGGTAGCCCATTTTTCGGCTTTTTTACTCTTAAATTTTAAAGGTAACCACAGATTAATATCTCGAAAACTAGCTTTAGTTTTTTCTAAGAGAAATTCAATTTGATGAAGAAAATCGACGGGGTGAACCGGCGCCTCACTACCCCAAAATTCAGGTAATAATAATAATACATATTTAACGAAATTTATATCATTTAAACTTAGATTATTATTATTACTACTAGTATTCTTTACATATGTTGGTTGCATAGAGTTTTGTGTTTGCTGTTCACTCGTCATTTCAACAACGGTGTTTCTAACAACTAGCCCACTCATCTGGTAAAACTAAGGGCTGCATCATTGGGGGTGCTTGTGAATCGTACCCCCTTTGCTCAAACACAGGTTGCTGAACAGTGTACTGGTGACCGGGTGGTCCATAACATTCAAAATTAGGCCCTGTTTGCGCAGAAAACGGAAACTGCGATGGCGCATTGAAGTGTAAAGGTGCCTGTGCAGCATTGACGATCGCGGTACATTCTGGGCAAAACTTGATGGACCCTGCGCAATATTTGGCGGCGGTCCTTGTGCAAAAGATGATAAATTTAACGATTCTTGAGCAAGGTTAGCTGTAGATATCTGTGCCTACATACTGCCCGTTTGTGTGTTACTACGCTGTCTATCCGGAAAATCACATCTTATTTGCGCTGGCATAGATAAAGTGGGAAAGATCCTACCTTGAACTCCTTGAAAAGTTGATAAAGGTGTGTCAGATCTGAGATGTGATACCGGTGTACTAGGAGGTGGTGGTGAACCCTTTAAACTTATTCAATTTATCTTATAGGCAAGGAGTATATCCATCATCATGGAAGTCTGCCGCAGTACAACCCATTCCAAAGAAAGGAAAAAAGACAGATCCGTTAAACTATAGACCAATTGCTCTACTTTCGGTGATATCAAAAGTAATGGAAAGAGTTGTGAACAATCACCTAACCAAGTACTTGGAAAAGTAGAAAATTATCAACGACAAGCAATACGGATTTCGAAAATATAGGTCAACTGGCGATTTACTTACATACGTCACTTATGGCAAAAAGCGATTGAGTTGCGAGGTGAAACAAGAACAATTGCCTTAGATATATCGAAAGCATTCGATAAAGTCTGGCATGAAAATCTGCTCAACAAGCTCAAAGCAACGGGATTGTCGCCGAGACTTTGCACTTGGTTTGAAAGTTACCTTAAGGATAGATCCGTTTATGTTGCACTGGATGACCGGAACTCCAACTCTTACCAAATAAATGCTGGTGTGCCACAGGGAGCAATCCTTTCGCCAACACTTTTTCTGATTTACATAAATGACCTCATAGATAAAACAGTAAATCCACTTTATTGCTTTGCAGATGATGGCAATGTAGTCTTCTCAGTCATACCACCCACATGTCTCTCCGCACGTGAATTCCATTACCTTGGACTAACTGAAATATCACAGATAAATAACGACTTGGAGATAATAGAGGGCTGGGGCAATAAAAAACTTATACAGTTCATCGCGCAGAAAACCCAAGCAGCCCTGTTTTCAAAAAAGACCAGCACCGGTGAGCCAAACATCATGCTATCTGGAAGTGCTGTCGCAATGCAGAGTCAGTTGAACATCTTAGGAGTCACTGCAGAGACCAACATGTCTTGGCACAGTCACGTGGCAGATATAGCTAAAAGGGCGTCCCAAAAGCTTGGGGTGCTATTTCGTACAAGACATCTGTATACACCAAGCCAACTGCTGACACTCTACAAAGCCCAGATTCGACCAACTATGGAGTACTGCTCACATATATGGAGTGCGGCACCCAAACATACCTTAATGTTTTTGAACACCGTGCAAAAACGAGCTATCAAGCTGAACAATGACCCCGCACTTACCCGTAGCTTGGATAGTCTCGAACATCGAAGAACTGTGAGCGATCTATCTCTTATCTACAGGTATTATCGCGGAAAATGCTCTGAAGAGTTGGCACGTATGATCCCCCCGGGAGTAGCACCTACTAGGCGAACACGTCAAACAGACGGTAACCATCAATTTATTGTCAAAATAGAGGCACCAAGAACCTCATTATGTCAGAATTCATATCCCTGGAGAACAGCATCGCTGCGGAATAAACTCCCTGCGACAGTTTTCCCTACAGGTTACAACCTGAACCGTTTCAAAACCAACACACACCAACATTTCCGCGCACTTGCCGCTTCTCGAGCGTGATAGGGATCTCCATGAAAGTGCGCATACCCGTAAAAAAAAAAACAAAACTAACATTTTCGACAAGAAAATTGTAGCATTTTTAACTTACCTGAAACAGGTATAATCCTTCAATAATAATTACAAAATGATCACCAAGAACATGCACCTAAATTATTTCAAAACTTAAACTCTGACACCCTCTTCTACCTACTACGAACGGGCCGAAACTAAAATACTAAATATCTATATCCTTATCGGACTTAATTGAAAAACAAGTACGCTGCCAATACATCGTTTTCTTTTTAATTTTAATATATTCTCTAAAAGAGTAGATTTTGTATTATTATGAATCAGGTTATTGGGTTATTTTGTACCCAGCTACGATTAGTAGGTACAAGTAAATTTAGCCGTTGGGTGTTTTTTTTATTTTTAATTTTTATTTCCAACTCTTAGGTTTAATTCTAAGAAAAGAAATAATTTTTGAAATCGCTTTATATTTGTGAAAGTTATAGCTATTACTAATAGGGAGGGCGAGGAGGAGCGAGGGAGAGAAAGTTGAGAACTAGTAAAATGGTGTTAGATAAAAAACCTAAAGAATGTTTGAAATTGCGTATAATTTGTTAAAATTCTGCGAATATAGTTTTTGAAGAAGCTGGAGGGGGATTAAGAGGAGGGTAGATGGGTGGGAACACAGTTTACTACAAAGTAATTACAGCAAATTAGAGGACATTTTCAATGGGTTGTCAAAGGAATTTTATTAAAATCACCGGAAATTTAGAAAATTTGTATACCTTAAAGCCTATATAATGTGACAAAATGGCGACTGACGACCGCCATGTTGATTCTTATTTAAAAAAATATAGCCTATAGCACCTTCAGGATCAGTAGCAACACAACGATTTTGTCAAAATCGGTTCAGCCGTTTAGCCTCTAGCGCGACACAAACATACATATTTACATACATATACCTTTCGCCGTGCTGCAGTTGGGTAAAAATAAGAAAAGTACCAAAAGTTACTAAAATTGTTAAAAATTACAAAACTTACCATCACCAAAATTACTAAAATGTTACCAACATTTCCAAAATAAACAAAATTGCTTAAGTTGCCATTTATTACCAAACAAAGAGTTGCCCTTCATTACCAAAAGTATTCTTCATACAACAGTTATAATAAAATGTCATGAATATATGAGTAACAGTAAACCAACCCTATGCTGAAAGACCTTGTAACCGCAATTAAAAAGTATATTTTTTAAAACGTAGTAAATTTTTTATTCTAATAGTTTTAATATGCTTTTTTATGTAATTTCTTTTAAAACTTTCGTTCGGAAATTCCTTACTTTGCGCTTTTATTTGCATTCTTGAAGTTAAATTTTGCGCATTCATTTATATTTCGTAAAATTTAATCAATTTTTACATCAATCCTCAAACACAAGTCCCTCATGCGCCTAACCACGTCAAACTTTTTTTCGGTGGAGGTATTAATAAGTAGAGTTTGGGAAAATTTTTAGCGCACACTATATAATTTATATGGTTCTTTCTACTTACCCTTTTAATGATAGGGGCACATGAGCAACTAAGTTTGTTGCCCATGGCGCCCGGTTGTTGGACGCCAGCCACACACTGGCCGCACCGTTGCTGTCACCAAACGTCACCGCCACCTAAGTCGACGCCAGCGCCGAAGCCTTTGGCACTACTGCCACTCCACTGACCGCGCGCGCCCCGGTTTAATGATTGTGACCGCTGGTGGTGAAAAGTTTTTGAATGCTTGTGCTGAAATTAAATACAATATTTAAACTGCTGACTTCATTTATATTAATTTAATACACCTTTCGATTTATTAAATCTTCTAAAGGTTTTTCGTCTTAAATTTTAAGATTGTTCCCTACTTGATGAACCCTTTTGTCTGGCTCGAAAATAAAAAGTTAAATGAGATAGACAATAAGTTGGGTCGAAAAAAAACATTTTTTGAAATTGATTTTGTCCTAGTTCTAAAAATTTGTAAAATCCGCCAAGAAAACAAATGATTTATTGTTTTCCTAAAAAATAATAAATTTGACCGCGCCCCCCTCCACCCAAATATTGCAAAATTTCAAATTTAAAGTAAGGGGCTGTAATAATTATAAAATGTATCTTATTTGTCTAAGGAACACGAACATCAAAAAAAATCACAATTATTATATTATTCGCCCCTGAGCACTTTCCCCTAAATACGTATACAGTTTTTCGCTTGGAAAAGAGATGATATAATATAATCATTATTAATGGATATTTTCAAAATTTTCAACCCAGAACTCACCGCGTGGAGGTAACTGTATACAGCGGCGTGTATAAGCAGGGGACTGGGGGGCCCGGGCCCCCCCGAAGCTCACATTTTTTTAGATATTTTCCACATATTTCATGAATACAAACATAAAATGGCATAAAATACGGCCTCATGAGGTCTCCCCCCCCCCGAAACTTTCTCGGCCCCACCCGAAACTTTTTTCTATATACGCCCCTCACTGTATATCGAGTCCCACCCCCACCTCCTCCCTTCTTCCCTGCCCTGCATACTCTTCTATCTATCTATCTATTTAGCCTTTTCCGATCCATCTTTGGATATAGGCCTCCCCCAATATCTTCCACTCTTCCCTGTCTGTCGACGTGTTCATCCATCTAGCTCCCGCATGTTTCTTCAAATTGTCCGCCCATATCATTTGTGGCCTTCCCCTACTTCTTTTATTTTCCCAAGGTCTCAAGTTTAAAATGTTGTTGTTCCATCGATCGTCTTTCTGTCGATATTATGAACGGAAAATTTCCATTTTAATTTTGCTACTCTCTCTGTTAGCTTTACATGTAACATTTGTCTTTCCATTGATCTTTGGGATTTTGTTACCTTATCCATGTTTGATTTTGTTTCTGTCCAGGTCTGGGATCCATAGGTAAGGACAGGAAGGATGCATTGGTTATACACTTTTGTTTTGAGTTACTGAGGATATTTTTTATTTTTTAATATGTAGCTTAATTTACCGAATGCTGCCCAGGCCAGTCTTACACGTCTCTTGATTTCAGCTGTTTGGTTTTCTTTTTTTAGTTTAATAATTTGTCCCAGGTATTCCTCTACTTGTTCTATTTTCTCCTGTTTTTTTTCTGATCGTGATATTTGCATCTGTGTTTGTTATGACTTTAGTTTTAGTGTAGTTCCTATTCAAGCCTATATTTTTAGCTGCTGTATCCAGTTCTTCCAGCATTTTTTTAGTTCTTCTTTCTCATCTGTTATTAAGGCGATATCATCAGCATATCTTAGGTTGTTCAAGTATTGTCCGTTTACTTTGATGCCCATTTCGTCCCAATCTAAGTTTTTAAAAACATCTTCTAGGGCCTGGTTAAATAGTTGTATCATCCTGTCTGACACCTCTACCTCTTCTACCTCCTTCGTGGATTTTGATTGATATTGTTGCTTCGCTATATATATTGGCTATTAAATCTGTGTATCTGTAATCGATTCAGCTATTAATTAAAATTTTTTAAAAACTGCTCCTTTTACCGCCCAGGGGCGTGGATAGAAATACTTTGAAAAATTTTTAAAAAATACGTTAGCGTTTTTGACCCACTACACAACTTTTTTTAACTATGACAAATCAATTTTCTAAAAAAAAAATTTTTAGGCCTTTTTCGACCCAACTTAACCCAAGTAACATTATTACCACTCAAGGTTTTATTAATTTGGTTCCTAGGTTATTTAGAGGGTGATGTTATGGGTTTTAGGATCAATTTGGCTACATAAAGGTAATTTATATTGCCAATTACCTAAAGGGGTGTTATACAACCAAAAAGTGATTTATAAAGGGAGTATAATATAACTGATATTCCTTCTGTTCCTTTTAGATACTTTTGTTTTTTTTTGATTTCTGATTTATAAAGATGGTCTTATAAAACCATTTTACCTGAAGTTTTTAAAAAGAAATAACTATAAAATTTGGTTATTTAGTTTTTTTCATTACTTTAGGTCATCACAAAAGTTGTTTATAATAGAGCTAAAAGGTTATCTTACATCCTTTTGTTTTTGTAGTTACCAGTAGTTTAAAAGTAAATATGATTAGATAGGCGGCCATATAGAACCTAGTTTCCTTAAGGTTTTTAAGAGTGATAAATATTAACTTTATACTTTTGGTTTTTGCCATTACTTTTAGGCATTTTAAAAAGGTTTTTATAGGAAGGCTTAAAGGTAAACTTAATTCTTTTGTATTTATAGTTACCCATAGCTGTATAATAAATGTAATTTAAATAGGCGACCATATAAAACCTTGTTTCCTTAAGGGTTCTAACAGAAGTAAGTAAATACTTTCGTGTTTTATTTTTTTAGGTATTTCTTGTAAAAATAATAGACATAATAGGTACAGATTGGTACCTACCTATTGCAAGATTGATTATTTAAAGCCCAATAATTAATAATTGTTTAGTTTCCGTCCTCCTGGGTAGGACACCCAGGCCTAGATAAGGCCTGTTTAGACGGCCAATATAAGAGGTTGCCCTCCAGCCTTGAAATTGCACGATAAAAAACATTTAAAAGTGTTGAATTATACGCTTATTAACACTTTAAAAACAAATACAAAAAATTTAAGTGAGGTTATGTTGACTATGTTTACTTTGTTCTTTTTTGTTGGTTTCATAAGGGCACTCAAAAATCCTTGTTGCGATACAGTAACAAATAAAACCAAGTGACCACTATAAAACCATAATGGCGTATATAAATTTATTTAAAAAATATTGTAAAGAGAAAATATTTATCTAGTAGTTTTAGCAGTGTCTTTTAACAATAATTTTAATTTAATTTTGATTTATGTAAACCAAACAGACTTTTTTAATGGTGAATAGTGTAAATGATTTTTTTTTAATTATAAATATTTGTAATTTTGTTATCAAAAAACTATTAAAAAGCATTCTTGAGCTGGCGCGCTTGTTTTGAGAGCTTTTCAGATACGATTTTATTAGAAAAATTAATCTGGCAGGCAATTTGATCATCAACAAAACGACAAACTCGGTATATTTTTATGTGATAAAATAATTTTGGTACTCTGACAATTTTGGCAATTTTGTGACCTAAATTATTTTATATAGCCATTGTGAATCTAAAATATCGCCATAGCTTTAATAGGAAAACTTCTTTACTCTGAAGGTATTATGGTATTCAATAGAATCGCCAGGATACCAAATTACCAAATCTACTTTTATAATAGGATAGAGGACGTTTCTGAGTTGCTTTTAGAACCTGGCATAATAGCTTTAGGCTCTAAAAGGTTCCATACTGGTGGAACCGCTAGAGGGCGAAGATGTTGTTTATTTTTTATGGTTTTATAGTGAGTTTAATACATAGGTTGCCACCACCAATTGGGGAGTCCCATTTAGGAGGTCTAAGGGGTATATAAGGGTAATGGGAACGTGCTAGCGACCAAACATTGAAACTGTTTTTTTTAAGGAAAGACGCTGGCAACCTTTTAGCTTCTGCTATAAATAAAGAAATGATACTTGGGAATAGACAATCTCTCTTTTGCCAGTGGCGTGCTGGTCAAAAAATGTTTGTTTATAAAAAGTTTGCATACAATCATAGGATGAGGATAGGGTTATATAGAGAGTGTATCAGAAACTCACAGTAAAACAGGAAATTCTTACGGCAAAATTATTGTGTTTTGACAACAATTACCTATGTCACAGCCCCCTTAAATTATTTGGTCGTTTTTTCTTTGAAATGCGTTACGACAGGGGTGAAGTAAAAAATGTTGACTCTTTTCGTTAGTAATTTATGAATTTTTCAGTGGTTTTACTGTTTCTTAGGACTTAATTGCTCCTTAAATAACCTAAATCAAGAAAAATTTTAAATTAAAAAAATAAAGCCAGATTTCGGACCTTTTCATGCAGTTTAGAAAAAATGTACCAATGTTACTTTTTTAAAGTTAGGGCATATTTTCAAATTATGTATCATAAAAATTAAGGGTTTTTGACACAACTTTGTGACGCATTTCAAGAAGAAATAATCATTGAGTGTAACGAAACGCTAACTCCCCTTCCCTCCATGAGTCTTACGTAATGTAAGAATGGTCCCTTAGCATATTTTGTTTCGTGTCAATGTTTTATTAAATTTTATCTTATTTCAGGGCTGTGTAAAATTTTTCGGGGGGGGGGAATAAAAAGTTCCAAAAAACAAATTGTGTATTGTGCAATTTTTTTGTATTGTGTGTGTCTCTTTTAACACACCTTAACAACCATTTTGGGGGGGGATTGATCCCCCTTGATCCCCTCTGGGTACAGCATTGTCTTCTTTTTCTTAATTTTTGAATATTAAGGGCACAATTGCTCACAATACAATTTGAGTCTTATACTGCAACCAGTTTCTGTATTTTTTAAAAACTTTTTCTATGTTAACTAAAAATAAATATAAAATATGAAAACAGTATTTTTATTAAAACTGTTTGGTTTTCACTTTCTCCAACGTCGATCACGAGGATACGAATGATCCCCGTCTGGAACACGTCCTGATAGTCAGGAACAAGTGTTCCATGCCAATCCACGACCGGTTTCGACCTTTTGGGCCATCCTCAGGTGAATGTAGGCGATAGCTCCGTGTAGAGCATAAGTTGTGTGAAACCACCAGAAACAACTACTCCGAGGGAAAATACCTCTACCGGCATTGAATTATACTGATGGTTTGAGGCTTTCGTTGGGAACTTGTTAAAACTGTTTGGTTTTCACTTTCTCCAACGTCGATCACGAGGATACGAATGATCCCCGCCTGGAACACGTCCTGATATTCAGGAACAAGTGTTATTCAGGACCGGTTAGAAGGCCGTTTGTTAGTATTATTTGGCTTAAAAATTCCGTTGATTGATGCTCACGTGTCTTGATGACGGGTAAAAATGCAATATGCGTTGATCCGGCCTGAAAGACAAAGAACTGTCGTAGGTCACGGACTATAATTTGTTTTCTTTTATTTGCATTTGATCTTTTTATTGATCGATATTGTATAGCAGTTTTTCGCCTGCTTTTGTTTCTCTCGTATCTCGGTAGATGGCGCTTCTTGCGATAGTTTTCTCACTATTTACATTTGATTAGAGACAAAACCGTCTAATTAACTAAGGAGTCTCATAAGGACGAAACAGTTAACTGTCAATACTTATTAGGTGTCCATTAGATCTTGGACCCCCGTGAGGTTAAGCTTTCAGGCTATATATATATATTTATCGGTTTTACAACGTTCTACGTCTTCCGATACCCAATCTCCACTCGTTTCTGTTTGCCCATAATTCATCATCTAGGCCTCTTATTCTTATTTCACTGTCTATTCCTTCTCTCCAGCTTCTCCTTGGCCGTCCTCGTTTTCTTCGGCCAGTTGGTTTCCATTGTAGTATTTGTTTAGGTAGTCTTTCGTCATTCATTCTTTGTACATGTCCGTACCACACCAGTTGTTTTGTTCTTATATCATCCACTAAAGTACGTTCACCTACTGTCATAATTTCTCTTATTCTTTGATTTGTAACTCTTTCTCTTTTTGATTTCCCTGCTGCTCTTCTCCAATAGTCCATCTCCGTAGCGGAAAGCATTTTTTCTGTTCTATCCTTGATTGGCCATACTTCTGAGCCGTATGTAATAATACTTTTTATAATGGTGTTATATATAAGCTTTTTGTTATGTTTTGATATACTTTGGTCCCAAATTATTCCATTTAATAAAGTTATTGCTTTTCTTCCTTGTACGTTTCGATCTTTTATAGCTTTGTCTAGTGTTCCGTCAGCTGTAATTTTTAGACCTAAGTATTTATACTCATCACAGGAGTGAATTCGCTGCCCGGTATTTAAGATTAGATCCTGTTTCATTCCACCGATACACATATACTCTGTCTTATTGAGATTAACCTCTAGTCCCCACTTATTGTACTCTTCTATTAGTTTTCGTGTCATATATTCGAGGTCGTCATAATCCTGAGCCACTACTATCTGATCATCGGCGAAACATAAAGTATACAAGGTGGTTTCGTCCAACGGAATTCCCATGTTTTGGCATTTTCTCTTCCATACTTTAAGGACTTGTTCCAAGTATATCTTGAAGAGCGTAGGCGAGATACAGCAACCTTGTTTAAGACCTTTATTTACTTAAAAGCCTTTGGTTAGTTTTGCTTTTATTTTAACTTTTGCCTTACTATTGCGGTATAACTCTTGGATGGCCTTAATTAGTTGTACGCTTATGTTTGTGTTTTCCAACGCTTTCCAAAGTAGATTTAGTGGTATACTATCATATGCCTTCTGCAAATCCACGTAAAGCAGATGCAGCTCTTGACCGTATGCCATTTTCTTTTCAATAACTTGGGTTATACAAAAGAGATGATCTGAAGTCGATCTACCCGCCCTGAAACCAGCTTGTTCTTCTGCCTCCATGTCTTTATATTCGCTCTCTACTTTATTTCTTATTATTTTACCGTATATTCTGCTTAGCGTACTAGTCACAGATATACCTCTATAATTGTCACATATATCTTTCCTTCCTTTTTTGTGTATTGTGGATATATATGACGTTTTCCACTCAGTTGGGACTACAGTTCCATTTAAATATTTTTGGAAAAGATTCCGTAATCTCCAAAACAGTTCTTCAGTGCCATATTTAATAAGTTCGGCTGGGATATTTCCGGGTCCGGCAGATTTACCGCTTTTTAAGGTTGTGCACACGTTTTTGACCTCAGAAATTGTGAGGGGTACTGGAGATCCCATCGTTCTAATTATATTGTCTCTTGCGTCTTCCTTGAATTCTGCTCTATCTTCAGTTAAAAGTTTTTTAAAATGCTCATCCCATTCTTTGTCTGGTATTGGTGAAATGATATCTCTGCATGTTTCTTTTTTAATCGATCTTATAGTTTTCCAGCTTTCGGTACTTCTCCTACCTCCTAAGTAAGAATCTATTTTCTGACACTTTTGCGTCCACGAATGATTTTTCTTATCACTGATCATTCTTCTCACCTTTGATTGCGCGATTTTGTATTCTTGTCTGCTTCTATCTGTCTTTTGGGATAAGTAGGTGTGATATAATTTCCTTTTTTCCTCTATTTCTCTCTCAATCTCAGCATCCCACCAGTATGGTTTTCTTCTTTTAGAAGTTTCTTCCACTAATCCTAGTGCTTCTTTTGCAGCTTGGTGGATGCTTAATGTAATACATTCGTATTCCTCATCTGGGGTTTCACCTGAACTTGTATTAAGTTTTTCGTTCAGTCTCTTTTTGTATAAGTTTTTTACGCTGTCATGTTCTAGGCTTAGTAGATTATATTTACAGTGATCAATTTCTTCAATCACTGTATCATCAAGATGTTGTTGATGCAGGCTTCGGCCTTGATAAGGAAAGAGAATTTTGGACTCCAGAAAATAGTGATCACTTCCGCATGTTGATCCACGCTTTGTTCTGACATCTTGAATTTTTAGTTTTGTCTTTTGTTTAGTGATAAGATAATCAATGACGGATTTCAGGTTTTGTGAGGGTTTGGTCCAGGTATATTTGTGTATTTCCTTATGTTTAAAAAAAACCGTTTTGGATTTTTAGGTTTAATTGCTCACATACTGTAATTAGCCGGTTTCCATTGTCATTAACAAGATTTTCTCCATATTGGCCAACTGTCAGATCATTAACTCTGTTACCGGTTCTACTATTTAAATCTCCCAATATGACAATTTCTCTAGATGCACTTACTGCTGATATTTCATTGTGTATTTCTTCAAAAAAATTGTCTTTCACGGCTACATTTGCATCGTCGTTATACGCATAGATTCCAAAAATCGTAAGTCTCATTCCTTTTATTGTTATATTCATTTTAATTAGCCTTTCATTGACTGCTTCCCAGTTGGTGATAAATTTTCTAAATCTTTTGTTGACCAAAATAGATACTCCTTGTTGGGCATGTTTTTCTTTTGCCACTCCGTCATATTGTCCTAGGTTTTCAGATCCTTTTCCTTTCTTTTTCGTTTCTGTTAGTACAGCAAGGTCTACCTTCATTCTGCTGCACTCATGTACTATTTCATTCATTTTTCGATTCATTCCTTGTACGTTCCATGTACCAAAAATCATATTCCTGTTTCTTTGCTTGGTTCGTCTTAGGTTTTTCATTTCTTTCCGAGGCGTTTGATTGGGTTTTTTAACAGTGTACGTTTTTTCCGGGTATCAGAGAGTTAGTCTGATGCCCCAACCCCCAACCTGGAGGACCAGGTGATTTTTGATCGAGGTTTTCTTCCCCTAGCCTTTGACGATTCCAACGCCGGTACTACAAGGCAGTAGTCTTTTATACTATCCCTAAAAGAAAGGGTTGCCACCTACGCTATGATCACCGTACCGAGGTCCATTCTCTCCGCCTTTCATATCGATGTGGTCTTCTCCCGTAACCCTGGGAAAGGGACCCCATACAGGTGCTAACTCTCCGGGTCGAAGAGTACCTGGAATCTACGGAGGGCAGGGGTCGATTCATTTCCCCTGATAGACATCTGACGAGGTCTACCCGTACCCCTTTCAGGCTACCCACGGAAAAATATAAGAGACACACACACACCCGATTAGCCACGAAACCTGTTTGATTAAAAAACACAATTTAAACAAAAATAAAGCTCGATCGATCGGATCGATCACGATGACAGAAGAGTCTAAACAATATGGCCGAAGGGGGTACAGGTAAGTCACATAATGTCATCCCTCTTTATTCTACCTTGATGGGCTGTGTCCAAAAATTGATATTAAGAGAGAGACAAGGTGATGATATAAGGACATTTTTTTACAAAATATTTCCATAAAATAAAAAAATGCATCGAGTTGCGGGTTTTTGAGCCTAGGATTTTTTTTTGACAATTTCAATGTGAATTCTACAGAGTCTTCTTTATGTCATTACAACTTCTTTAAACAAAGGATGTGTCACTTTTTTTGCTATAGACTACATTCTTACCTTTCTTTAACGTAAAAATACATTATGCAAAAATCTCGTAAACCGTTCCTTAATCGATATCTAAAGGTTATTGCATAAAAAAATATGAGAAAAGTGATTAAAAAAGCATAAGTATATCCAGCGATATAAAAGTTACACTTATTTTAACGTAGTTACTGGTAGTGATATGCAAATAGCGCAATGCATAACTTCCATCAAAACAATAAAATTCTTCCTGCCCCAAAAAAAAAATATCCCAAAATGTTGTACAGAAAAGTTTGTTTGGAAATACGTTTATTATGAAAATGAAATGTCATGTTTCTGAATCTGTGCAGTAGCAACTTTCTGTGTTTTTTTATTAATCATAATAACGTTTGTTAATTATCGAGTAGGCATATGGTATTGACCAATTCTCTCCTTTTGAACCAGCGGGCGTTTGACGGTCAAAGTCCAACTTCAGGGCGAGCTCTACAAAACACTTTGAAACCACAGGGGCAAAGGTGTGCGTGAAAGGAACCAATTTTGCCAAAATTTTTAACCAATCCCATTAAATTACGAAATAATCGTAAAACTCAAGGACCGGTTTTTAAACGCGACAATCTGCATAAAAAACCATGTAAAAGCTCTATTTGAATTCCGGAAGTATTCCTTTTAACACAGCCTTCGTAAACTAACGAGCCACGAACCAGAAGAAACGGCAACACAGCGTGGAGGCCAGTCATTTTCGTCCACGTGCGTCGCCCACCACGCTAGTTACTGGCCGTTTCCGCGCAGATAATGTTTTTTTTAACTTTTAGTATATTTCAAATCGCGTTACCAAATAAAACAACTGTTCTGGTGTTAGTGAGATGTGTGGTGAACTTAAAATTATATTACCTACTTAATAAAAGCTGTGTAAAAAAGACCTTTTGTACACCGGTAATAAGTGAGGTTAGATGTTTGTTTTTGTTTGGAATTTTTGGTCTGTTTTTTCTTTTTAAATTTTAAACATGCCGCGAAAGTGTTGGGCACCCGGTTGCAAAAGTAACGATGTATCTACAATTAATGAAGAGGGTCACAAAACAACCTTTAGCAAAGAAAATGACCTAAAAAATGCTTGGCTTCAGGCCATACACAGAGAAGATTATGTTGTGACTGCATCTTCAGTGGTTTGTTGGAAACATTTTGACATAAGTGACGTTGTTAGAACCGAGATAATTAGGGATAAAGAGGGAGTACAAAAGGAGGTGCCACTAACATTCCCTAAGTTAAACAATGGGGCAATACCTCGGCTATTTGAATCTCAACCCGAGTATATGTCAAACCCCAAACCTCAAGTAAGAGAAAATCCTGACGACAGGCGAAAAAAAATTGAAGAAAGGGAGGGTATGGAAATATATATAAATATATATTGCGTTTATAGACTTCGAAAAAGCTTTCGATAGCATTGAGTACTGGGCAGTAAAAGATCTTTAATTAATAGCCGAATAGATCACAGATATACAGACTTAATAGACAATATATATAGTGAAGCAACAACATTAATCAAAATCCACAGAGGAACCAAGCCAATCCGAAAAAAAGAAGGGGTGTCAGCGTGACACAATATTCCCTAAATTATTTAACCAGGCCCTAGAAGATGTTTTTAAAAGCTTAGATTGGGAATAAATAGGCATCAAAGTAAACTGACAATTCTGAACCACCAAGATATGCTGATAATATCAATCAATCTAAAAGAAAATAGAACAAGAAGAGGAATATATAGGACTTGGGACAAATTATTAAACTGAAAAAAGAAAAGCAAACAGCTGAAACCAAGAGACGAGTAAGATTGGCCTGGGCAGCATTCGGTAAATTAAGCAACATATTAAGAAATAAAAAATATCCTCAGTACCTCAAAACGGAAGTGTATAACCAATGTATCCTTCCTGTACTTACCTATGAATCCCAGACCTGGACACTTACAAAACCAAACATGGATAAGGCAAGAAAAGCCCAAATATCAATGGAAAGACAAAAGTTACATGTAAAGCTAACAGGTAGAAAAAAGAATGAATTGATAAGAAATAAAACAAAAGTAAGGGATGTCAGAGCAGAAGTAGCAAAATTAAAATGGAAATTTGCCGGTCATATTATCAGACAGAAAGACGATTGATGGAACAAATGTATTGTAAACTGGAGAACTTGGCCAAAGATGGATTGACGAAGGCTAAATAGAATAGATAGAAAAAAAAAGGTAAGTTCATTTAAAGTTTAAATTAACATGTTACCACTTAAACTAGATTCATAGTTCTGTAAAGTAAGCAGTCAGACATAAGAAACTATCCCACAAACATCCTGTTGTTCAAACTTGACAGTAATAACTTAGCAGTAAGAAAGGAACCATTTTTATTTCTTACTGCTCACTTCATACAGCTTACTTCACGGTACTATGAATCGAACTTTAGGGTTGTTCTCACAAATTGTTTAATAGTAATTTCTCTTCTGTTTATTCTAGGTTTTGTTACATATTTTTTAACATGATTAATGGCCACTGATATTTATTTCTAAATGTTCTGTTTGTTTTAAAAATTAAATGTAACACGCCTAAACACAGTTTATTAGTTTTTACAAAAAAAAAATACAAAATTGCCAAACTACAATCAAAACAAATAGCAGATGTTTATATCTCCCATGTATATATCGGCCCACCAGCCGGCCAATTTGCGATGTTGCCTTTTCTGGTTCGTGGCTCGTTAGTTTACGAAGGCTGCGCTTTTAATTGTCTAACAAAAATCTAATTCCCTTTATAACACGAAAGAAGATAGGAAATATAAAAATACTTCATGTGGACAAAGATCTAAGTCGTCCAGGTCAACCAGTCTTACTAAACGAATAACTCTATGTGTCGCCGTCGGTAGCCGGGCTTTCTTGAAATCATGTATGTGTGTGTGTGCGTGTGTGTAAAAATGCAATATAATAATCTAATAAAATATATCAATTGATGGATACATTTCTTTTAGTGCAGGCACTGTAGGTAGTTCAGTATGCAAAATATGAGGACCACAGTTTGATAATGGATTCTAGCTGACAAAAGGTCACAGATTAACGATCTGTATGTTGCCAAGCCAGGTTTTGGTCCAATTTTTTTTTATTCTTCCTTTCTCATATAGTCGTGTTTGAATTTCTGAAAACTTAGCTAAGTTGACGCCTTAAAGCCACAATACCAGAGAAATGAATCTAAATTGTGTAAAATCCAACCTAAAAATAAAATTATATTAGTTTGTTAAATTTTAGCTGCAAGAACCCCCAAAAACCCCTCAGACCCACTAAAACCTGACATTTTGAGGTTTTCTTCAAATTTTCTCAAAAACTGACCTTCTTAGGAAAAAATATGTTATTACCTTTATTATAGACAATAAAATTTCCTTTCCAACGATGTATTAGTCAGTGGGGTACGACCAATGACAAACTCTTCAGCGGCGTCCGTTTATTGAGGTGATGTAAAAAAATTAAAAAAAGAAATATGTTTATTACATAATTTACCCGATTTTCTTAAAAACTAAGCTCTTTAATAAAAATTGTGTTCTATATTCGATTGTAGACAATAAAATGTCCTTTAAAATGATCTATAACAAGCCTAGATTATTTTATTTATAACAATTTAGGGTCGTACGTAAACTACATCAATTTTAAAAAATCATTAAAATTTTTTAACAAGTCTTGTCCAATTTTTTGAAAAACTAAGCTTTTTGGGAAAAAATGTATTTTATACTTTATTGTAGAAAATGAAATTCCCTTTTTAAAAATGTATAAGTTAGTGTGGTGAGACTAATACCAAACTTTCCAGCGGCGTCCGTTTATTGAGAAAATGTAAAAAAACTAAAAAAACCACATGTTTGTCACATGTTTTACCCAGTGGCGGATCCAGGGGGGGGCACTAGGGGCACTTGCCCCCCCCCCCCCCCCCCCCCGAGATTTTTTGAATATACAAAAAATGAGTAAAAAGTAATGTTTTTGCTAATAAAAATTCAAAATTTTTGCTTGCGGCGCATGAAAGTGTCTATTGTTATTATCATCGAAATTACAACCACTGACTAATTCAATAAAATGCTGCTTAAAAAAATATATATACCGTTTTTTACCAACAGAAAATGTCACCTAAAGTGCCCCCCCCGAGAAGCACCTCTGGATCCGCCCTTGGTTTTACCCGATTATCTTAAAAAGCAGGTCCTCTGTCAAAAATTATCTTCTATAATTGGTTGTAGACAATTAAATTATCTTTGAAACGCTCTATCACAAAGTAAAATTTAGCTTTAAATTAAAATTTCACAGGCGTCCGTAAATAAAATCAATTTTTACAAATCAACAAACAAATTAATTTTGTTACAGGTTTTATCCGATTTGCTCAGAAACTAAGCTCAATTGGAAAAAAATTATTGTTAACAATAAAATTTCTTTTTTATCGATATATAAGTAGTGAGGTTTGGTTAATGACAAACCCTCCAGCAACGTTCGTATATAAGGGTCAAATAAAACAAAAAAAAAATAAAATCATTTTTGACACATGTTTTACCCGATTTTCCAAAAAAAAACAAGCTTTTTAGAAGAAATATGCCCCATAGCTGATTGTAGAAAATCAATTTTTCTTTTAAATGATGTATAGCACGGGAAGAGTAATTTCATTTTTAAAACTTCAGGGGCGTCCGTTAATAAAATAAATTTTTAAAAATTACTAAATGAAGCGCACTACACTATAGCCGCCATCTGCATTAAGTGTCTTTGCACCCCTCGAACCTCCCCACCCTCCCTCACATCCCTCCTCTACAATAAAAAGATGAAACTCCCTCCGAAAAAAAATTTAGGTACGTAGCTTCAGCTAAACTGTAGCAGCAAAGGTGATCCCTCCTCACCTTTTCTCCACATCCTGCGCCATAGTTTTGTAGGGAAGATTAGATGGATGAGGGGGAGATGGCCTAGTACCGCCATATATTTAAATTTTAAGTATCTTAAAAAAAATCGAACCAAAATTATTTGTTTGTTGATTTTTAAACATTGATTTAATTTACGCACGTCCCCAAAATTTTAAAAATTTAATTTTTCTTACCTTGTTATACATCGCTTAAAAGGATATTTTCTACAAACCAGAATAAAGACATTTTTTGATAAAGGGCTTGGTTTTTTGGAAAATCGGGTATAACTTGTAACAAAAATGTTTTTATTTATTTATTTTTTAAATGACCCCCCATTTACGGACGTCACTGGAGAGTTTGTCATCAATTAAACTTTCCTGATTTACACATCGTTAAAAAGGAAATTTTATTTTCTACAACAAAGTGTCCAATAGTTTTTTTTAGTTGAGCTTAGTTTTTGAGAAAACCTGTAAAAAATTAATTTGTTTGGTGATTTGTAAAAATTTATTTTATATACGGACGCCTGTGAAGTTTTAATCTTAAGATAAATCATGCTTTGTGGTACAGCGTTTTAAATGAAATTTCATTGCCTATAATCGACTAAATAACAGGATTTTTAAAAGAGGGCTTCGTTTTCAAGCTAATCGGGTGAAACATGTGACAAACATGTCGTTTTTTATTTTTTTCTGAAAAAGCAGACGCTGCTGGAGATTTTGCTATTGTTCTGATTACACTGACTTATACATTTTTAAAAAGGGAATTTCATTTTCTACAATAAAGTGTAAAATAATTTTTTTCACAAAAAGCTTAGTTTTTGAGAAAATTGGATAAAACTTGTAAAAAATTGGTTCAGTTTAATGATTTTTCAAAATTGATATAATATAATATGGAAGACCCCAAATTGTTACAAATAAAACAAATCATGCCTTGTTATACATCATTTAAAAGGAAATATACTACAATCGACTATAGGACACAATTTTTGATAAAAAGCTTGATTTTTAAGAAAATGGGGTATAACATGTAATAAACAATTTCTTTTTTTAATTTGTTTACATTACTTCAATAAACGGACGCCACTGGAGAGTGTCATTGGTCCTACCCCACTGACTTGTATATCGTTAAAAAGGAAATTTGTCTACAATAAAGGCTTTTACATATTTTTCCCTAAGAAGCTTAGTTTTTGTGAAAATTTGAAGAAAACCTAAACATTTCACGTTTTGGAGGATCTGGAGGGTTTTTGCAGCTAAAATTTAAAAAACTAATATATTTTTATTTTTAGATTAGATTTCACACATTTTAATGCATTTATGTGTCATTGTGGTTTTAGGGCGTCAACTTAATTAAATTTTTAGAAATTCGAACACGATTATAAGAGGAGGGGGGATAAAAAAAATTGGACCAAAATCTGGCTTGGCAACATCCAGATCGTTAATCTGTGACCTATTTTCAGCTAAAATCCATTGCCACATTGCGCTCCTCATATTTTGCATATTCAACTACCTACAGCGCCTGCACTATTTCACCTATTTTATTTTTACGAAAAAGAAAAAATCAAATTTCCACTTTAATAATAAATACTATTTATTTTGTAATAAACTAAAAAAATTACCTACTTAACTGGTTGGTATAATAGACTTATTATATTTAAATAAAATAGTAGTACACCGAACAGGTGCGGAAAGTGCCAGTTTTCAGCACGCGATTGCTCGCCCAGCAATTAAGTACGGAAAAGTCACTTCTCGTGCGTGTTAGGTAGATACACTTTTTTCGACAGTAGGCCAGTCATTAAAGCGAAAAAGGAACCCCAGATTACAAAAGTAGGTGTGGTCGCGATTTTGACATATGTTGTTCACATTGGAGTCCTAAAAAAATTTGGGTTTTCGGCCTTGCGGGGGCGACTTCCCCCGCCATCTTGGATTTAGTGTTCACGAAAAGGTTTTTTAAAAATTACTTGGACCTGGTACATTTTAGAAAAAAAAGTTTTAGACAATAAAAATTCCTACAAAAACGCTTTTCACGTTTTTTGTCAGACGAATGGTTTTCGAGTTATGACGCTAGACATTTCGCCGTAAATTTGAATTTTAAGCAATTTTTTTATTTAGTGTAATAACATAGAATAAAGACCAACTAATAGCCTATAAAATGAGTCACTAAGTTATCTGGGTAGTACCCTTGCTGAGATACAAACCCTGAAGTTTTAGCAGTACACCCGTTTCCTTTGTATTTCCGTTCTATATGGAAAATAAACCAAAATTATTCAGTTTTATGTCATTTTCTCAAAATGTAAGCATTTTTAGAGCCTAGGACAAATGAATTGCTTATTGGACTTTTGGACACAAAATATAGTTTTGTATACAAAATTTAAAAAACCTAACCTAATCTAACGTTTTGCTTTATAACCGAAATGTAAATCTAAATGTCCATTTAAATTTAAATCTAAAACTAAATCGAAATCTAAACCCAAAGCCAAATCCAAATGTAAATCTATCTCTTTATTGCCACAACCTGTAGGGGAGAGTGGGGCAAGTTAACGAACTCAATTTAACGCAAAATTTATAAATGGCTACGAGTTTATTACTGTGCTGGTAGAACTATGTAAAGTCAAAGTTTCATGGGTTAAAGATAGATGGAGCACGTAAGAATAATAATAGTACATTGGCTCATAACCTATAATTCGAGTGGTCGCTTATAAAATTTTATGCCGAAAAATAAGCTTTTGCGGAAAAATTCAAGGGAAGAATAATATTTGTTAGTAACTAGGAAAATATTTATTTTATTGTCAATATAAGAACATATAAATGACAATCTTTGGTCGTTTTTTGTTTTTATCTTTTATTTTTAACTAAAAAATTTTACCAGGGGGCAAGATGACGAATAAAGAAGAGCTTGAAAAAAACTTGAAAAAAATGAAAATAAAAAGAAAAATCATGGCAAAGTCTTAAAAGTTAAAAAGAAAGTTTTTATTGATTTTAACCAAAACCTATCACAAACAAAAAAGAGCAACGAAAATATTTTTGTTAAGGGTACCAGGAACCATGAATTGAACCTCCAGTAGCGGATTTGATTAAATGTGGAAGGTGCGAGGGTTCCGGGCATGAGGCGTACACCTCATATAAAAAGATGGGACATACATTTGTGACCTATGCGCCTAGTCGTCATCTAGCCCCAATTGGCTCGTCAACTTACCGCGTGGGGCAAGACGACGAAAATGCATTTTTTACGTTTTTTGTTGTGTACATTTTTAAGGTTTAAATTTTTGTGTATTTTTTTTAAATTCGTTTGTAAACCAAAACATCAATCTAACATTTAAACAAAACTCACCGGCTCGGTATGTAAATTTAATGCTTATGCAATATTAATCTAGTTTTCACACTTATATAAGATATTATTATATGGCCATTTATTTTTACTGGTCATTCACTGGTGGCAACTGGTCATTTAACGAATTTTTGTGCAATTTGCCCTAAGAATGGATAAATTTTTTAAACTTAGATATATTAATTTATTTACAAGAGAGTTATAAAAGAATAAATACATTTTCCAACCACCATTTTAACTTTCTGTCAAAATGAAAACGTTGTTTTGACATTTTAAAATGACTTTCTCCATATATTATATAAGTGTTAGTTTTTTAAGTGGTCATTCACTGGTCGATTCGTTCTATTAAAAAGCCAGCCTATAACAACCACTACTGCTATTTAAATGTCGTTATTTAAAGGGTCGTGGTAATTTGTTTGAAAACACGTTTTTCGAAAATCATTTGTTCGATAGCAATAGCATGAAACATTTTCTTCCTATGCAAAATTGTTCGACAACATTTTCTTCAAAGGGAAATTTGTTTGAAACCATTTTCTTCAAACGGAAATTTGTTCGAAAACATCTTCGAATCGCAATTAATTCGAAATAAATTTCTTAGAAAAAATATTCTAGTCCTGCCTTGCAAAACTTAACACAAATCATATAGGTCGACTATGAAGTCTCTTTCTAACATATTTTTGCAAAACAAAAACTTCCCTGACTTCTTTCCCGGGATCCTTAAGGGTGTGAAACAAAACCAAAACTATTTTTTAGGGAAATAATTTAAAAAAAAATGGTTTCGGTTTGGTTCTCGGTTAGTTTTGGTTTCACAGGATCTAGAATCCCTTAAAAGAACTCTAAAAAAGTTTTTTATTTGCGATACTTTTTGTTTTCGATATTTTGTAATTTCGATGTTTTGGATTTTCGATATTTTGTGATTCAACATTTCGTAATTCGATAAAATGTAGTTTCGACATTTTGTGGTTTCGATATTTTGTAGTTTCGATATTTTGTATGTTTTCGATATTTTGTAGTTTCGATATTTTGTGTTTTCGATATTTTGTGTTTTGATATTTTTTCGCCCGTCCGTGTCTACTTCAAGGTAATTCAAGCCAGTTCAAGTTCAAGTTTGAATCGATTTCGAACCTATTAAATCGCAAAACTGCTTTAAATATAAAATTTTATATTTCTTTGAAGTATTAAAATTTATTTCTATACAATAAATGGCAACTATAAAATAATTAAAATTTACTGAATCCGTTAAATCTGTGGAGGCGGTGCAGAGTGATATGGAATAAAAATATTAAATATTGTAGGCAAAAATCTAATTGTAAGGGTCTTGAAATAACACTTTCTTGAGCAGCAAATCTTTTTTGCACTTTTAAGAAGAGACTTAAATGCACCGCGCATTTAAAACCCCATTGCGATAGGTTAAACGGCTCTACAGAAAATAATGTATTAAAAATGACTCAAAATTAGGTATCTTAGGCACGTTTTTTGAGGGTTGAGGTTTAATTTTTTTTAATGAGAATTTAAACGCGCGCTAAAGAATTCTTTTCTTTGCTAATTGCCAAAAGTTTTATCAAAAAATATTAAATACTTTTCCCTTAAAAGTGTTATTTCAAAACCCTTACAAGCTCATTATATGCCAAACGTAGAGCTCCCTCTTAATAAAGTCCTCCATCCTTTAATTTTCATAAGAAATATAATATAGAAACAAAATCGACAAATTAAACAGCGGTGAAAGTTGAAAACTGACAAATAAAGGCAAATTACATATAAGACGTTTCAAAACTTTTTGCGACTTCAATTATTTTGTGGTTATCGTTAATTAGTATAAATCTCAAATTTGTCAACATTTTTAATTTTCTGAAATACCCTATTAGGCCAAGCGTCAGGGGATATCTATTTTGCAAAAGGTCGAACAGAAATTAAATTTGGTGGATGGTAGATATACTCAAAGAGAGGGGGGATGACAACTCTGCATCGCGGCGCTTGGAGGAAAATAGCACCGTTGGAGTAGGTGCTATAAAAAAAAAGTTTAAATAAAATATGCAGAGAGAACCAAATTTTGCAAAACTTTTGTTAAATGTATTTTTTTGCTTCAAATAATAGCTTTTCCTTTACGGCGCGCCAAAGTTGGGGGGTAGTTTGCAAATTTTAACAAAATCAGAGTTTAATCGCGGATTAAAACAAATATGGCAACCAAACAATTCTGGATATTTTTTTTTCTATAAGACCAAGGTTTTCTAAGTAAACTAATGCTTGATTTGTTACATTTGACTTTATATTATAAAAAATATGATTTTTTGAAGTGCGCCCTTACATACTTGGATATGGGATGACGGATAAAAAATTTAAAAATAAGTTTTCAAAAACATAAAATTACGACTGGGCGCAAACGATAGCTATTGAGTTCCAATTAAACATAGTAAAATTCCAGATCCCTCTTCATTAAGGAACAGTATCAAAATGGCGGCGCCATATTGGATTTTTGACTATTTTCTCCTTAATTAGCCTTTTACTCAAAAAGTACTGGTTTTTTTAGAAAGTATACGGAGCTACGTAGGTACTGCCCTTGTAAAAATACGCACCCTTAAGCATCCACAATATGTTAATTTCTAGCACGTCTAATTTAAAATTAATTTTTAAATTTAACCAATTCTTTTTGAAAAAAGCCTTTTTGAAAAAAAGTATAGTTTACTTTTTTGTAGAAAATAAAATTTCCATTTAAACTATATAATGTTCAGCGCGGTATGTATTGTGGGCAAGCTCCAGTGACGTCCGCAAACTGGGAATCTTTTTAAAAATTTAAAAATCATTTTTATTAAAGGTTTTTTGCAATTTCCGTAAACACTAAGCATTTATGAAGAAAAAAATATTAAAAATATTGTCAAGAGAATAAAATTTTCTTTCCGACGATGTATAATATACTGGGGTTGAGCTTACAGCAAACGATACAGTGACTTCCTTAAATAGAGGTTATTTACAGAAATCTTCAAAAACCTAGTTTAATTATAAGTTTTTATTTAACAAATTAACTTTACTGAATTAGGTTGTACAGCGTTGTAAAGAAAATTTTATTGCCTATTACCTTACATAAACCGTTTTTGCAAAAAGTACTTCATTTTAAAGAAAATTGATTGAGAATTTATGAATAAAACAGATTTTTAATGATTTCTGTAAATCACCCCTATTTATGGACGGCACTGTAACGTTAGGAGTAAAGTAAATTCTAGAAAGTTATACATCGTTGAAAAGGAAATTTTATTCTCTTAAAAAGCTATCATTTAAGTTTTTGATAAAGATTTTGGGTTTTCAAAAAATTTAAAAAAAAATATAATAAAAAATATTTCTTCGTAATTTTTAAAAGCCACTGAAATGTTAATTGTAATGATGACATAAGGCTGTTATACATCATTTAAAAAAAAATGTACTGTCTATAACATAGCATAAATTGTTGTTTTTAAGAAATTAATTTTTTTTTTTAATTTAGAAAAACTTTTCATTAAAATAGATTTTTGTTGATTTCTGTATAAAACCCCCATTTACGGACGTCACTGAGTAATAAATTTAATCCTACTAAATCATACATTGTTGAGAAGGAAATTTAGTTTTCTTAATAAATTATCTTAAAAGTAATTTCCTAGAAAGCATAGTTTGTGCAAAAATTGCAAAAAAAAATAAAAAAAAGTTTTTTGTGATTTTTGAAACTGACAGTATTTAAATGTTAGCCATAATCTTTAGCAAATTATGTTACAGATCATCGTAAAGAAAATTTTATCGTCTAATTAAAGCCTGTAAAACTTTTTTCCTAAAGGGCTTTGTTTTTAAACAATGTGGATAAAAACCTAAAAATTAAGTAGATTTTCGACGATTTCTGTAAATCACCCACATATATGGATGCCACTGGGTCGCTAGGAATAAAGTTATTTCTACTTTTTAATAAACAGTTAAAATGGAAGTTTTATTGTTTACAAAAAAGTATATTATCCTCTTTTTTACAAAAAGCTTGGTTTCTAACAAAATAGGTTAAATTTAAAAATTTTGTGGTATTTATTTTGAATAACATATGCAAGAATATAACATATTAGGTATGTTTCAAAGTACGTATCTTTGCAACGGTAGTACTTAGGTAGCTCGCAGATACCTTGTTCGGTAGGTCTTTCAATGAGCTTTATATTTCCTGTACAGATTATCTGAAAAGTAAGTACTTTCTGAGTAAAAGGCTATTAAATGAGAAAATAGTCAAAAATCCAAGATGGCGGCGCCATTTTGACCATGTTCCTGAGGGAAAGGGGGTCGGGGCTTTTACTATATTTGATGGGACCCCAACAGCTATTGAATACGCCCAGCGTTGGATGTATATTTTTTTAAACAATTTTTTTAAAATTTTTTATTTCCTAATGGGCCGCCATCTTGAATATCTCAAAATGCTCAAGGGTGTCTGGTTCGTCCCGCCTTCCTTTTTGTAAATATGTTCTTTTTACTATAATTTACCAAATTGGTTCGAATTAGGCTATTTGGTGATTCACTAGAGCATTTTCTATTTTTTGTTTATTTAGTATTAATTAACTAATTAAGTACTCAAAATTACTGGGTTATTTGCATTTGAAACTCCCGCGGTTTTAAAGGCAAATATTACAATTTGCTATAATTAATTTACTTTACATAAAATGCATTTTGAATTACTAAGGTTCCTAGTTCCTTTAATATGGACCTTCGTAATCTCATTCCTTCCTACTTATTCCTTTTCTCCTACGCCTATGGATTAACGACGCCACTGGGCGCCATGTGGGAGAATGAACGCAGCAGCGATATCTGCTGCAGCACAGAGAACCGTTTCGCCTTCGAACGATAATACACGCGTGTTAGCGACTCTCCTACCACATGAATGTGGGTGCAAAAAGCACGGTTTAACAGCGTGTCCTCCCATGAGTTCCGCTTCCTGTATAAAAATGGTAAGTGAAAATGCATTATTTTTACCTTACATACATTTGTTTATTGCTACACTAACCTAGAAGGTAAACTAGACCATTTCAGAATCCCTTGTACCAGCTTAGCCTATGACCTTATTCCCTTAAAATTACAGTCCACGCCTGACACCGTTAAATTCCAGACAAATCTCCTTTCTGGACCACCAGGGAGCCCCATTTTTGATCCTTAGCGACCCGGATTTCTGGAATCGTTTTTTTGCCTTTTTAGGTTAGTTTTTTTTTACTGGTTTCAAATGCAAGAAAAACCCTTGTTTTTCCTAAATGCCTTTTTTACTGGTTTCAAATGCAAGAAAAACCCTTGTTTTTCTTACATGCCTACTTTAGAAAACCCCTAGGTTTCTAAAATACATTTTGCGATTTTTTTTTGTGTAAAAACAAATGCAAGAAAAACCCTTGTTTTTCTTACATGCCTACTTTAGAAAACCCCTAGGTTTCTAAAATACATTTTGCGATTTTTTTTGTGTAAAAATTAAATATTTTTACCAATAAATTTAGCCTTTTCATGCGAAAAACCAAACACAGATAAAATCTGTAAACTACTATGCTTTTTTTTGTTTCGAATAAATCAAGTTTTTTCGTTTCTTTTTTGTAAAAAAAAAACCGTATGGAATTTGGGTGTTTTTTTGTTTGTCACTGGAAATAGTTTAAAATAGTGTCTGCAAAGTGCTATTATTTTAGCCGTTGTGCCTTCACATTTGTGGATTGCTATAATTATATCCAATTTGCTCGAAAAAAAATCTCCAAATTGCCATATTCATTTTTGCTTATTGCAAATTGCTATGACTATATCCGATTGCGGATGCTTTACTATATTCGTTTTTGCGTAAAAATTGCTATGAATATATCTATTTCTAATTTACTATTATAATATCTGTCTGCAAATGGCTATGATTGTATCCATTTTTTGCGTGCATAATAAATTTTGAAGGAAATTTAATTCTTAACTTGAGAATTTGTTTTCGTGTAAAGGCAGATAAATAGTTTTACCAAATTAAATGCTTTTGATTTGTAGGTATTTATTTTTAAATTTAGTACATAGTAGGTACCTACTTATTTGAATTCGCGAGGCGAAGATAAAAAAACTTATACACAAGTTTTTTTGTTATCATTAGTTTGCATCGGGTATTTTCTTTACTTTTGTGCGCTTATAGTTTGATTATTGTAATTAAACGTAGGACATTAATATTTATACAGGGTGTCCAAATTTTGATTTTTTTTTCAGTTTACCTAATTTTTGTCAATTATTTTTTGGATTTTTTTTTAAATCATGTCTAGTTCGGATAAAATTTTAAAGGCTAAAGCCTTGCGCTATAGTGCGATTTCACAGCTAAATTTGATCATTGAATCCGCGACCCTCGCAAAAAATGACCCTGCCTATCACAGCGGCTTTAAAGTCAAATTTCGGACATTGTCAAAAATCAAAAAAGATTTTGAAAAGCACCATAATACTTTGTTGACGTTGGTAGCCTCTGATGAGGATCGCTTAGTAGTAGAAAACAAAGTGTTTATGGACTTTTGCAAACGCTGTGACGAGATTTCCACTATATTTTACGAACTTTTCGAACTACCCTTTGAAGATGGAGGGCTTTTGAGCAGTACGATAAATCCCATGGGCAGTCCCTGTGCCTCCACAGACCAGCATGGTTTACTGCCTAGGATAAAAATACCTCTTTTTCAAGGGGAATTTAAGGAGTTTCCAACCTTTTTGCAAGCCTTTAATGCTACCGTGCACAATAATAGGTCGCTGGGAAACTTTGAAAAATTCAATTTGCTTTTTTCTAATTTAAAGGGCCCTGCCCTGGATGTCATTTCTGACATTCCTATCCTTGCTGAAAATTATTTAAATGCCTACCACACCTTGGTGGATAGGTATACAAATAAACGATTACAAGCTTACCTTCACTGGAAGGCAATTGAAGGCTTCTCTCCTCTTACTAAAGAGAATGCTACGAATTTGAGGAATTTGCTTGATTGTTTTTCGAAAAACTTAAGTGCTTTAAAAGTCATGGGTTTTAAAACGGAGTTTTGGGATTATATTATGGCACAAATGCTCTTGGATAGGTTGGACCCAACCACGCGCAAGGCATTTGAGCAAAATTATTGCTCCAATGAGATCCCCTCTTATGATAAAATTCGTGCTTTTGTTTCTAGCCATTGCATTGCGTTGGAACAAATACAACAAACTCAAGATTACTTAAAAAATAAAGATTTGTCAATTTCAAGTCAGAAAAATCAAGCAAAGTTTCAAAATCGATCTGCTTTGTTTGCTAATACTCAGAGAGCCTCCAAAAATGCCTCCCAGTCTCCAAATGGCCAAAGTGGCTTAAATAATACTCCAAACCCTCAAAATTTTTGTTTTCTCTGTAAAAGTGGCGATCATATAATATACAGATGTCCTAATTTTTTGGCGAAAACTCCCCAGCAACGTTTTGAGATTGTTAAACAACATAAAGCGTGTGTCAACTGTTTGGCCTCAAAGCATAATTTACCCCAGCAATGCAAATCAGAAAAAAGATGTTTACATTGTGGCCAATTTCATCACAGTCTCTTACATTTTTTTCCTATTAATTCTACACCTAGTTCTGCGAGTAGCCCCTCTACTTCTGCAGTGCAACCCCCGAGGAGCCCCGTGGCTACCGAATTTAATAGAACCACTAACACCATTGTTACTGGTATGTCTTTAAATGATCGCGAAGTACTTCTCTGTACCGCTTTAATACAAATACAGGATGTTTTTCAAAATTGGCACACAGTGCGCGCCATCTGTGACTCTGGTGCTCAATCTTCATTTATATCTAAGTCATGTGCTGATAGTTTGGGCCTTCCTAAATTTAATATCGCCATGACTCTACAAAGCTTAGATCGAATGACAACTTCGGCAAAATCTGGAATTAATTGCAATATATCCTCTTTGCGTGATAATAATTTTGTTTTTAATTTTGATGCGATAATACTCGATAAAATTTGTAGTGATTTACCTCATTCCTCATTTTCGATTAAAAGTTTTCCTTTTCTCGCCAACTTAGAACTAGCTGACCCAGGCTTTAATAAAAGCGATAAAATTGATTTATTGTTGGGCGGCGATGTGTACCCTTACATTTTGCTAGATGGTCGTTTGTCTACGGGACCCAACAACCCCGTCTGCATTAATACTATTTTTGGTTGGGGAATAATGGGCAATCTTTCACTTTCACCTTCAACTACAAATCAAATTAAAACATTTTTTACTACGTCAATGAACGATTCTTTTGTCAATTTAGATAAAAATCTACAACGATTTTGGCAAATAGATGACATACCTAATGTCAAGGCCATTGACCCCGAAGATGAGTTTTGCGAAAATTATTTTTTGAAAACTACCTCAAAAAATGAGGAGGGGAGATATATTGTATCTTTACCATTTAAAGTTACTGCTCCAGATTTTGGCGACACTCGATCCATTGCCGTACGTCGTTTTTTCTCCCTTGAGAAGAAATTGCTACAAAACCCTGATTTTTATGCTGCCTACAGCTCTGTTTTACAAGATTATTTAGATAATAATCATATGCAACCGGTTTCTGCACCTTTGCCGACCGAAATTTCAAATCATTTTTATATTGCACACCATGCGGTGTTTAAAAAAGATTCTACTAGCACCCCCCTGAGGGTGGTTTTTGATGCGAGCATGCACGCCCCTGGCAAAATCTCGCTCAACAACGCTGTTTATACTGGGCCCCCTTTACAAAGGGACTTACAAAAAATTTTATTACTTTATCGTTTGCATAAATTTTGCTTTTGTTGCGACATCCGTCAAATGTACAGGATGATTTTAGTTGACCCTAGTCAAACTAATTTTCAAAGAATAGTTTGGAGGTTTGATCCTAACCAGCCTATTCAAGACTTCGAAATAAATAGAGTTTTATTCGGGGTCTCTTGTAGCCCCTTTTTGGCTATCAGAACTTTGCTGCAACTTGCTAGAGAGCATGAGGACCTTCCTCTTGCCTCAAAAATCATTGAGGAGGCAGTTTTTGTCGATGATGTGATTTCGGGAAGTGATGACTTTTTTAAGGCCACTGAGATGAAAAATCAATTAATCGAGCTACTTAGCCGAGGTGGATTCGAATTGCGTAAATGGGCGAGCAATTGTCCCGAGTTACTATCCGATCTTCCTGAGTCACACATTTCGATGAAGGCTCTTTCTCTCGATTTAGATGCTGAAAATTCAACTTTGAAAATTCTCGGTTTAAATTGGAACCCTCATACTGATGAATTTTTTTATACTTTCGACTGTTCTCTCCAAACATGCACTAAAAGAACAATTTTAAGTAATTTGGCCCGCATTTACGACCCTCTGTCTTTTTTGGCGCCAATAGTTTTAATTTTAAAATTAATTGTTCAATACTGCTGGGCAGAAGACTTAAACTGGGACGACCCTGTCAGTCCGGAAATTGTTTTTAAATGGGAAAAATTTAAAAATGAATTAAAGTTTTTGCATTCTGTTAAAATTCCTCGTCAAATAATTTTGCCTAATGCTAGTCAAATCCAGCTAGTAGGATTTTGCGATAGTTCAGAACGGGCCTATTGTGCTGTCGCTTATATTCGAATTTTTTATTCTGATGGAAACATTAAAGTTTTTTTTGTTTGTAGTAAATCTAGAGTCGCACCGTTGCGTCGTAAACTAACTTTACCAAGACTAGAGCTTTTAGGAGCTGTTTTGTTGGCTAAATTAATGGATTTTTTACTAGAAACGTTCTCGGAAAAAATTAAATTTGATAAAATTCTTGCTTTTACTGATAGCACAGTGACCTTATCTTGGATTCAGGGATCTCCTCACAAATTTAAAACATTTGTTTCGAATAGAACTGCCTATATACAAGGAAGAATTAGCCCTGAGTTTTGGCATTATGTTCCTACTGAACAAAATCCTGCTGACTGCGGTACTAGGGAAATGTATCCCTCTGATTTACAAAGATTTTATTTTTGGTTAGAAGGGCCTTCTTTTCTAAACCAACCTACAAATACTTGGGATTTTATGACAGTTACTTACGATGGGAATGCAGTTTTGGAAGAACAGCGAAAAAATATTTTTAACGTTTTTACTTGCGAACAAACAGTTGAATATTATGTAAACAACTTGTTTGAAAAATACAGTTCTCTTTTTAAAATTAAGAGAATAGTTGCTTACTTTTTGCGAGGGTTACAAAAGTTTAAAAATCCCTCATACAATTTTGCTACTGATTACCTTACAAATCAGGATTACTACAAAAGCTTACTTTTTATTTCGAAATGCGTACAATCCTTTTCTTTCCACAAAGAAATTGAATTACTAAAAGATAAGAAACAGCTTCCAAAAGCTTTTCAAAAATTATGTCCATTTTTGCATAATGAAAGCTACGATTTGCTTCGTGTTGGAGGCCGTTTATGCCATTCAAATTTATCATACGATAAAAAATTTCCAATTCTTTTGCCTTCTAGTGCAAAATTCACTGAATTACTGATTTTAGATTTGCATCGCAGCAATCTTCATTGTGGTATACAGACCACAACTTTTTTACTAATGCAAAACTTCTGGGTATTGTCTGCTAAAAAGGTAGTGAGAAAAGTTTTAAGTTCTTGCCATACGTGCTGGAAAACTAAACCTAACTCCCTTCAACCCCCTATGGGTAACCTACCGAAATTTAGAGTTTCCGAAGCAAAGGTGTTCGAAAATGTAGGTATAGATTTTTGTGGTCCGTTCACGATTACTCTTGGTCGGACCAGAGGTGCAAAAACCATGAAAGCATATGTCTGTTTATTTATCTGTTGCGCTGTTAAAGCCGTGCATTTAGAGTTAGTCTCTGATATGACATCAGAAGCCTTTCTGGCTGCTCTGCGCCGCTTCATAGCTAGAAGAGGACTATGCTCAAAGATCTCTTCAGACTGCGGGACCAACTTCGTGGCCTCTGAAAAATACTTGCGACAAATTTTTTCTGATTGCGTGAAGGGGGAAGGTATAGTTTGGTCTTTTAACCCACCTGCTGCTCCCCACATGGGAGGCATTTGGGAATCAAACATTAAATCTTTAAAGACTCATCTTCACAGGGTAGTTGGAAATCAAATACTCACCTATGAGGAATTAAATACGGTTTTAACCCAAGTTGAAGCCATAATGAACTCACGTCCTTTATGTGCCTTAAGCACCGATCCTACTGATCTGGCGGTCTTGACTCCTAATAATTTTTTAAATTTGAGGCCTCCAGGTACAATACCCGATCCAAACTACTGCGATATTGCGTTAAACAGGCTGTCCAGGTGGCAACTGTTGCAAAGAATGCACCGCGATTTTTGGATTCGCTGGCATCGCGAATATTTGCACACTTTGCAACAGCGAGCCAAATGGCACCAACCTCTTGCTTCCATTGATATTGGTACTATGGTACTGATCAAAGATGAAAATTCCACTCCATTGGATTGGCCCCTAGGCCGCATTGAAGACCTTATTAAAGGTTCTGATAACGTTCCACGGGTTGCTATTGTAAAGACTACTAAAGGTACCTACAAACGGCCTTTGGTAAAACTATGCGCCCTGCCTACAAATTAAACTCTCTGAAATGCCCCTGGGCATTCTCAGGGGGGTGGGAAATGGTTCGTCCCGCCTTCCTTTTTGTAAATATGTTCTTTTTACTATAATTTACCAAATTGGTTCGAATTAGGCTATTTGGTGATTCACTAGAGCATTTTCTATTTTTTGTTTATTTAGTATTAATTAACTAATTAAGTACTCAAAATTACTGGGTTATTTGCATTTGAAACTCCCGCGGTTTTAAAGGCAAATATTACAATTTGCTATAATTAATTTACTTTACATAAAATGCATTTTGAATTACTAAGGTTCCTAGTTCCTTTAATATGGACCTTCGTAATCTCATTCCTTCCTACTTATTCCTTTTCTCCTACGCCTATGGATTAACGACGCCACTGGGCGCCATGTGGGAGAATGAACGCAGCAGCGATATCTGCTGCAGCACAGAGAACCGTTTCGCCTTCGAACGATAATACACGCGTGTTAGCGACTCTCCTACCACATGAATGTGGGTGCAAAAAGCACGGTTTAACAGCGTGTCCTCCCATGAGTTCCGCTTCCTGTATAAAAATGGTAAGTGAAAATGCATTATTTTTACCTTACATACATTTGTTTATTGCTACACTAACCTAGAAGGTAAACTAGACCATTTCAGAATCCCTTGTACCAGCTTAGCCTATGACCTTATTCCCTTAAAATTACAGTCCACGCCTGACACCGTTAAATTCCAGACAAATCTCCTTTCTGGACCACCAGGGAGCCCCAGTGTCAGATTGGCATCAACCGGATCTTTAAAGATGAGTTTTTGGGCTATAAGAATCAGCAATAAAATTTTCTATATACCTCAAATCCTGGTCCTTTAAAAATCTTCCTGACTATTGTAGGTCAACAATAATAAAAAAATATCGACCATAGATCATGATAAATGAAAAATGCCGATATCCAAGTATGTAAGGGCGCAATTCAAAAAATCATATCTTTTATAATATAAGGTCAAGTGTAACGAATCAAGCATCAGTTTACTTAAAAAACCCTACTTTTATAGAAAAAAGATATACCAGAATGGTTTGGTAGGCATATTTGTTTTAATCCGCGATTAAACTCTGATTTTGTTAAAATTTGCAAAGTACCCCGAATTTTGGCGCGCCGTAAAGCAAAAACTATTGGTCGGAGTGAAAAAATGCATGAAACCAAAGTTGTGCGCAGTTTTGTTCTCTACATATTTTTTTTAATTTTTTTTTATAGCACCTACTCCAACGGTGCTATTTTCATCCAAGCGCCGCGATGCAGAGTTTTCATCCCTTCACCCCTCGAGTGGCAATTCCACGAGGTCGCAAACTTAAATGTACTGTCAGGGGACCTATCTACTATCCCATCAAATTCGACCTTTTGCAAATAGAACCCCATATTTTGTACCCAACGCTTGGCCTATATTATAATTTCCAATAAGAGATAAAGTTTCAAGTGTTTTCCTGAAAACACATTTTATTTCCCATTTAATGGCTAGATTAGGTCCTAATTTTTGTAGCTAAAGAACAAGAAAAAAAAATTGTTTGTTTTAAAACTCCTGCGAATATTCGGTTTCAATTAATTTTAATAAACTTTTACAATATAAAAACGAAAAATCATATACGCTACGCTATTGCGCATGTCAACTTTTTTTTTCATAGTTCGGTACCCAAATTTCGAAGCCCCAGTAATAACTACTTGGAGCTCTAGTTTCGTACTTGAACGATGTGACCATCCACGTCACACGTTTTGGCCAATCGCAAACTCTCAGTCGTTGCGTGTTATGCAAAATAACTTGTCTCGACCAATGGCATAGTCTCCCGTTTTTAGAATTTGTAAATTTTACCCGTTTAAAGTGAAATCTTACCTCCTGGCCCGTATAGCGCGTGTTGTACGTTCGGTAATACTATTTTTCGGTCCCCGTGGACAAAATGGGACATTAAATTTTTCTTTTGTAAATTTAGCTGTAGTCAGGTTTGAAATAGGCCGTTTTAGGTCCAGCTTGCCTATTTGGGATACAATATTGTGTGATATATCAAAATTATTAGAAAAAATTATAGAATACGAATTTCTATGGTGGAGATCTGGCATGTGGTGCAGAACCAGCATTTTTGTAAATAACTTAACCACCTACCCTCTATATGGGGGGTCAGGAACCCCCAAATAAAACCTAAAAACGTGATTTTTTTAATTTTGTTTTAATTTCTTGAAAAAACAGCATTGATAAATAGATGCTAATAAAACTTAGTAGCCGCATTTAAAAGTACACAACTAGAGCTTTAATATGTTGTATTGCTTATTTATGTCGTCCCAAAAATAACATCACTGTAGGGTTTCGAATTAGTAGTTTCTTAACAGTAAAGTAATTTTTTTAATTAAACATTTTTTTCTCAAAAACTATGAGTTTTTATAATAAAACTTGTGGACACCAAACTTGTAGAGATTAAACTGCCTTCAGAGGGACATATAACTTAGCGTTCTACTTGACAGCTTTAATTTGTAACTTTTGGAAAAATCTATGTTTTTGTTATATAAAATACAGTTTTGGGCAACCCATATGAGATTTCCCATTCAATCTTTCAATCGACAATATTATATATAGTTTGTTTTGTTTTAACGGTTCGTTATGGATATTTTCTCATTTAGCATAATGTAGATATGTCATAATGAAACCGCCAAAATAAAAATAAAAAACAACTTTAGCTACATTAACACGACTTATACATTTTTTTTCAAGTAAAAGAAAGTTTTGTTTACAGTGGAGTGGAATAGGTGTTCTTATAGCCAGATCAATACTCTTTCGAATAATGCGCCTCAAAGCTGCATAGCTTATATAAGTGTAGCTGTTTTTAATGTTTTAGGCGCAGTGTCAACCAAGCCTGCGTAGTTATAATTTTGAAGGCCGATCTTTTGAGGACCTACTAGTTAGGAACTTACACCGATATTTACTAAAGAGGTTTAAGGTTTAAGTTTAAGGTTTAAGTTTAACTTTTAGTTTTTCTTTCAGTCCTTTAACATCAGAAATAGTGTCAATGACAACTCATCAAGTGCTTTTGGGATAACACGAACCACAAACAGATAACCATTAGAAAAAAAAAACAACAAGCCCTGGTTCACATTGGAAATTTAAGAGGCCTTGCAAGCACATGATTATTACTACAGAAAAACACAGTTATACCCTAACAACAAAACTAAACATAAAGACGCAAAAAAACACCTAAAAAACCTGACAAGAAAGTCAAAAAGTGAATATTACTCTTTGAAGTGGGAGCAAATCAAAGGTAACGTAAAAAGGGAGTGGCAAGTACTTAATCAAATTGTCACAAATAGTGACAAACTTTGTCAAAAAACCATAAGCTGACTCAAAATTAACAATAAAATCACAACGGACAATAAACGAATTTGTGAATAGCTCAATGGCTACTTTACCACGATCGCTCCCGAGCTGGCTTCAAAAATGTAAACCTCAATCTAGAACAAATATCCAGTGAAAATTTTGTGTTTAAAGAAACAAACTTTATGGAGGATTTAAAAATTATTGAAGACCTGGACCCAACCAAAGCTCCAGGTCATGATAATATCGATGTGAAAACAATAAAAATGTACCGGTTTGAAGTAGCCAGTGTGTTGCACAAAATAATTAACCAGTCATTTAGTGTTGGTGAAGTACCTGTAAGTATGAAAACCGCCAAAGTGACCCCTCTTTATAAAGGGGGTGATAGCAATGCAACAATTACAGACGTGTCAGTATCTTGCCAGTAATGTCAAAAATAATTGAAAACATTGCTAATGGTCAAGTAACGACCCATCCTAATGGTATTGACTTTTTTTACTCATGTCAATATGGCTTCCGGGTGTCAAGTGACAGCATGTCAGGCACTTTGGACTTAATTGGAGATATTCAGAAACAATTAGATAACAAAAAAAAGTGTGCCATGGTGTCGCTTGACCTTGGGAAGGCATTTGATACAGTGGCTCATGAGTTATTACTGGTTAAATTAAAAAACCTTGGTTTTATGTACTCAACTCATAAATGGTTTAGCAGTTTCTTAGATCCACGTAAATAATTTGTACATCTAGACGAAACACTGGGCTCTGAAAAAAACTTGAAGTGTGGTGTCCCTCAGGGTTCCATCATAGCTCGAACAACATATACATTAAATCAATATTAAAATTAAAACTTGCAGTAATTGTACGACTTTATGCAGATGATACCTTATTGGGGGTATGGGTAGACCTCGTCAGATGTCTATCAGGGGAAATGAATCGACCCTTGCCCTCAGTAGATTCCAGGTACTCTCCGACCCGGAGAGTTAGCACCTGTATAGGGTCCCTTTCGCAGGGTTACGGGAGAAGACCACATCGATATGAAAGGCGGAGAGAATGGACCTCGGTACGGTGATCATACCGTAGGTGGCAACCCTTTCTTTTACGGATAGTATAAAACACTACATCTGTTGCCTTACAGTATGGCGTTGGCTTGTCAAAGGCTAAAGGAGAAAAACCTTGATAAAAAATCCTGGCCATCCAAGTAGGGGGTTGAGGCATTAGACTGGTTCTCTAATACTTGTGAAACAAAGCAATTATCAAAAAGCCTAAACAAAGCCTCGGAGCAATGGATGGAAACTATCGAAGACGAAAAAAGCAAAGATAAAGGACTATGAATATAGCTACATGGAACGTACAGGGAGTGAATCAGAAATTCGACATTATTGCAAGTGCGGAATTGTCAGATCGATATTATTGCACTCACAGAGACAAAAAAGAAAGGAACAAGTACGAATAGTGTTGGTAATTTTGTCCATATATTCACTGGAGTCCCAAAAGAAAGAAGAGCAGCCAGAGGGGTATCCATGTTAATAAAGAAAAATCTAAACAATAAAATTACAGACTACGATTGCATTAGTGAAAACATACTTCGAGTGAACATGAAGATGCTTGGACATAATATAAGCATAATACCAGTCTACGCACTATCAGATGACGAAAGAGTAGCTACAAAACAAATGTTCTTTGACCAACTTGATGAGACTATCACAAAAATCGGTAATACCAGAGAAATAATAATAACTAGTAGGCAAACCCAGAGCAAAGTGATAGGGCCATTTGGAGAGGAAGTAACAAATGATAATGGCTTAAGACTGATGCAATTGTGTGAACCCACAACCTAAAAATAAAAAATGGTTTTTTTTAACATAAGGATATTCATCGATATACCTGGATTCAGTCAACAAGAAATCTTAAATCAATCATTGATTATGCTATAGGTGGACAACACTCGCAATTAAAGTAGTATGATGTGCGAGCACTTCGTGGTGCTACCTGTGGATCTGACCACCATTTGGTAAAAGCAAAAATATTATTCCCTTTAAGAAAAACAAATAAGGACGAGGGTATTAGAAAAAATGAAAACCTAGAATGCATCGAAGACAATCAAAAATACAACTTTAAAAGTCCAGAAATGGAAAGTACTCAAAGATTGTATCAGAACCGATTAGATGAAATATTAACAAACACAAATTACTCATTTGAAGAGACATATACAAACATAATAAAAAGCTTGAAGGAAGCAAGCAGCGAAGCTGTTGGATGCCAAGATAATAGAAATAACAGAAAGATGTGGTGTACGGACAAAATAAAGGAAATGGTCAAGAAGAAAAAACGCACATACTTGAAATGGTTCAGTACTAAAGAGCAAAGAGACCTAGAATTCTACAGGGAAACCAGAAGACAGCTAAGAAATTTGATACGCACAGAAAAAAATTAAATGTTCGAGCGCAAGTGCCACGACATAAATACACACGTAGGAGGAAGGCAGAGTTCTGAAGTATGGAAATTCATTTCTACAGTAAAACACCCAACAAAAGGAAAAGTAAACATCCAGATAATCAAACCAGAACAATGGACAGAACAGTGCACGGGACTGATGCAGGAGACGAGACCCGAATATCTGGCAGCCTCTCTGAGGAGAGACATAGAAGTACACGGAGAGGAAGTAATCATCGAAAAAGAAATGATAAAGAATAAATCCGGAAAAGCTAGCGGACCTGGGGGAATATATGCTGAAATGCTCAATTATGGATCAGAGAAACTACTCGGAAATCTCACATATGTTATCAATCAATGCATAAACGGACATCCTGTACCTAATGATTGGAAAATTGCATTTATATCCTCAATACATAAAAAGGGAAACAAGCTGGATTGCAACAATTACAGAGGAATTTCAGTAACCAGTACTCTAAGTAGATTGTACGGTAGGATTCTTAGAGATCTAATAGAGAATGATTTTCATGAACAAGAAGAAGAAGAGCAAAGTGGGTTTCGTGCAGGCAGATCTTGTAGTGATAATGTTTTTGTCTTAAACAAGTAATTGAGGAGCGCCAGAAATATAGAGACTCATGTTACCTTTCTGGACCTACAAAAAGCATATGATACCGTTCCACTAGAAAAATTATGGACAGTGTTAGGGCAAACTAATATCAATCATACATACATAAAAGCGATAAAAGAACTATACAAAGGGTCAAAATCTAAAACTAAAATTGGAAATCGACTTTCAAAAGAATTCCTGGTAACAAAAGGCTTAAGACAGGGATGTTGTATCTCTCCAACTCTTTTTAAAACGTATATATCGCAGTGGCTCTAAAAAACTGGAAACGTAAAGTGCACGGCATGGGAATACAACTTAACGACCGATTTACCATATACACACTACAGTTTGCTGATGAGCAAGTAATTGTGGCTAATGATAAAGAAGATATGGAGTATATGATGAGAAAGTTAACAGAAGAATACCAAAAGTGGGGATTAACAGTGAACGTGGACAAGACACAGTACTTATGTATTGAAAACGAGTTAGTCCAGTGAGTTAATACTAGAAAACGGACAAACAATATCTCCATGCAATGAGTATGTATACTTGGGTGTCACCTTTGATAAGACAGGAACAGACTGTAAAGAATTGGAAAAAAGAATAGTAAAAGCAAAAAAAGTTATTGGATGTCTTAACAGTATTTTATGGAGCAGATAGATAAAAAAGAATGTAAAATTTAACATATATGAAACAATGGAGACTTGTCGCGTAACAGAAAAATACAAAACAAAAATGGAGAGTGTCGAAATGGATGCAATTAGAAGATCAATGAGAATATCTAGAATAGATCACATAAGAAATGACATCATAAAAGAAAGAATGGGAATCGAGGGAAGCATAACGGATGACATCACTAAAAGGCAACTGATATGGTACGGCCATGTACAACGGATGAACAATGAAAGATTACCAAGGCAGGTCCTAGAATAGCAACCAATAGGGCGCAGAAAAAGAGGGCGTCGTAAACTAGAATGGCAACAGTCAATCAAAAGATCAATGAGTAAAAAAAATCTGACAGAAGATGATTGTCATGATCGAAGGAGGTGGAGAATAGGCGTCGGACAACGTAGAAAAACGTTCTAAACCGACATAGTTGTAGTACCTTATTCGTTTACTTTAGCCAATCATTTGATTGAACTTAATAAAAAATGACTTAAAACTTATGTCAACATGGTTGGACTCACACAAGCTTAGTCTAAAACCTAATTATTGACCAAACTAAAAAACTAAATTATAGCACTCAAGTTAAATATCTCGGGCTATGGATTGATGAAACCCTGACATGGGGTTATCACATTTAGACGGCTGAGTGCCTGAAGGGGAGAAGACTAGAGATTTCACAAAAAAATTACCCCAAAGTTAAATTCACCCCGCCTGGGAAAACAGACGTTTATTGAATTAAAACAAAGGAAAAAAATCGGCAACACGCTAGAAGCTTACCTTCTTTCATTTAACTGCAGTTCCACAGTTTCACTCGCGGCGCCGCGGACTTTCTTGTGGTTGGATGTTCGGTCTTAATCTTAAAACACGTGTGACTTCTTTCAGTGTCTTTTTGGAAGTGCATTTTCATTCCCATGACAAATACAGGGGGGCGGTTCGAAACTGCCAGCGTGTGCAAAGCGCGCATGATTTTTGCCAAAATGATCAGGTATTCAAAGAGAAAATAACTTTCAACAAAGAGAAAAATTATCACCTGATCGGAATTTTCCCAAACAAGGAGTTTCTTTTTTAAAGGTTTGGCTAAAAAATATCAAAACAAAATTTAAGGTTAGGTTTACTCAAAAATTAAAAAAAAAACAAAAACAAAAAATAACTGGCAGCATTAAACATTCCGCCCACCATAAAAATTCCCAATTTTTATAGAAAAACCCAAAAAACTAAAAATTCTCAAAAGAAAAATAAATTAGCATTTTTGCAACAATCGTTTTTATCGCAACAACTATGAACGTCATACTCAAATTAATTCAAATAAGCATGATTTATGCTATACAAGGCTTTGAAGATTGGTTGCTGGCTGGGTAACGGACATACCTTCACCAAACTACGGTCAAGTAATCCTTTCGCGGTTTTTACTCGCACGACACGGGGAATTTTATCTGAACTAGAGTAAATTTTTTCGATTCTACCAAGCGACCACTTAAGTGGGAATAGGTTTTCGTCTTTCAACGCTACTAAAGTTCCAACTTTTGTGAGGTTTTCGGAGGTATTCCATCTTTCGCGTTGTTGCAACGACTGTAAATACTTCAGATGCCAGCATCGCCAAAAATGCTGCTGGATCTGTTGAAAAAGCTGCCAGCGATGGAGACGGTTTAACTAAACATTGGTTAGGTCTTCATCGGGAGGGGCTGTCAAGGGTTCCAAAGTGAGGAAATGTCCAGGGGTAAGACTTTGAAAGTCATGAGGATCGGGGCTCATACTACATAATGACCGACTATTGAAATTTTCTCAATTTGACCCAATACAGTCATCAAGTTAAATTTAGGAAGGTCACCCATTAATGGGTGCAATGATTTTGGATTTACCCTGGCACAACAAAAACACTTGGAAATATTACTGTGAATAGCAGTTTTTACAGACAAAATCCAAAACTGTTGATTCAGTAGGTACTCCAATAAGCGAGGACCTGGATGTCCATGCTCATTATGGAATTTCTCATTAATCAAAGTGGTAAGCCTGTGACTACGAGGCAACAACATGTGGTGTTTTACCTCATATGCTAAATCAGTGTGACGTAATCTACCGCCCATCCTGAGTACACTATGGGAATCAAAAAAGGAGCTAACCTTCGAAGAGGCTTAGCACAACTCTCACCCTTACGTATCCTTTTCAAATCTTCAAAAAAAACTTCTTGTTGTACAACTCGAACAACAACTAAAATAGTATTATAAAGATCTGCCTGAGGGCTTTACTAGAAAAAGATAAAAAAGGATCTTTTTTACTCGAAAAGGTCTCAAATAAAAGGCAACAATGCCTAATATTCTACGCAAAGAGGAGTACTTAGTGAGTAACAGCTGTACTTTATCAAGGGGTGTTTCTGTCACAAATACAAAACGATTTTCCTCAGGGGGTAGATCAGCATCAAGCGAATCAATATTAGGGTTGATAGGCCATGTTTCACTAGACTGGACCAACCAGGATGGTCCAGTAAACCAAAGAGGATGGTTTATCAATTGAGTAGGAAGTAAGCTCCGGGATTAGCAATCAGCTGGGTTCTCTTTACCATTTACATGGTACCAACAGCTGGGGGGAACGTTATCCTGAATGGTCGTTACATGATTAGCTACAAAAACCTTTCGTTTTAATGGACACGATTTTATCCAAGCAAGAGTAAAACTGGAGTCAGACCAAGCAAAAATCTTATCAATCTGGATGCAATCAAGGTGATTGCCAACAAACTCCAATAGTTCTGCCAACAATACAGCAGCACACAATTCTAGGCGTCGAATAGAAATACTTTTCACACACCCGACTTTTTCCACACAAAAGGGCGATATTTCCATTGGACTCAATTTGTCGAGTATATACTACACCACCATATGCACACATTGGGGCATCACAAAATCCATGCAGTTCAGTTGTTACAGCATTTTGCTTCACAATATAACGAGGCATTGATATCGAAGATAGCAATGGTAGTTGCGACACATAAAGTTGCCACTGTGCAACAATATCACTGGAGGGGGTAACATCCCATAACAGACCCTGGACCCACAAACGTTGCGTTAACCATTTAGCAACCAAAACAACTGGGCCTAGGAACCCGAGTGGATCATATATCCTTGCAATCTCAGAAAGAATGTTTCTCTTGGTACAAGGCCTTTCCATGGGCATCACATCCTAACAAAACGAATCCAGTTTTGGACACCACTTTGGTCCAAGGATTTTTAAATCAGCAGATTCATTATCAAAGGAAATTGGTTGCTGATGACTAGCTGGAGCCGATTCTAGTAAATCAGGAGTGTTGCTAGTCCACTTACGAAGTTTAAAACAACCAAAATTAACAATGCAATTAGCTGTTTCTGGCTTTCTAAAGCTTCAGCTACAGAATTAACTAATCCAATGGCATCGTCCACATAAGTAGTATGCATCAACACCTTGCTCGCTAATGGAAAGTCATTGCCATGATCTTTAACGAGCTGGTAAAGAGTACGAATAGCTAGGTATGGGCTCGAATTCACACCATAAGTCAGAGGTTGAAGAGAGTACTCTTGAATCTCATCGGTTGGGTCGAACCGCCATAATATCTTTTGATAAAACACATCAGACTGATGTTTATCTATTTGTCTGAACATTTGACGTATGTCACTAGAATTTACAACACTATGTAGGCGAAAAGTAAGCAATATTGACACAATATCTTTTTGGAGTTTAGGTCCTACTAATAAAATAGAATTTAAGCTACGACTATTTGAGGACTTGGCAGAGCCATCAAAAACAATACGAATTTTTGACAAGTCACAATCTGCCTTCACAACTGGGTGGTGTGGAATAAAATATGAATGGAAGTCAGGGCTAGAATTGTCCAATTTCGTATGCCCCTGGTCTAGGAAATCCTGAACAAAGTCTGTGGACGCACTATACAAAGCAGGATTTTTCAATAATCGGTTTTCCATCATATTGAATCTACACAATGCTTGACCTTTAGGTTACCAAGTTCTTGTCGAGGCTCTCTGAAAGGTAAACGAACAACATATCTGCCAGACTCAGTTCTAGAATGAGTGGTAGCAAATATTTTTTCACACAAGTCCTCATCAGAGGAAAGAGGGTCGATTCTAGTTCCCAAAGCTTTTGTAAGGCTGGAGATTGATACAGGAAGACAATGAGGTCAACAAACTAATAGGTTTTTGAGGTTTATGAGGACCATCGATACCACCAAGGAGTATCCAACCAAATATTGAACTAATGGCACAAGGTCCTCCATTTTCTCCTTTTTTAAAGCCAGGCACAAGCATCTGACCAAACAAATCTACACCAATTAAGAGGTCTACACTACTAGGTTGTCCAAAATTAGGATCAGCAAAATCTAAATTTTTTAAGTATGGCCACTGAATAGAATCATATTCTACAACACTCACAGGTATGGTTCCACAAATTTTAGAAATAAGAATGGCATCACAGGAAAACAAACTGTCAGGAACTTGGAGGAGCCAATTTGCAATGTAACATTGCCATATGCCGTACTAGAAATCATGCCATGTATTCCTTCAAAAGGAGTTCTATTCGGAGCTACTTTAAGTTCTTACCTCTCAGCAAAGGAGATGGTTACAAAGGACGCTTCACCAGCGGAATCTAAAATTGCCCGACAAGAAACAAACTTGTTGTGGGCATCTAAAACTAAAACTTGGGCAGTTGCAAAAAGCACAGGTCTCCTCTTACGAGGTTCAAAATGGTTGCTACTGGGTGTAGCAGTACATAATGCCTGTTTGGCACCTTCACTATTAGGTATACAGGGGGTCTCCCCGGGAGGATCAACTTGGGGGCTCGGAGAGCTTTTCACAAAGTGCAACAGGGAGTGGTGAAGACCCTGGCACTGACGACACGTGGCATTTGTAGGGCATTTAAATACACCATGTCTGCCAAAGCAGTTAAAACACAGTCGTTCACGCTTAACAAATAGATGGCGTTGATATACTTCTAATTCCAGAAATCTGGCAAACTTCACAAGGGGTGGTAGGGCTGCTGCTGGCAATAAGCACAACCTTTATTACCAGACCTGTTTCAGTCACTAAAGCAGGACAGGGTGGTTTGCCACCCTTCCTAGGGGGTAGTGGAGGTGAGACCTCCTTTGGCTTATTCAATAGAGAACTATTTTCCAAAGCCCGACAATTTTTCTCTAAGAATTTAAACAAATCTTTATAGGACGGGATTTCCTTATCACTATACTCAATCCCAAACTGAGTTTTCAATGGGGTATCAACTTTTTGCAAAAGAAGAATCATTTTAGCTAAATCTAAAAGGTCTACATTATCATAGTTTGACAATGCTTCCAAATTTTTCCGAAAAGTGGACAACAAAAATCTTAAATCATGTGGGTTGCTCGATTTTGCAGAAGGGGCTTGACAAATAGACATCCTATAATTTGTTACCAACAGTCTTTTATTATTAAAGCGCCTAATCATCGCATCAAAAGCTACTCGATAATTATCCGAGGTTAGCGGTATATTCCTAATCACAGATGCTGCTTCTCCCACCTGTGCAGTATTTAAGGCCTGAAATTTAGCTATTTTACTCATGTCAGCTTTATCATGAACAAGTGACTTAAACATATCAAAAAAAGTGGGCCATTTTTTAAGATTACCGTTAAAATGGGGTACCTCTATTATTTTAATTTCAAGACCCTTGTCCACATTCAACAGGGAATGGTTTAAAATTGCCTGAGAGGGATCTTGATAATCCTCAGGATAGAGCTCACGACAAATCGATCTAATTGTGTATTTCATTTCATCAAATTCCTGCACTAAGGTTTTCTTACTTTCCTGTATCTGATCACTACTATCTAAGCTAATAATAATGCAAGGCATCAAATTGACTTACCAGAGAAGGCACATCCTCCCATCTGGTTTTGAACTTTTTTGCCTTATTCGCGTAGCCCTGGGCTTCCACGGCTTTATTGTAAGTCGTTTTTAATTTATTAGAAACGCTTTTTTGTTGTTGTTTTAAAGATTTTGTTTCAGACATCACCGATACAAAAAAGTAGGTTTTTTCGCGACAAATTCGCTATCAAGACACGGGTAAGGTTCGGTAATAACGCGGCAATAATCTCGCGGTTAACGAAAGCAAAAAACGATGGCAAATTTCGACGGATTTCGCACAAACAAACTCGAAACAGACGAAAATTTTTCTCAAATTTCTAACCTCGGAGGTAAACAAAACAAAATGCGAAGCTGTGAGGTTAGAACACACAAACGTCAACGAAACGTCAGTCAAACAACGGCCAATAAGAAAAAGAACGCGACGTTGCCAATTGTCGAATTTTTTTCCGCCACACGAGGTCATATACCAAACTCAGGTCCACCAACTTTCAAAACCATGCGGAAGCTAAAAAAAACTGGTACAAAAACAACAATGTTCAAATCTGGCAAAAAAAAACGATAAAATGTGGTTGCTGCAAAAACACTATAAAATTACCAATTTTTAAACAAAAAAACTGTAAAATTCAAAGGGCTATTTCAAACATAAGGGTCTGAAGGACCAACTAGACGGCTGAGTGCCTGAATGGGAGAAGACGAGAGATTTCACAACTTTGGGGTAGTTAAATTTACCCCATCTGGGAAAACAGACGTTTATTGATGTCGGGGCTTTCTTTGCATTTCTTATATTCAATGGCCTATATCATCCCTCGCATTCCAAAGAAACACAAGCTTCGCTTAGCGCGGCACGCGCTCTGATTGGTGGAGATCAACATCACCTGATGCTGGCGCTTTGATTTTGGTAATGTAACCGGACGAGACGTAGGTGGGGACATTCGCTCGACAAAGCCATACACAGGAAGGTCGTGAACGTTGCTACAATTAATTACCTATTTTTAAAATCATTTTATTGTCAAAATTACAGTCCATTATCTATATACAAGCTATTACAAATAAACCTCATCTGTCATTATTACGGGACCTGAAACGACGAGTTAAGGACCACCCATTTGGACCTTCGATCCAAATATTTGGACAAGTGGACAACAGTCAGTGAATCAACGGGTAAATTGCAAAAAATACTATTTTTGTGACGTATCCCAAAATGCAAAAAGACTATTTTTGTAAAAAATAAAAATTAGTGACAACTAAACAAATATTTAGTGACAACTAAATAAATAAACAAAAATTAGTGACAACTAAACAAACAATAAATTAGTGACAACTAAAAATACAAAAATCAACTGAACAAAGTAAAACTAGAAGTCAAGGATTTAAAGAACACTGGACAAAAGCTTATAAACTGTAAGTCTATTCCATGCTTTCAAGTACTTTCCGATCTAAGTGAATCTCTCCTCCTTCTAAAAATATTCCTTTTAACCAAGTTTAACCAAATCGGGTTTACTTACAACTAAAGCAGTTCATTTGGTGCAATTGGGAGGTTAGCTTTGCATATTTGGCTACCTTTCTTTTTAGATTTAAGTCATTTTAATTAAAATTTTTAAATCACAGTCATGGACAAAAAATCGTGGATTTAAAATCTAGTAGACGCACTTACAAAGGGCAACTGACACGTTTTACGAAGTTCGTAGATAGTTTTGATTTACAATCAAATAATATCGAGGAGTTAGAGACACACATAGACAGGATTGACAGTGTATAATGCCTTTGATTCAATTCAGACAGAATTAGAACTTTTAGACGAGGCTAATTTAAATGCGCATGAGACAGAAAGAGAATTATTCGAATCAACTTATTTTCAGTACATGGGCAAGGCCAAAGTATACATCAGTAAGACTAGCAGCTGTGACCGTGGCACCGGCGCAAAATGTACAAGGATCGAATAATTCTGCTTCATCTTTTTCAGTCAAATACAATTTACCACCGATAAGTTTACCGTCATTTGATGGAAAACGGGAAACTTGGGGCCAATTTTACGATTCATTTAAGGCAATTGTGCATTTGGATCAAAATATCGCTAAGGTCACTAAACTTCAATATCTTAAAAGTTGTTTAAAATCGCAGGCCATAACCTTTTTAGAGCATTTTGAAACCACAGAACAAAATTACGACATAGCGTCGGATTTGTTATGCAAGCGATATGAAAACAAACGCATCACGGTAAATCGTCATTTACAAGCATTATTTAGCATGTCTTTAATCGGTAAAGAAAACAAAACTGGCCTACGTACACTTTTAGACGAACTACAAAGAAATATGCGCTCTCTAGAAAACCTTGGACAACCTACTGACAAGTGGGACACAATGGTTGTTTTTTTGGTGACATCCAAATTAGATTTCTATACGAAAAAAGAGTGGGAACAATACGTTTCAAACAGTACACAAAATGAAACAAACCCGTTTGAGTTTCCGACTTATGACCAATTAATTACATTTTTGTCAACAAAATGCCAATTATTGGAGTTATTAGTCAACTCAAGTAGTTTAAGTCAACCACAAAATCAAAACAAAAAATTCGAAAATAAAAAACCGTTTAAAAAAGATATGTCATTTTCTAATTTATCAACAAATAACAAGTTGGCATGTTATTTTTGTAAAGGCTCACATTTTATTTTCAATTGTAAAGATTTCTTTTTTCGAAAACATAATTACGTGATTACTGGGGACGTTGCTAAAATGTTTCGCTGCGTATTACTCGACGAAAGTCAACGCGATTTACAACGAATTTTTTGGCGCGCAAATTTTTAGGTTAAACACAGTGACATATGGACAAGCTTGCTCTTCCTTCTTGGCAATAAGGTGTTTATACCAAGTAGGCTTAGATAACGAGAAAAAGTTTCCGGAAGCTGCAAGAGCCATTATGCGCGACTTTTATTGTGACGATTTACTCACGGGATCGGACACAATTGACAACTGTATTAAGCTAAGAAAGCAAATTTCAGAATTATTGGGCGACGCTGATTTTATTTTACGAAAGTGGTCCTCTAATAATAAGACTATTCTACAAGACTTACGTAAAAATAATGAAATTTGCCAATACATTATTACTGACAACCATGAAACAAAGACATTGGGCATTTTATGGGATACCAGTCAAGATGTTTTGGGATTTACAGTAAATTGTGAAATTCCAAATTTGTCAAATATAACAAAACGTTCAATTTTAATAATTAGTAAATTATTTGACCTACTTGGTTTAGCAGGACCCGCACTGATTCATGCAAAAATAATGCTTCAAAATATTTGGAAATTAAATCTTTCATGGGACGACATAGTACCAGCCGAGACACAAAAATATTTTAAAATATTTTGTCAAGAGTTAAAATTATTGATAAATATCAAAATACCGAGGCAAGCTCAGATGTTTTCAAAAGATATAGATTGTTTAAGAAAAATTAAAGAGCTAACTTCAGACAGTAAAATTCTTAGTTTAAATCCATTTTTGGACAATTCTGGTTTACTCCGTGTTGGAGGAAGAATAAAAAACAGTGAAGTTAGCTATGACAAAAGGTTTCCTCTACTCATTAAAGACAAGCATCCCTTCGCGGTTCTTATTATTCGCTATGAACATATAAGATACTTTCATGCTGGTTGTCAAGCAAGTTTAGCCGCGATACGATTTAGATTTTGGTTAATAAACGGGAGAAATGCAGTGCGATATTACATTAGAAATTGCATAACTTGTAAAACAAATCCCACTGCAAATGTCATAACTGAAATGGCAAATCTACCGAGTGATAGAGTACGACCAGCGCGCCCATTTTTAAAGAGTGGTGTTGATTTCGCTGGACCATTTTTAATAAAAAATAGCAAACTGCGTAACAGACAACTCATCAAATCATACCTTTGTGTTTTCGTTTGCTTAGTCACAAGAGCGGTACACTTTGAGGTATGCACTGACCTCTCTAGTCAGACATTTTTAGCGGCATTAAAAAGATTCGTTTTACGTAGAGGCATCTGTCAATTTCTGATGTCAGATAACGGAACTAACTTCGTTGGTGCACGTCACGAACTTCGTGAAATGTATCAGTGTTTGCGTGAATTACACAACAACGATACCGTGATAGATTTTCTCAGGGAAAATAATATCAAGTGGAATTTAATTCCTCCGCGGGCAACACATTTCGGTGGTATGTGGGAAAGTGCAGTTAAATCGGCAAAGCATCACCTGAAACGAATTGCAGCAAATGCACACTTAACCTATGAAATGTTTTATACATTAGTGGTTGAAGTAGAATCGATTTTAAATTCCCATCCGCTTACCCCAATAAGTTCCGATGCAAACGATCTCCAATTTTTAACCCCTGCTCATTTCCTCATTGGAGACACGTTAAGAACACCACCAGAACAAGATTATGTTAAAATTCCACTCAATAGACTTAGCCATTACCAGCAAGTTCAGAAGATGTTCCAGCAGTTTTGGGCTAGATGGAAGAATGAATACTTGTCAAACTTGCAGCAGCGTTCAAAATGGTAATTTTCAAATAAACAGTCAGTTTTGCCTGGAGCCATGGTTATTATCAAAGAGGATAATATTGTTCCACTACAATGGCCAATGGACAGAATAATAAAGGTCTATCCAGGTGACGACGGCAACATTCGAGTCGTAGATGTTAAAATAAAATCTGGCATAGTTAGAAGATCAGTTTCGAAACTATGCATTCTCCCTATAGAAGACAAGCTACCCAATTGTGACAACCAATTGCAGCAATAGTCAATGTTGAAAATTTTAAGAGCTTTCAAGGGGGCGAGATATGTCGGGGCCTTCTTTGCATTTCTTATATTCAATGGCCTATATCATCCCTCGCATTCCAAAGAAACACAAGCTTCGCTTAGCGTGGCACGCGCTCTGATTGGTGGAGATCGACATCACCTGATGCTGGCGCTTTGATTTTGGTAATGTAACCGGACGAGACGTAGGTGGGGACATTCGCTCGACAAAGCCATACACAGAAAGGTCGTAGACGTTGCTACAATTAATTACCTATTTTTAAAATCATTTTATTGTCAAAATTACAGTCCATTATCTCAATACAAGCTATTACAAATAAACCTCATTTGTCATTGTTGTCATTATTACGGGACCCGAAACGACGAGTTCAGGACCACCCAATTGAACTAAAACAAAGGAAAAAAATCGGCAACACGATAGAAGCTTTTTTCCTTTAACAGCAGTTCCACAGTTTCTTGTGGATGGAATTTCGGTCTTAATCTTAAAACACGTGTGACTTCTTTCAGTGTCTTTTCGGAAGTGGTTTTTCATTCCCATGACAAATACAGGGGACGCTTTAAAACTCCCAGCGTGTGCAAAGCGCGCATGATTTTTGCCAAAATGATCAGGTGTTCAAAGAGAAAATATCTTTTAACAAAGAGAAAAATTATCACCTGATCGGAATTTTCCCAAACAAGGAGTTTCTTTTTTAAAGGTTTGGCTAAATAGTCCAAAAATATCAAAACAAAATTTTTCCCAAAAATTCAAATAAAAACAAAAACAAAAAAAAACTGGCAGCATTAAACAACATTGAAACCTTGAGGAGAAAAATAAGGTGTCCAATGGGAATATTAAAAATAATTAACAGTGTCATACCAAATAAATTTTTGCGATCATTGTTTTTTTCCTTAATACAAAGTCAACTTCAGTACTTGATCAGTCTGTTTACCGTCAAACAATAAATTTATTTTACCATTAATAATACTTCACAAAAAAGCAATAAAAAATATGTACTCGTTACCATTTACATTGCCAACTTGTCAGTTGTACAAAAAATACAATATAAAATCTCTGGAGGACATCTACAAAACACAAATATGCACATTTATTTACCAAATTGTCAATAAAAATAAACACTAAACAACAACTTTTAATAGTAGAATAAATGTGCATACTCACAATACCTGGAATCGTAATAACCCGGAATGCATAAGACCTAGGAATAATTTTATTGTACACTCAGTGTTTTTCAAAGGCATTAAAATTTACAATAACCTACCGTGTAGTCTTAAAAGTCTTAATATAAAACAATTTAAAATAAAAATTAAAAAAGAGTTTCTGATATAGAATTTACAATTAATTGAATTTACAATTAATTGAATTGGAAACAACAATCCCACTGTTTTCTTTGTTTTTTGTATTTAAAATCACTCTATTTATATTAATTATAGAAAAAAAACCTATGTAAACTGTGGTAAAGTTTTTTGAGTTTAATAAAGACTTGTTATAAAAAAAAATCTTTGGTGAAACGTTTTAACTGAATTTCTTTTAAACTTAATAAAAGTTAATGGAAAACACCGGTTTAAATAAGAATCTGCAGAAATTTTGTAAAAAAAAATTGAAAAAATGGAAAAGAAATGGTTTAAACTATAGGTTTAGGTTAGTAGGGAACGAGGTTTAAGTGAAAATGCAGTGATATTTATTTGAATTACTTACATTTTTAAATTTTCACTTAATTCCGAAACTTGACGTTGTCGCAAAATTTGTTCATGTTTCCTAATTTTTATTATATAACTTGCATAAAACATATCAAAAATGAAAAATAAATTTTAAAATGACGTAAAAGTGACTTAACTGTCTGACTTTGTACTGCGCATGGTACTGGGATATTAATCTGCTGGGCTGAAGGTCGACTTTGTTCATGTACGTCCTAAATATATCTGTATTGCTAGAGCGTATTAGAGTCCCTGTATGTGATAGATATTGTTATTCCGCCAATATCTGTCACATACAGGGACTCTAGAGCGTACTAAAACCATTAATGAAAAAAGACTGCTACAAAAGTTCCGCCCTATTGGATTTAATTAAACCCAAAATGGATTAAAAAAACCAGTGACGTATATAAGGCCCTTCCCCCACCGACGCTTATATTTTTTGAGATATTTATTACATGTTTCATGAATACAAATATAAAATAGAATAAAATACGGCCTCAAGGGGTCCGACCGACAACCGAACCGAACCCCCCCTCAAAACTGTTTCGGCCTCCAAAACCTTTTTTAATTTCGCCACTGAAAAAAGCAAACTCTTTCAATAAAATTTGAAAGGGATTGCTTTCAAATGACGTTGACAATTTGTCAATGCGGTGATTTGACGTTGTCAAAATTAGGGCTAATTTTTATTATCTTCCTAGCCCGTGTAGCAATGGCTAGAAAAGGTATTATTTTTAAGGAAAATTTTTTTTTTCAGATAACGCCGAAAATATAAAATATCGTCGTGATGTCGCTGAACCGATTTTATTAAAATTTTTGGGTAAAATAGTGTTCGACACTCTTACGAGCTGATTAGATTTTGGTCAAAATCCAATAATGCTAATAACAGTTTTTTGACAATTAAAAACTTAAAAAATTCTCACTTTTTAACAGAGCATCGCATCAATACATTGTTTTCGGAATACAGTAGACTATATTTTGCTCAGTAACTCGTGTTATAACCAAAAACTTCATAGGAGCTTTAGCTTCTGAGATATTTGCAAAAAACTGTTTTCAAGGCTAATATATTATCATGGCTTCACTTGAAGTGTGATAATTGGTTAGCTAGGAAGGTGTCAGATCCGTCATGGATCCATTTATTTTTTATTTAAATTAAAGAAAGTTTTTTGTATTTGGAAGAAAAATATATTATCTTGAGTTGATTTAGGGTGGAATTTATAGTCGAGCCTTGAGGCCGGCCTGTCGCGGGGCGCCCCGTCCTCGGATATTTCTCAATATTTTTATTTTAGAATGAATGAAATGACTACATTGACATTTTGATATTTATGACATCTTTTAACAATTCCAGCTAATTTGTCAAGGTTGGTTTAAAAAACATTTCTTAGCTTTGATAACAGTTTCGCTAGAACGAAAACGTATGATTGTGAAAAATGGTTTAAAACTAAAAAAAGGCCTACAAATTAAAAAATATATGGATGGAATTACCTACTGAAAAAAGACAGGGGGGGACAACAAAGGCCTGAAAAAAAATAAATCTGATGAACAAGATATTTATATAGAAAGCCTTTTCAGTATCATAAAAAACCAAATTGGTGGAAAATTTTAAAATTAGTTGAGGTATGTTTTAATGCATTTAAATATTTAATTAAAAATACCTTGTACGAAATCTGGTTTAGTTAAATGTTGTATTTTATGTTTATATGTATTAAATGTTATACCAAAATTAAATATTTACCGAACCAATTCTGCTTTATCGTGTTTATCAGGTCTTTTAAATGAATTAAAAAGACGCAGCAAAAAGACAAGAATAACACTAAAAATTATTGGCTGTACTATCAATGTATATACAGGGTGTCCCAGAACTAATGGTACATAGTTAAACTGTAGATTCCCTGGGTCAAAATATAGCTAAATCGTAATATTTTGACCCAGGGAATCAACAGTTTAACTATGTACCATTCGTTCTGGGACACCCTGTATATATATATATATATATATATATATACATACTTACCTTAGTCCAGAAGTTCGTACTAACCGAGATACAGGGTGTTAAACTTTATTTTTTTAATTGGATTTTCTGTAATAACTTTATTAATAATTAATATTTTTGCAAAAGCTAACCAGCGTGTAAGTTTTTTTTTTAATTGGCAAGAAGATTTCGTTGAAAAATTTGATGTACAATGTACAGGGTGTTCCTTAGACCAGTACCATTGCATAAAAATCAGTGTATTTTTGTTGTGCCTCGGTGTATACCAGTTTTTATGTAAAATAATGGTTTTCCCATCCTTTTTATGTAAAAAAGTTATACTATTTTAAAGTCGCTCAAAGCAACGGTTTTTGAGATTTTTGCATTTAAAATTTTTATTGCATGTGAGTGATATGCCTAATTTATATATGATAATTTCTTCAATTCTTTCTACTAATTAATAATTTTGCACAAAAAATTCGGTTTGTTAGTTTTTGGGCATGGACATTGGACAACTTAATTTTGGTAAAAAAAATAATAATATACAGGGTGTTCTCTGGGTCGGTACTGTTACATTAAAATAGGTCTAACTTTTTTGTTACTCGGTGTATACAAGATTCTATTAAAACCATTAATTTTTTAATTTTATTTAAGTAAAAAAGTTATAGAGTTCAGATGTCGCTTAGAGCAACGGTTTTCAAGATATTTAAATTAGAAATTTTTATTGTATGCGTAAAAGATTTTTGATTAAATTCTTACCTACTTCATACATATTAGCTATAATCAATACTTTTTCATAGCATTCTAGGATTGGATGTTTTCTTTAAAATATTAAGTTAAAAAATATACAGGGTTGTTCTTGAATTATCATAAGTGTGTTATCATTGTTCGTTATTGCAACTGTGTAGGGCTTTGTTTTTAATGAGGAACAAAAACCCCTTCGTATTAGTTGTTTTTAAATGGTAAGTAAGTATACTTTATTATTGCAAGTATTTTTTTATTGTTTTGAAAGAAAATTTTAATTATCAATAAAATTAATATTTTATTATTTCTTTAAAAAAATATCAAATTTCTTAAGCATGGCAACTAGGTTAAAATTTTCAAATTGACAAATAGTAAATCAAACTTAAAACTGTTTATTATTGTAGGCTAGATAAATACCCGAGAAAAACTATTTCAAAAAATTGAAAATGCTGGAGAGGCGTTCAGAAATGCAAATCTTCATTTTAAACTCAGACGTTCGTATAATAAGCGAATAAACAAATGTATTCAGGTTAACGGTGGCCATTTCGAACATTTATTGAAGATTTTTTTTGTTTTTCTATCTAAAAATTTGTTGTTGCAATAAAACGTGTATAATTTTTATAATTGATTCGGTCCGTTATTATTAATAATTATATTCTGTTTAAAAACCTGCTTAAGTATACACGGAGGCACAAAAAATACACTGATGATTATAATGCAATGGTAGTGGTCCAAAGAACACCCTGTACATGGTACATCAAATTTTTCTATGGAATCGTCTTGCAAATTTCAGAAAAACCTACATGCTGGTTAGTTTTTGCAAAAATATTAATTAGTAGAATGAATTGAAGAAAGTATCATACATAGATTAGGCATATCACTCACATGCAATAAAAATTTTAAATGCAAAAATTTCAAAAACCGTTGCTCTGAGCGACTTTAAAACAGTATAACTTTTTTACATAAAAAGGATGGGAAAACCATTATTTTACATAAAAACTGGTATACACCGAGGCACATAAAAAGGCACTGATTTTAATGCAATGCTGGTGGTCCAGGGAACATCCTGTACACTGTACATCAAAAGTTTCAACGGAATCGTCTGTCCAATTTCAAAAAAACTTACACGCTGGTTATGTTGTGCAAAAATATGAATTAGTAAAAAAGTTATTAAAGAAACTCGAATTGAAAAAATAAAGTTTAACACCCTGTATCTCCGTTAGTCGTACGAACTTTTGGACTAAGGTAAGTATGGCTAAATCGTAATATTTTGACCCAGGGAATCTACAGTTAAACTATGTACCATTAGTTCTGGGACACCCTATATATATATATATATATATATATATATATATATATATATATATATACAGGGTGTCCCAAAAGTCCGAGTCGACCCAAATATCTTTGGAACCAATTTGACATTGATCGATAACATTAAAAGATCTATTTTATGGAGGGGCGGCACCGTCACCACCTCATAAAACAGATCTCTTAATACTATCGATCACTGCCAATTATGGAACTATATTAAAGGGTTCAGAAGATATTTGGGTGGACTCGGACTTTTGGGACATCCTGTATATATATATATATACGTATATATATATATATATGTATATATATATATATATATAGGACAGACACGAGTCTCAAACTAACAGAAGATGTAAAATTAGATAATGTTAAAAAACAGCATATTTATATTTAATTTGTTGTAAATATTTCCAAAATATTGTAAATTTTACACAAATCAGGAGTTTTTTAATTGTTGAGATCATTTTTTTATGTTTTAGATTTAGGGATATCATATCATATCAAGGAACTAGGGACAGAAACCACTTACAGGTATTTGGGTATCCAACAAACCTACGAGATACGACAAAAGGAAAACAAGGAAGGGGCAGAGCGCGAACTGATCCGGAGGGTACAGAAGATACTAAAAACGCAATTAAATGCTAAAAACAAGATAGCAGCAATAAATACCTGGGCAGTACCAGCTTTTAGATACACCGCCGGAGTACTTTCATGGTCAAAAACTGACCTGGAAAGATTAGATCAGAGGATCAGAAAACTCCTCACTAAGAACGGATTACTGCACCCTAACTCAGCAATCGAACGACTGTACCTATCTCGTAGGGAAGGAGGGCGTGGACTGAGCAGTCTGCAAGCCTCAAATATCAAAGAAAGAAAAATGCTCAAAAAATACTTTAATAAACACAATCAGCCAGTACACAGAAGTATACGAAACTGGGATAAAAAGATCACTCCACTGAACCTGGCAAATCCGGAGGAGCCAGAGGAAGATAATCTTTCTGAGCAGCTTAAATCCAACTGGCAAAGAAAAGTGTTGCACGGGAGGTTCTACACAAGTCTGCATCAACCTGAAGTAGATATTGCCGCATCTAACTCCTACCTAACAACAGGGTACCTTTTCCCAGAGACCGAAGGAGCTCTCCTCGCGATCCAAGATCAGGTCGTTAAAACGAGAACATATACCCGACATATCCTCAAGCAGGAGGTAGAAACAACCAAGTGCAGACTTTGTAATATAGCTGAGGAAACCGTACAACACTTGGCATCGGGTTGCTCTGCCATTGCTAACACCAAATATCTGGAAAGACACAATAACATGGGTAAAGTGGTTCATCAGATGGTCAGTCTAAGTAAGGGTTTGCTGGAGAAATTCACTCCTCACCATATGTACAGTCCACAGCCACTGCTTGAAAATAATACCACGAAGATCTACTGGGACGTTACCGTAGAAACAGATAGAGCAGTGGAGCACAACCGACCGGATATGGTTGTGTGGAACAAAACGGGAAAAACGGCAATTATAATTGATTTTACTGTTCCGCAAGATTATAACTTGGCTAAAGCCTATGGAGAAAAAATAACGAAATATCAAGCATTGGCTCAGGAAGTAAAAACCATCTGGAACTTACAAAAGGTGACAATAATGCCAATAGTCATCAGCGCCAACGGATTGGTACACAGAAAAACCATGCAACATATAACAGAGCTTAGCATGCCAAATAGTGCTATCACATGGATGCAGAAAGCCGTTGTACTTGGGACCGTTGGAATTATTCGACGGACTGTCTCGCCGTATTGACACTAGCAGTGTCCTTGGCGACAATGAGCGCCCAGACACTGTTAGCCAAAACCACGTATGTGTGAATTAAAAAAAAAAAAATAGGACAGACACGAGTCTCAAACTAACAGAAGATGTAAAATTAGATAATGTTAAAAAACAGCATATTTATATTTAATTTGTTGTAAATATTTCCAAAATATTGTAAATTTTACATAAATCAGGAGTTTTTTAATTGTTGAGATCATTTTTTTATGTTTTAGATTTAGGGATACTTATATTTTATCGAGTTGTTTGTTTTTGACAATTTTGTTTTTTTACTTTGATTTATTTTAGTATTGTATTATTTTAAGTTTAGTATACCTTTCTCAAATAAATTTAAAGGAAGCTGGTACTTACCTATCTATTATTAAAAAAATGTATCAAGAGATTCCTAGGAATTTTCGTGGTTTTAAATAAAATCTAGAATATAATATTATTAATTGAAATAAAATTTCGGACTTCCATTGTCTAACCGTTTTCAAATGTAAAACGGGTAGAGATACTTACCAACCGAAACGTGTTTAAAATAAATAAAGGCAATGGAAGTCCGAAATTTTATTTCTATTCAATCATTGTCTATGAGTTTTAATTAATTATAAATTCGATGTTTAGTAAAAAGATCCGCTTTAAACATTTTATCACCACCAAATATTTTAAAGCTCTGCATACTTCATTTTCCTTTAGGGCCTTGGACCAATTTTCCTGTCCCCAAAACTATAAATGCTGTTTATATAAATTACCTCAAGGTTAGTCCAGTTTTGTGCATTGATTTTGGCTGCTTCGACGCTTCCTTTGGCCCCCATTTTAGAAACGTTTCGAAGGGTAAATTAAAAGATATGGAGATACAGGCAGCCTCCCTGTGTTTAAACTTAGCACTAAAAACGCTTTAGTTGCTTGTTTGGCACTTTTTTTTATTGGCAAAAGTAATATGTAATGAAAAAATCACTTCTTGCGAGTTGTAGCAAAGTTCACTGATCACCAGGGACTTAAAAACATTGTCAAATTTGAGATAAACCGTTTAAAGGCGAAAAATATCAATCGACCGGGGTTGGGGACGTCAACTCAGTTCTTCGGGTCATACTGGGTTTCCAAAAACTGGATCCAGAGGGCGTTTATACTGGAAAGCGCGTGCATAGCCGCCTGAAAAAGCCGCATACAAGCCTGTAACCCACAAAATCCGAATACATATATGTATTTTTATATAATGTATTATTACGTACTTATGTACATTACTTTACTTTGTAGTCACCTAGACAAAAAAGAAGAAAGTCTCAAAATAAAAATTTTAGCTTTCTTTAAACAGGGTGTAATTTAAATAGTGTCCCAAACTTTAAGACAAAAGTTGTTCAAATGGCTTTTAGTAAAAAGCTTTTATTGCCAGGTTATGTTATTTGTCAAGTCTGAAGAGCAGAGGAAAACTGTGATTTATAAAAATTGCCAATCTGATAACGTTAAATAATTGTGTGGTTCATTATGACAAAAAAAATGTCGCATTGCTTTTTTGGGAGATACAGTGTGGCTAAAAAACTATAAAATTGTCAATTTAGAGAAAAAAATTATGAGCTATAAGATTTACAAAAAATATTAGGTACATTCTAAGTTTATGTACTTAATATAATTCAGAGGATATTATTTTCCGAATAGGCATAGCATATTCGCTTTAACACATACATATACAAGTAGCAATAAGTCGTTGTCTAAACGTTGCAAATTGCGTGTCAACGTTGCGTCTAATGAACCAATTTGGTGGATAATTTTTTGGTCGAATAAATATCGCGAGGGTTGCGTCGTAATGAATTAATTTACCAGAAATTAAAACTTATTTGAGCCATCGCGCCTCGATTCAGACGTATTCTTAAGAAAATAAATTTTTCTTAAGTTGCCTTGAAAAGACTCAAATGACTTCATATAATACTTATAGCCGGAGCCATAGCATATTCGGTGTGCTTTTTCTTTATATACTATGTACACTCGTTGTCATAAAAATCCCGTACACGGAAAATTGAATTGATAATTTTTAGTGTAAGTTACCGAAAATTCAGCTAAGATGTCTTACCATTTTTAATTTTTTTGTGACACTCAAAATGTCCGAGTCAATTTTTTATATATCATTTGGTTCGTATAGCTAACAACAAAATATAAATAACCTATTACAAGTTGTCATGTACGGGATTTTTGTGAGCAGAAGTTTACGTGGTAAAAAATAGGTAAGGCAGCAGTCAACATTTTATTGGTATTCGTAGATTTATTTAATAATAAATTAACACAAACATTTAACAACAAGTTTTCCGCCCATTGGACGTATTTTTTATCACAAATTGTACGTACATTATACATTGTATTTATGTAGACTGTTGGACGTATCTGCTGATATGACCTATTTTTGAGGTCCATGGTACGTCCAATGGACGTCTGATATTTGTACTTTCGGCAATAAAATGGACGTTCCTTGGAACTTCAAATGGTTGGATATTGGACCTTAAATGAACAGTTTTTGGACCGAAAAGGGACCTGAAATATACGTCCCTCTAATTAACGGTTGGTCTGATGACTTCATCCAATTTGTGTACACGATTTGGGTTCGCTTTACGTGCATTGTTCATTTTTCCTGCGTGTCCTTGGTACGTCCACTCAAGTAACACAAACTTGACGATATAGTTTAAAAGCAAAAGCTCTGCTGTGAAAGTGTGCTTAGTTTTTGCTGTGAAACAGCTAGCTGTAGTTTAGACATTATTTTAGCTATAGAATCTTTCTGATAGCAGGTCTTTATGGGTAAAATGGGTATTGATGTAAAATGACCCAGGAAATGTTAAAGTTAAATATTTGCTAAAAAGCATGATGAAATTTAGCTAGCTAAATAACATAAATTTAAGCCCTTGTTCCTACTATTTAGCTAGCAGCAATTTATGATGATGCAGATGAAGGCCAGTACACAGAAGAGTTCGGTTCGGTCCGCTTTGCAGAATATGTTATGGGCCAGTGTTATTAATTTCGCGTTGTTGAAGTTTACACTTCTGCCGTGTGGTCTTAAGCACACACATTTTTTTTATTACGAAAATGTAGATATATTAATCTGGGGAACTTTTCAAATATATTCTGGGGAAAATACATTTCTGAGCCTGGCAACACAGCTATTGAATCAAATAATCAAATATTTAGGTAAATAAATATCGGTCCAAATGATTACAAGTACTCCAAACTCGTTACTTATACGGCCGTTGCCGATATGATTGATACGAAAGTAACACTTCGGCTTCGGTCCCGTTCGGGATTCGAGTAACGGGTATTTGGCGTCGAAGGATTCGATTAATGCGAATCCGTCCATGTATCAGATATTATTAAAGTATCGAGTAGATAGTATTTGCACACCACTAGCGCTTAGACAACTTGGCATTATCGGTCGGGTGCGGGCGGTTTGTTTTGATTTCGACGATTTGGTATTTACGACAATGGCGTAAGTTTCTAATTCTGATAGCATTAGCGTGCAATATTTAAAGACAATTATATTTTCATCTTTGCTATTAGAAGGGAAATAAACTAGGTGTTAGAATTTATTATTTATTTATAAAAACAATAATAATAGGTAGGTAACTAATATCTAACTAAATATCTAATTTTTTAGTTATTTGCTCTAAATTATATGATATGACGGCCCACTCGAAGGCCCAAAAAGTAACCGTGGCACTCAAAAAGATTTTGGCCTGCGCCGCATTTTTTTTTTTGGTGTGCACCCCCAAAGCTTTTTATCACGCGCCGCCACTGGTTGTTGCACATAATCAAGCCAGACTCTCAAGAAGGTATAGACCCTCTTGTTTAACCCATTGTATTGGACCCTCTAAGTTGCGTTGCTGCACCTTGGACATTAAGAAGCTAGTTTATCGGTAGAATAACTAACTAAATAAATTTCTTATTTCTTATTTACCTAGCTACCTTGATAAAAAAAAAATCCTATACCTATTCCTACTCAAGCCTGCCTTATTAGTGGTGATCCCAGAGAGGAAGGAGGCGAGACCTTTTTCTAGAGAACTTTAAATAGAAGGGGCACATTCTGGTGTATTACATAACAAAAAAAATCTATTTTTTTATTTTAAAGTAGGTATTTAAAAAAATTCCTTTTTAGAGATGCATAAACAAAAAACTTTTAGTGTAGGTGTGTGTTCTCAAGCTTCCGATAGTGTCCCTGTATGTTGACATATTTCTATATATTAGTCAACATACAGGGACTCTAGCTTCCGACAGCTACGAGGACACGGTAAGTATTATATTTGGCCATGTTAAAAAACATTTTTTTTTATAGAAGAAATCCATGTACTGCATAATAACAATAATACACTATAAATAAAAAAAATTGTTCCAGACCAGACTCAGGCTTAATTTTTCCTAAAATTAAAGCGGCATTACCCCTTTGAATTGCGAGGCCTATCCGTTGGGAGTTGAAGCTACGAGCATTTTGATGTTTAATTTTTTTACTGATGTCATTAATCAAGTTCTTAGCTTCCTCTCTCCACGGGCCCAAGGTCTCAACAATAAAGGGTACAAATAAGAAACAGTCTTCTAATTCTTTTTATTTCTCCTTCTTTTGAACTTCTCCAAGATGAGCTGCTTCCCCAGATTTTGTTGAAGTTTTGTTTATGTAGAAATCTGCAAGGGTGTATCTGCATGAAACATCCCACATTAAAGCCTTACCCCTCTCTCATGGCACCAAAGTCATCCCGTCCGCCCGCTTACCGTCGCCACGACAAATACCTGGAGGCTCCAGTACTGCAGCCATAAGCCATGATGGCCGTAAATGTGAACTGTTTTGCCACAAGTGCAGACGTGTTGCTTACACACAGGCTGACCTAGTCTTAGAGCGATAGATAAGCGGAAGGACGAGTTGTCTAAAAGGTTACCCAAAGAAGATGCAGGTAAAGCATGAAGCCAAAAGGAGCTTTCGGGTTCCTGTCCTTTAAAGATGTTTGAGTATCCAAAATTTTATTTAAAAATGTTTGAGAAAGTTTTATATCAACATTTTTTGTGAAGGTAAATTAGATGTATCTGAAATATTGGTTATTGATTTAAGAAACAAGAGTGTTTCTTCGTATGGTTTTTCATTAGTCTCCATAATATATTTTAGTAAAAGAGATGGAAGAAGATTTGTTGATCCAAGAAAGGCAGAAAAGCAAAGGCTTTTTATTATTATTATTTTACTTTTCTTATGTATAATTCTATTTTTATGTTTTACTATTTTGTACAAGTTTTTTAACAACAATTATATTAGTCACCGGGAAAAAATATACTGCATAATTCATTACCATTGTTTTTTAGCTCACACATATACTATAGTAGTGTGAGATTTGTGATCCTAATTTTTTCGAGAAAAAAAAAGGTGTTTCTGTCTGTATGTCTGTCTGTATGTCTGTCTGTATGTCTGTCTGTATGTCTGTCTGTATGTCTGTCTGTATGTCTGTCTGTATGTCTGTCTGTATGTCTGTCTGTATGTCTGTCTGTATGTCTGTCTGTATGTCTGTCTGTATGTCTGTCTGTATGTCTGTCTGTATGTCTGTCTGTCTGTATGTCTGTCTGTATGTCTGTCTGTATGTCTGTCTGTATGTCTGTCTGTATGTCTGTCTGTATGTCTGTCTGTATGTCTGTCTGTATGTCTGTCTGTATGTCTGTCTGTATGTCTGTCTGTATGTCTGTCTGTATGTCTGTCTGTATGTCTGTCTGTATGTCTGTCTGTATGTCTGTCTGTATGTCTGTCTGTATGTCTGTCTGTATGTCTGTCTGTATGTCTGTCTGTATGTCTGTCTGTGTGTCTGTCTGTATGTCTGTCTGTATGTCTGTCTGTATGTCTGTCTGTATGTCTGTCTGTATGTCTGTCTGTATGTCTGTCTGTCTGTCTGTCTGTCTGTATGTCTGTCTGTATGTCTGTCTGTATGTCTGTCTGTATGTCTGTCTGTATGTCTGTCTGTCTGTATGTCTGTCTGTATGTCTGTCTGTATGTCTGTCTGTATGTCTGTCTGTATGTCTGTCTGTATATCTGTCTGTATGTCTGTATGTCTGTATGTCTGTATGTCTGTATGTCTGTATGTCTGTATGTCTGTATGTCTGTATGTCTGTATGTCTGTATGTCTGGATGTCTGTATGTCTGTATGTCTGTCTGTCTGTATGTCTGTATGTCTGTCTGTATGTCTGTCTGTATGTCTGTCTGTATGTCTGTCTGTATGTCTGTCTGTATGTCTGTCTGTATGTCTGTCTGTATGTCTGTCTGTATATCTGTCTGTATGTCTGTCTGTATGTCTGTCTGTATGTCTGTCTGTATGTCTGTCTGTATGTCTGTCTGTATGTCTGTCTGTATGTCTGTCTGTATGTCTGTCTGTCTGTATGTCTGTCTGTATGTCTGTCTGTATGTCTGTCTGTATGTCTGTCTGTATGTCTGTCTGTCTGTATGTCTGTCTGTATGTCTGTCTGTATGTCTGTCTGTATGTCTGTCTGTATGTCTGTCTGTATGTCTGTCTGTATGTCTGTCTGTATGTCTGTCTGTATGTCTGTCTGTATGTCTGTCTGTATGTCTGTCTGTATGTCTGTCTGTATGTCTGTCTGTATGTCTGTCTGTATGTCTGTCTGTATGTCTGTCTGTATGTCTGTCTGTATGTCTGTCTGTATGTCTGTCTGTATGTCTGTCTGTATGTCTGTCTGTATGTCTGTCTGTATGTCTGTCTGTATGTCTGTCTGTATGTCTGTCTGTATGTCTGTCTGTATGTCTGTCTGTATGTCTGTCTGTATGTCTGTCTGTATGTCTGTCTGTATGTCTGTCTGTATGTCTGTCTGTATGTCTGTCTGTATGTCTGTCTGTATGTCTGTCTGTATGTCTGTCTGTATGTCTGTCTGTATGTCTGTCTGTATGTCTGCCTGTATGTCTGTCTGTATGTCTGTCTGTATGTCTGTCTGTATGTCTGTCTGTATGTCTGTCTGTATGTCTGTCTGTATGTCTGTCTGTATGTCTGTCTGTATGTCTGTCTGTATGTCTGTCTGTATGTCTGTCTGTATGTCTGTCTGTATGTCTGTCTGTATGTCTGTCTGTATGTCTGTCTGTATGTCTGTCTGTATGTCTGTCTGTATGTCTGTCTGTATGTCTGTCTGTATGTCTGTCTGTATGTCTGTCTGTATGTCTGTCTGTATGTCTGTCTGTATGTCTGTCTGTATGTCTGTCTGTATGTCTGTCTGTATGTCTGTCTGTATGTCTGTCTGTATGTCTGTCTGTATGTCTGTCTGTATGTCTGTCTGTATGTCTGTCTGTATGTCTGTCTGTATGTCTGTCTGTATGTCTGTCTGTATGTCTGTCTGTATGTCTGTCTGTATGTCTGTCTGTATGTATGTCTGTCTGTATGTCTGTCTGTATGTCTGTCTGTATGTCTGTCTGTATGTCTGTCTGTATGTCTGTCTGTATGTCTGTCTGTATGTCTGTCTGTATGTCTGTCTGTATGTCTGTCTGTATGTCTGTCTGTATGTCTGTCTGTATGTCTGTCTGTATGTCTGTCTGTATGTCTGTCTGTATGTCTGTCTGTATGTCTGTATGTCTGTCTGTATGTCTGTCTGTATGTCTGTCTGAATGTCTGTCTGTATGTCTGTCTGTATGTCTGTCTGTATGTCTGTCTGTATGTCTGTCTGTATGTCTGTCTGTATGTCTGTCTGTATGTCTGTCTGTATGTCTGTCTGTATGTCTGTCTGTATGTCTGTATGTCTGTCTGTATGTCTGTCTGTATGTCTGTCTGTATGTCTGTCTGTATGTCTGTCTGTATGTCTGTCTGTATGTCTGTCTGTATGTCTGTCTGTATGTCTGTCTGTATGTCTGTCTGTATGTCTGTCTGTATGTCTGTCTGTATGTCTGTCTGTCTGTATGTCTGTCTGTATGTCTGTCTGTATGTCTGTCTGTATGTCTGTCTGTATGTCTGTCTGTATGTCTGTCTGTATGTCTGTCTGTATGTCTGTCTGTATGTCTGTCTGTATGTCTGTCTGTATGTCTGTCTGTATGTCTGTCTGTATGTCTGTCTGTATGTCTGTCTGTATGTCTGTCTGTATGTCTGTCTGTATGTCTGTCTGTATGTCTGTCTGTATGTCTGTCTGTATGTCTGTCTGTATGTCTGTCTGTATGTCTGTCTGTATGTCTGTCTGTATGTCTGTCTGTATGTCTGTCTGTATATCTGTCTGTATGTCTGTCTGTATGTCTGTCTGTATGTCTGTCTGTATGTCTGTCTGTATGTCTGTCTGTATGTCTGTCTGTATGTCTGTCTGTATGTCTGTCTGTATGTCTGTCTGTATGTCTGTCTGTATGTCTGTCTGTATGTCTGTCTGTATGTCTGTCTGTATGTCTGTCTGTATGTCTGTCTGTATGTCTGTCTGTATGTCTGTCTGTATGTCTGTCTGTATGTCTGTCTGTATGTCTGTCTGTATGTCTGTCTGTATGTCTGTCTGTATGTCTGTCTGTATGTCTGTCTGTATGTCTGTCTGTATGTCTGTCTGTATGTCTGTCTGTATGTCTGTCTGTATGTCTGTCTGTATGTCTGTCTGTATGTCTGTCTGTATGTCTGTCTGTATGTCTGTCTGTATGTCTGTCTGTATGTCTGTCTGTATGTCTGTCTGTATGTCTGTCTGTATGTCTGTCTGTATGTCTGTCTGTATGTCTGTCTGTATGTCTGTCTGTATGTCTGTCTGTATGTCTGTCTGTATGTCTGTCTGTATGTCTGTCTGTATGTCTGTCTGTATGTCTGTCTGTATGTCTGTCTGTATGTCTGTCTGTATGTCTGTCTGTATGTCTGTCTGTATGTCTGTCTGTATGTCTGTCTGTATGTCTGTCTGTATGTCTGTCTGTATGTCTGTCTGTATGTCTGTCTGTATGTCTGTCTGTATGTCTGTCTGTATGTCTGTCTGTATGTCTGTCTGTATGTCTGTCTGTATGTCTGTCTGTATGTCTGTCTGTATGTCTGTCTGTATGTCTGTCTGTATGTCTGTCTGTATGTCTGTCTGTATGTCTGTCTGTATGTCTGTCTGTATGTCTGTCTGTATGTCTGTCTGTATGTCTGTCTGTATGTCTGTCTGTATGTCTGTCTGTATGTCTGTCTGTATGTCTGTCTGTATGTCTGTCTGTATGTCTGTCTGTATGTCTGTCTGTATGTCTGTCTGTATGTCTGTCTGTATGTCTGTCTGTATGTCTGTCTGTATGTCTGTCTGTATGTCTGTCTGTATGTCTGTCTGTATGTCTGTCTGTATGTCTGTCTGTATGTCTGTCTGTATGTCTGTCTGTATGTCTGTCTGTATGTCTGTCTGTATGTCTGTCTGTATGTCTGTCTGTATGTCTGTCTGTATGTCTGTCTGTATGTCTGTCTGTATGTCTGTCTGTATGTCTGTCTGTATGTCTGTCTGTATGTCTGTCTGTATGTCTGTCTGTATGTCTGTCTGTATGTCTGTCTGTATGTCTGTCTGTCTGTATGTCTGTCTGTATGTCTGTCTGTATGTCTGTCTGTATGTCTGTCTGTATGTCTGTCTGTATGTCTGTCTGTATATCTGTCTGTATGTCTGTCTGTATGTCTGTCTGTATGTCTGTCTGTATGTCTGTCTGTATGTCTGTCTGTCTGTATGTCTGTCTGTCTGTATGTCTGTCTGTCTGTATGTCTGTCTGTATGTCTGTCTGTATGTCTGTCTGTATGTCTGTCTGTATGTCTGTCTGTATGTCTGTCTGTATGTCTGTCTGTATGTCTGTCTGTATGTCTGTCTGTATGTCTGTCTGTATGTCTGTCTGTATGTCTGTCTGTATGTCTATCTGTATGTCTGTCTGTATGTCTGTCTGTATGTCTGTCTGTATGTCTGTCTATATGTCTGTTTGTATGTCTGTCTGTATGTCTGTCTGTATGTCTGTCTGTATGTCTGTCTGTATGTCTGTCTGTCTGTATGTCTGTCTGTATGTCTGTCTGTATGTCTGTCTGTATGTCTGTCTGTATGTCTGTCTGTATGTCTGTCTGTATGTCTGTCTGTATGTCTGTCTGTATGTCTGTCTGTATGTCTGTCTGTATGTCTGTCTGTATGTCTGTGTGTATGTCTGTCTGTATGTCTGTCTGCATGTCTGTCTGTATGTCTGTCTGTATGTCTGTCTGTATGTCTGTCTGTATGTCTGTATGTCTGTCTATCTGTCTGTATGTCTGTCTGTATGTCTGTCTGTATGTCTGTCTGTATGTCTGTCTGTATGTCTGTCTGTATGTCTGTCTGTATGTCTGTCTGTATGTCTGTCTGTATGTCTGTCTGTATGTCTGTCTGTATGTCTGTCTGTATGTCTGTCTGTATGTCTGTCTGTATGTCTGTCTGTATGTCTGCTGTATGTCTGTCTGTATGTCTGTCTGTATGTCTGTCTGTATGTCTGTCTGTATGTCTGTCTGTATGTCTGTCTGTATGTCTGTCTGTATGTCTGTCTGTATGTCTGTCTGTATGTCTGTCTGTATGTCTGTCTGTATGTCTGTCTGTATGTCTGTCTGTATGTCTGTCTGTATGTCTGTCTGTATGTCTGTCTGTATGTCTGTCTGTATGTCTGTCTGTATGTCTGTCTGTATGTCTGTCTGTCTGTATGTCTGTCTGTATGTCTGTCTGTCTGTATGTCTGTCTGTATGTCTGTCTGTATGTCTGTCTGTATGTCTGTCTGTATGTCTGTCTGTATGTCTGTCTGTATGTCTGTCTGTATGTCTGTCTGTATGTCTGTCTGTATGTCTGTCTGTATGTCTGTCTATATGTCTGTCTGTATGTCTGTCTGTATGTCTGTCTGTATGTCTGTCTGTATGTCTGTCTGTATGTCTGTCTGTATGTCTGTCTGTATGTCTGTCTGTATGTCTGTCTGTATGTCTGTCTGTATGTCTGTCTGTATGTCTGTCTGTATGTCTGTCTGTATGTCTGTCTGTATGTCTGTCTGTATGTCTGTCTGTATGTCTGTCTGTATGTCTGTCTGTATGTCTGTCTGTATGTCTGTCTGTATGTCTGTCTGTATGTCTGTCTGTATGTCTGTCTGTATGTCTGTCTGTATGTCTGTCTGTATGTCTGTCTGTATGTCTGTCTGTATGTCTGTCTGTATGTCTGTCTGTATGTCTGTCTGTATGTCTGTCTGTATGTCTGTCTGTATGTCTGTCTGTATGTCTGTCTGTATGTCTGTCTGTATGTCTGTCTGTATGTCTGTCTGTATGTCTGTCTGTCTGTATGTCTGTCTGTATGTCTGTCTGTATGTCTGTCTGTATGTCTGTCTGTATGTCTGTCTGTATGTCTGTCTGTATGTCTGTCTGTATGTCTGTCTGTATGTCTGTCTGTATGTCTGTCTGTATGTCTGTCTGTATGTCTGTCTGTATGTCTGTCTGTATGTCTGTCTGTATGTCTGTCTGTATGTCTGTCTGTATGTCTGTCTGTATGTCTGTCTGTATGTCTGTCTGTATGTCTGTCTGTATGTCTGTCTGTATGTCTGTCTGTATGTCTGTCTGTATGTCTGTCTGTATGTCTGTCTGTATGTCTGTCTGTATGTCTGTCTGTATGTCTGTCTGTATGTCTGTCTGTATGTCTGTCTGTATGTCTGTCTGTATGTCTGTCTGTATGTCTGTCTGTCTGTCTGTATGTCTGTCTGTCTGTATGTCTGTCTGTATGTCTGTCTGTATGTCTGTCTGTATGTCTGTCTGTATGTCTGTCTGTATGTCTGTCTGTATGTCTGTCTGTATGTCTGTCTGTATGTCTGTCTGTATGTCTGTCTGTATGTCTGTCTGTATGTCTGTCTGTATGTCTGTCTGTATGTCTGTCTGTATGTCTGTCTGTATGTCTGTCTGTATGTCTGTCTGTATGTCTGTCTGTATGTCTGTCTGTATGTCTGTCTGTATGTCTGTCTGTATGTCTGTCTGTATGTCTGTCTGTATGTCTGTCTGTATGTCTGTCTGTATGTCTGTCTGTATGTCTGTCTGTATGTCTGTCTGTATGTCTGTCTGTATGTCTGTCTGTATGTCTGTCTGTATGTCTGTCTGTATGTCTGTCTGTCTGTATGTATGTCTGTCTGTATGTCTGTCTGTATGTCTGTCTGTATGTCTGTCTGTATGTCTGTCTGTATGTCTGTCTGTATGTCTGTCTGTATGTCTGTCTGTATGTCTGTCTGTATGTCTGTCTGTATGTCTGTCTGTATGTCTGTCTGTATATCTGTCTGTATGTCTGTCTGTATGTCTGTCTGTATGTCTGTCTGTATGTCTGTCTGTATGTCTGTCTGTATGTCTGTCTGTATGTCTGTCTGTATGTCTGTCTGTATGTCTGTATGTCTGTCTGTATGTCTGTCTGTATGTCTGTCTGTATGTCTGTCTGTCTGTATGTCTGTCTGTATGTCTGTCTGTATGTCTGTCTGTATGTCTGTCTGTATGTCTGTCTGTATGTCTGTCTGTATGTCTGTCTGTATGTCTGTCTGTATGTCTGTCTGTATGTCTGTCTGTATGTCTGTCTGTATGTCTGTCTGTATGTCTGTCTGTATGTCTGTCTGTATGTGTGTCTGTATGTGTGTCTGTATGTGTGTCTGTATGTCTGTCTGTATGTCTGTCTGTATGTCTGTCTGTATGTCTGTCTGTATGTCTGTCTGTATGTCTGTCTGTCTGTATGTCTGTCTGTATGTCTGTCTGTATGTCTGTCTGTATGTCTGTCTGTATGTCTGTCTGTATGTCTGTCTGTGTCTGTCTGTATGTCTGTCTGTATGTCTGTCTGTATGTCTGTCTGTATGTCTGTCTGTATGTCTGTCTGTATGTCTGTCTGTATGTCTGTCTGTATGTCTGTCTGTATGTCTGTCTGTATGTCTGTCTGTATGTCTGTCTGTATGTCTGTCTGTATGTCTGTCTGTATGTCTGTCTGTATGTCTATCTGTATGTCTGTCTGTATGTCTGTCTGTATGTCTGTCTGTATGTCTGTCTGTATGTCTGTCTGTATGTCTGTCTGTATGTCTGTCTGTATGTCTGTCTGTATGTCTGTCTGTATGTCTGTCTGTATGTCTGTCTGTATGTCTGTCTGTATGTCTGTCTGTATGTCTGTCTGTATGTCTGTCTGTATGTCTGTCTGTATGTCTGTCTGTATGTCTGTCTGTATGTCTGTCTGTATGTCTGTCTGTATGTCTGTCTGTATGTCTGTCTGTATGTCTGTCTGTATGTCTGTCTGTATGTCTGTCTGTATGTCTGTCTGTATGTCTGTCTGTATGTCTGTCTGTATGTCTGTCTGTATGTCTGTCTGTATGTCTGTCTGTATGTCTGTCTGTATGTCTGTCTGTATGTCTGTCTGTATGTCTGTCTGTATGTCTGTCTGTATGTGTGTCTGTATGTGTGTCTGTATGTCTGTCTGTATGTCTGTCTGTATGTCTGTCTGTATGTCTGTCTGTATGTCTGTCTGTATGTCTGTCTGTATGTCTGTCTGTCTGTATGTCTGTCTGTATGTCTGTCTGTATGTCTGTCTGTATGTCTGTATGTCTGTCTGTATGTCTGTCTGTATGTCTGTCTGTATGTCTGTCTGTATGTCTGTCTGTATGTCTGTCTGTATGTCTGTCTGTATGTCTGTCTGTATGTCTGTCTGTATGTCTGTCTGTCTGTATGTCTGTCTGTATGTCTGTATGTCTGTCTGTATGTCTGTCTGTATGTCTGTCTGTATGTCTGTCTGTATGTCTGTATGTCTGTCTGTATGTCTGTCTGTATGTCTGTCTGTATGTCTGTCTGTATGTCTGTCTGTCTGTATGTCTGTCTGTATGTCTGTCTGTATGTCTGTCTGTATGTCTGTCTGTATGTCTGTCTGTATGTCTGTCTGTATGTCTGTCTGTATGTCTGTCTGTATGTCTGTCTGTATGTCTGTCTGTATGTCTGTCTGTATGTCTGTCTGTATGTCTGTCTGTATGTCTGTCTGTATGTCTGTCTGTATGTCTGTCTGTATGTCTGTCTGTATGTCTGTCTGTATGTCTGTCTGTATGTCTGTCTGTATGTCTGTCTGTATGTCTGTCTGTATGTCTGTCTGTATGTCTGTCTGTATGTCTGTCTGTCTGTATGTCTGTCTGTATGTCTGTCTGTATGTCTGTCTGTATGTCTGTCTGTATGTCTGTCTGTATGTCTGTCTGTATGTCTGTCTGTATGTCTGTCTGTCTGTCTGTCTGTTTGTCTGTCTGTATGTCTGTCTGTATGTCTGTCTGTATGTCTGTCTGTATGTCTGTCTGTATGTCTGTCTGTATGTCTGTCTGTATGTCTGTCTGTATGTCTGTCTGTATGTCTGTCTGTATGTCTGTCTGTATGTCTGTCTGTATGTCTGTCTGTATGTCTGTCTGTATGTCTGTCTGTATGTCTGTCTGTATGTCTGTCTGTATGTCTGTCTGTATGTCTGTCTGTATGTCTGTCTGTATGTCTGTCTGTATGTCTGTCTGTATGTCTGTCTGTATGTCTGTCTGTATGTCTGTCTGTATGTCTGTCTGTATGTCTGTCTGTATGTCTGTCTGTATGTCTGTCTGTATGTCTGTCTGTATGTCTGTCTGTATGTCTGTCTGTATGTCTGTCTGTATGTCTGTCTGTATGTCTGTCTGTATGTCTGTCTGTATGTCTGTCTGTATGTCTGTCTGTATGTCTGTCTGTATGTCTGTCTGTATGTCTGTCTGTATGTCTGTCTGTATGTCTGTCTGTATGTCTGTCTGTATGTCTGTCTGTATGTCTGTCTGTATGTCTGTCTGTATGTCTGTCTGTATGTCTGTCTGTATGTCTGTCTGTATGTCTGTCTGTATGTCTGTCTGTATGTCTGTCTGTATGTCTGTCTGTATGTCTGTCTGTATGTCTGTCTGTATGTCTGTCTGTATGTCTGTCTGTATGTCTGTCTGTATGTCTGTCTGTATGTCTGTCTGTATGTCTGTCTGTATGTCTGTATGTCTGTCTGTATGTCTGTCTGTATGTCTGTCTGTATGTCTGCCTGTCTGTATGTCTGTCTGTATGTCTGTCTGTATGTCTGTCTGTATGTCTGTCTGTATGTCTGTCTGTATGTCTGTCTGTATGTCTGTCTGTCTGTCTGTATGTCTGTCTGTATGTCTGTCTGTATGTCTGTCTGTATGTCTGTCTGTATGTCTGTCTGTATGTCTGTCTGTATGTCTGTCTGTATGTCTGTCTGTATGTCTGTATGTCTGTCTGTATGTCTGTCTGTATGTCTGTCTGTATGTCTGTCTGTATGTCTGTCTGTATGTCTGTCTGTATGTCTGTCTGTCTGTATGTCTGTCTGTATGTCTGTCTGTATGTCTGTCTGTATGTCTGTCTGTATGTCTGTCTGTATGTCTGTCTGTATGTCTGTCTGTATGTCTGTCTGTATGTCTGTCTGTATGTCTGTCTGTATGTCTGTCTGTATGTCTGTCTGTATGTCTGTCTGTATGTCTGTCTGTATGTCTGTCTGTATGTCTGTCTGTATGTCTGTCTGTATGTCTGTCTGTATGTCTGTCTGTATGTCTGTCTGTATGTCTGTCTGTATGTCTGTCTGTATGTCTGTCTGTATGTCTGTCTGTATGTCTGTCTGTATGTCTGTCTGTATGTCTGTCTGTATGTCTGTCTGTATGTCTGTCTGTATGTCTGTCTGTATGTCTGTCTGTATGTCTGTCTGTATGTCTGTCTGTATGTCTGTCTGTATGTCTGTCTGTATGTCTGTCTGTATGTCTGTCTGTATGTCTGTCTGTATGTCTGTCTGTATGTCTGTCTGTATGTCTGTCTGTATGTCTGTCTGTATGTCTGTCTGTATGTCTGTCTGTATGTCTGTCTGTATGTCTGTCTGTATGTCTGTCTGTATGTCTGTCTGTATGTCTGTCTGTATGTCTGTCTGTATGTCTGTCTGTATATCTGTCTGTATGTCTGTCTGTATGTCTGTATGTCTGTATGTATGTATGTCTGTATGTATGTCTGTCTGTATGTCTGTATGTCTGTATGTCTGTATGTCTGTATGTCTGTATGTCTGTATGTCTGTATGTCTGTATGTCTGTATGTCTGTATGTCTGTATGTCTGTATGTCTGTATGTCTGTATGTCTGTATGTCTGTATGTCTGTATGTCTGTATGTCTGTATGTCTGTATGTCTGTATGTCTGTATGTCTGTATGTCTGTATGTCTGTATGTCTGTATGTCTGTATGTCTGTATGTCTGTATGTCTGTATGTCTGTATGTCTGTATGTCTGTATGTCTGTATGTCTGTATGTCTGTATGTCTGTATGTCTGTATGTCTGTATGTCTGTATGTCTGTATGTCTGTATGTCTGTATGTCTGTATGTCTGTATGTCTGTATGTCTGTATGTCTGTATGTCTGTATGTCTGTATGTCTGTATGTCTGTATGTCTGTATGTCTGTATGTCTGTATGTCTGTATGTCTGTATGTCTGTATGTCTGTATGTCTGTATGTCTGTATGTCTGTATGTCTGTATGCCTGTATGTCTGTATGTCTGTATGTCTGTATGTCTGTATGTCTGTATGTCTGTATGTCTGTATGTCTGTATGTCTGTATGTCTGTATGTCTGTATGTCTGTATGTCTGTATGTCTGTATGTCTGTATGTCTGTATGTCTGTATGTCTGTATGTCTGTATGTCTGTATGTCTGTATGTCTGTATGTCTGTATGTCTGTATGTCTGTATGTCTGTATGTCTGTATGTCTGTATGTCTGTATGTCTGTATGTCTGTATGTCTGTATGTCTGTATGTCTGTATGTCTGTATGTCTGTATGTCTGTATGTCTGTATGTCTGTATGTCTGTATGTCTGTATGTCTGTATGTCTGTATGTCTGTATGTCTGTATGTCTGTATGTCTGTATGTCTGTATGTCTGTATGTCTGTATGTCTGTATGTCTGTATGTCTGTATGTCTGTATGTCTGTATGTCTGTATGTCTGTATGTCTGTATGTCTGTATGTCTGTATGTCTGTATGTCTGTATGTCTGTATGTCTGTATGTCTGTATGTCTGTATGTCTGTATGTCTGTATGTCTGTATGTCTGTATGTCTGTATGTCTGTATGTCTGTATGTCTGTATGTCTGTATGTCTGTATGTCTGTATGTCTGTATGTCTGTATGTCTGTATGTCTGTATGTCTGTATGTCTGTATGTCTGTATGTCTGTATGTCTGTATGTCTGTATGTCTGTATGTCTGTATGTCTGTATGTCTGTATGTCTGTATGTCTGTATGTCTGTATGTCTGTATGTCTGTATGTCTGTATGTCTGTATGTCTGTATGTCTGTATGTCTGTATGTCTGTATGTCTGTATGTCTGTATGTCTGTATGTCTGTATGTCTGTATGTCTGTATGTCTGTATGTCTGTATGTCTGTATGTCTGTATGTCTGTATGTCTGTATGTCTGTATGTCTGTATGTCTGTATGTCTGTATGTCTGTATGTCTGTATGTCTGTATGTCTGTATGTCTGTATGTCTGTATGTCTGTATGTCTGTATGTCTGTATGTCTGTATGTCTGTATGTCTGTATGTCTGTATGTCTGTATGTCTGTATGTCTGTATGTCTGTATGTCTGTATGTCTGTATGTCTGTATGTCTGTATGTCTGTATGTCTGTATGTCTGTATGTCTGTATGTCTGTATGTCTGTATGTCTGTATGTCTGTATGTCTGTATGTCTGTATGTCTGTATGTCTGTATGTCTGTATGTCTGTATGTCTGTATGTCTGTATGTCTGTATGTCTGTATGTCTGTATGTCTGTATGTCTGTATGTCTGTATGTCTGTATGTCTGTATGTCTGTATGTCTGTAGGTCTGTATGTCTGTATGTCTGTATGTCTGTATGTCTGTATGTCTGTATGTCTGTATGTCTGTATGTCTGTATGTCTGTATGTCTGTATGTCTGTATGTCTGTATGTCTGAATGTCTGTATGTCTGTATGTCTGTATGTCTGTATGTCTGTATCTCTGTATGTCTGTATGTCTGTATGTCTGTATGTCTGTATGTCTGTATGTCTGTATGTCTGTATGTCTGTATGTCTGTATGTCTGTATGTCTGTATGTCTGTATGTCTGTATGTCTGTATGTCTGTATGTCTGTATGTCTGTATGTCTGTATGTCTGTATGTCTGTATGTCTGTATGTCTGTATGTCTGTATGTCTGTATGTCTGTATGTCTGTATGTCTGTATGTCTGTATGTCTGTATGTCTGTATGTCTGTATGTCTGTATGTCTGTATGTCTGTATGTCTGTATGTCTGTATGTCTGTATGTCTGTCTGTATGTCTGTCTGTATGTCTGTCTGTATCGACCAACGCGCATAACTCAAAAACTGCTTGCCCGATTTCAATAAAATTTGGTACCTAGACTGGGCCTTGGGTCGAGATGGTCCCATTTAAAAATGAACAAAATCCACCGAACACAAGCCAAGTAAAAGGGTGGGGGTAGATTTCAAAAATTAGAGTTTATGTGAAAATATGGCGTGTATGATATCAAACGAAAGGTAATTGAGTGTGGAGTTAAACAAAATAAATTTTAGTTTAAAAAAAAAGGGTGGGGATAGATTTCAAAAATTTGAGTTTAAGTCAAAATATGGCTTGTGTGGTATCAAACGAGAGGTGATTTAGTCTAGAGTTGAATAACATATATTACAGTTTTTAGTTATATTAGCTCACACGTACGCTATAACTATAGTACCTAGTGTGAGCTTAGGGGCCCATATATTGGCAGAGTATTTTTTAAGTCTATACAATGTTTTTTCAAAAAATCTAAATTTTCCTCCTTTTTTGTTGTTTGTCTGGAACGACTCTGTTGCTTCACTCACCAATGTCATACACATTCGATACAAGAGTGTATTTATGGAAGGGGTGGGGGGAAATGTAAGCAAGAGCATCTGTCCCCCCTTTGTTATCAGGGAACCCCTAGGCCTGTCGTAAATAGCGACTAAAGGGACCTCGACCCATTGGTAAAAGGATAGTCTGGTAAAGGACAAGCTTTGACCAGTATGTTAACAAAAAAAATAAAAAACTGGTAACCTTTGAGATCAAACGGGATAACATCTATGGTAAAGGGGGTGGGTTAATCTTAATTATCTGAATGGATTGGGTGACCTGGGGCCATTTAGGAAATCACCACATGAGACGGACCTATTTGGAACTAGCAGCTAGTGCAGGCACATTGTGGCTCTGTCTTGTCTTGATCTTTTTTTGGCTAATCCTCTCTTGAGGAAATAAGCCAGCTCTCTCCGGTAGACCCCAAGATAGTCTGACTCTAGGTCACTTGAAGTCTGTTTTCTGCTCTAGTTATGTCCATTTTTCTGCTCTTTATTTGAAGTGACTTCTTGTTCCCTTTCTTTTTTCCCGTTTTCTTTCTTCTTTCTATCTTCTTTTATTCTTTCTTCACACACTATTTTCGATTTTTTCCTTCCCAATATTTTGTTTTATTTCCATTCATTTATTATTCATCTTTTTTCTTTAAATTTACTTAATTTTTCTTTTTTTTTTTAGTTTTGGATAGGTGGGAGCGTTAGTCATAGTTACAACATAAATTTACGTCTCACAAACAAAATACATCAAAAAACGGAAATTGAACTATCAATGGGGGGTAAAAATAATTAAAAAAAGGGGGGCACTTACTACCGTAAGTATCTAGGATATCAGGGGTACTTATCGATCTCTCCCGACTATATCGTCCTTATCTACCGTTTAAACTAACTTACTTCAATGATTTTGATTTTAAAGTTTAATTTGATTATGTCTTATATATTTTGTTATTAGGGATATTATTTAATTATGGCACCAGTCTAAGTAAATTGAACGATACACATCTCCCAACAAAAAATCAATTTTATGATCAACTGAAGGAAGAACATATAAGTGATGACGAGTATGATCGGGCAAAAAAGGTTTGGGGAGTGTTTAATTGTAAAACGTTAGGTGATTACTCCGATCTTTATTTAGAAACTGATGTAGTTCTCCTTTGTGATATTTTCGAAGTAATTTACTCTTCCATCACTATCATTTGATGCTATGTTAAAATTAACTCAAATAGAATTGGAACTGCTTACTGATTTAGATATGATTCATTTTTTTAAAAAGAGGATAAGGGGTAATACACATCTCCCAACAAAACATAAGTCAATGAAGTCAAAGAATGCATACTGCAACAAAAAATATCTTCCTGATTACGACCCAAGTAAGCCATCATCCTACATAATGTACTTAGATGCCATAAATCTGTATGGACATAGTATCTCACAACCACTACCAACCAAAGGTTTTAGGTGGCTTTCTAGTCAAGAGATATTAGCTTTAAATATTTGTGATATACCTGCTGATAATGACCTTGGATATCCCGAAGAAGTGCATGATAAACACTCAGATTTTCCATTTTTGTTGAGAATATCATACCACCTGAATCTGGCTCTAAAACCCATAAACTAATTCCTAACCTAAATGATAAAAAGAAATACATTGTACATTACAGAACCCTTAAGCAGGCTGTAGAAAATGGCTTAGTAGTTAAGAAAACACATAGAATATTAGAATTTCGGCATCACCTTGGCTCAAAAAATATATAGACACAAATCAGAAATACGCAATAAAAGCAACAGCTGTTTTTATGGAGATTTATACAAATTATTCAACAACGCTGTATTTGGGAAAACAATGGAAAATGTCGAGAAACATAACGATATAAAGCTTGTAACTAGTTGGGAAAATCAGTTAAGAAGAGAGGGAGCACGATCATTAATTGGCAGACCTAATTACAAAAACTGTACAATATTTACAGAGGATTTTGTTGCAATTCAAATGCATAAAGTAAAAATACACTACGATAACCCAATATATTTAGGTTTTTGCATTCTGGATGTTTCAAAAACAGTCATGTATGATTTTTTTAACAATTTTATTAAAAAAGAATATGGAGATAATGCTACAATGATGTACACAGATACAGATTCCCAAATATTAAAGATATATACAGATGATTTTTATAAATTCATATCAGAAAACCCCAACAAGTTTGATACTTCCAGCTTTAGCGAAAATAATCCATACAATATAAAAAATATCCAATTATCTTAGGTAGAATGAAAGATGAATTTAAGGGGGATCCAATTAAGACTTTTTTAGGAACTGGTACCAAGGCTTCTTGTGTAGTTTCCACTAGTAAAGAACTCAAAAAATCAAAGAGTATAAAGAAATATGCCACAGAAACATTTATCTGTTGACGAATATTTAAAAATTGTAAAGGAAGGTGGCATGCTATTTAGGAAAATGAAGAACTTTAAAACAAACATGCATACGTTATATTGTCACGAATAGGGGGACCTGGGGCTGGCTACAGGTATTGCCCGGTCGTTAATTACCAGCCACTACCTTACAACCCCAATACTATTCGTTATTAACAATTGTTTAAATGATACCGCGCCAGTCGAATTGATCTAACGGAGTTATTTCGATTCGAGCCGACGGAGATCTTTGTTTAAAAACTAAGGGATGCAGATTAAATAACACCTGTAGGGGGTTAAAAGATGTATTATAAATACTAAGAACCGGTAACTGATACAACAAAAGTTGGCGAGTTGGCTATGGGGGCGACACCCTGACTTACCTGAAAACAACAGGATTTGCTGCCGGCTGGTTATCTAGGAACCCCAGTTCACGCCCAAATTATCGTCAGTCGATTACATCACTCGATGTGGCCGCCCGTACTCACCCGGTCTTAACGTTCGTTATAGGGAAAAAAGTCCGGAAATATGCATTGTCCGCCTATTTATAAACTATTTCTGCCAAATTGCAATAATAGTTATTGACGTCAATCGATTTATATCGACTTATAGGTTGTCCCAAAAAGTTAATAAATATAATAATAATAATTATTAAGTTCCTTTTTAATTATTTGGGAAATATTGGTTTGACGTTATGTTAAGCGCCCTTCGTGACAATATACTGAAACTATCAATAAAGTAGCTCTATCATATCATGGCGATAAAAGGTATATCATATCAGGTACAACACATACACTACCTTGGGGGCATTCTGATATCAAACACTATGATGTTTTAAGGGATTTAAGTGCTTTACGGAGGAATGAATTTCGGCCATTAGAGATAGATTTAACTAATCAAATAGATCTAAGTAATTAGTGTTTAGTTTATAAGTAATTAGTGTTTAGTTTATAAGTAATTAGTGTTTAGTATTATGATGTTTATACATAATTTGAGCTAATTTTCATTAGTTGCTTTTTTTAAATGTTATATAATATTTCAAAATTCATATGAATAAATACAACCGAATTAAGTTTTACTTCCACCAATTAATTATGCTGCGTTATTGGTATACATATTAGTATAGATTTATTTTTTGATTTTGAAATTCAGTTTATATAACCATATTTTACTTGATGCATCACAAATTGTCTTTTTTATTATTATTTCTGATTTACTATATAAGCTAAAAAAAATAAGGGAGTATCTCGTTTTCTATATTAATTTCTTGGTTGATTTAAGGATAAACTACACCAAATTACCTTACAAACTAAATGACAAAGAAATGCCAACATTAGCTTATATAGTAAGAAAATAAATAAGTGGTTTAAAATGTTGCGAGGTTTTTATAAAAATAAAAAATAGACTTAAAATTTTAGCTTATTTTCAATACAATTTTATTATTCATAATTAAATTATAATTGGCATACAAGAGATCATTTACATTTGAGAAAAAAGAAAACAATTATTTTATACTTATTCTAACCCTTGGTTACAGTACCATTTAAAATATTATAAGAAATTAATGAATCATGACTAAGTAAAGCACACACTCTTACATTATTTGGAAATTTAGATTTTCTTGTGTTAAATTCCACTTTAATATCCAGTGTAGAAGTTTTTGAATCTTGTTAATGTGAAGCATCGACAACAATTAATGGGTTTTTAATGAAACTATCTAAATCAAGCATTGGTTCGTATATGTTTTACCATAGTAACTGTTTTGAAAAAATAATATTTTTGAAAAATCGAGGCTTTACCTCTCATAGGGAAAAACTACAGAATTAATATATAATATAATATCAGCCAAATCAGCAGAGATAAATTCTGTGGCATCTTTGTCTCTGGCATTTCAATTTTCAGTCCTTTGAAATTCAATAATAATGTATCGTGGTTTTTCCAAATTCGTACTACTTCTTACTGTCCATGTATCAGAAGCTGTGCTCCGAAGAAGAGGCACTTCATACAGGTCCCACATGCGATAGGCGGCTTTGATATTAGATAGTTTAAGTTATGCTACGTATTTTTACGTAAAACTGCATGTTAAGCGCTCTACCTTTTGTTCCAAATTTGAGTTTAAGTTGAATGTTTTTACGTTACTATAACAAGTCTACTAATAGCAGAGAATATGGAATTCGGCACTGTGATTTTTTGATGTTACAATTTTGTTTTTTGTCTTTTCAACTACAGTAGGAATATATTTGCAAAGAATCGTTTGTACTGGAAGCGGAAATTATCGTCTAGGCCTCATTTTTCGATCGATGAGATTTGACAGTTACGCAAGCGCAAATCGTCACACCATCGTCAAGATCACGTTAGGAGCTTACGTATTTACGTTAGCTTAAGGCAGTGTGCGGCCACCTTAGTGTTACCAAAGAATAGAATTGGTTGATTGACCGATCGAAAAATGAGGCCTAGACGATAATTTCCGCTTCCAGTACAAACGATTCTTTGCAAATATATTCCTACTGTAGTTGAAAAGACAAAAAACAAAATTGTAACATCAAAAAATCACAGTGCCGAATTCCATATTCTCTGCTATTAGTAGACTTGTTATAGTACCGGGCAATACCTGTAGCCAGCCCCAGGTCCCCCTATTCGTGACAATATAACGTATGCATGTTTGTTTTAAAGTTCTTCATTTTCCTAAATAGCATGCCACCTTCCTTTACAATTTTTAAATATTCGTCAACAGATAAATGTTTCTGTGACATATTTCTTTATACTCTTTGATTTTTTGAGTTCTTTACTAGTGGAAACTACACAAGAAGCCTTGGTACCAGTTCCTACAAAAGTCTTAATTGGATCCCCCTTAAATTCATCTTTCATTCTACCTAAGATAATTGGATATTTTTTATATTGTATGGATTATTTTCGCTAAAGCTGGAAGTATCAAACTTGTTGGGGTTTTCTGATATGAATTTATAAAAATCATCTGTATATATCTTTAATATTTGGGAATCTGTATCTGTGTACATCATTGTAGCATTATCTCCATATTCTTTTTTAATAAAATTGTTTAAAAAATCATACATGACTGTTTTTGAAACATTCAGAATGCAAAAACCTAAATATATTGGGTTATCGTAGTGTATTTTTACTTTATGCATTTGAATTGCAACAGGATCCTCTGTAAATATTGTACAGTTTTTGTAATTAGGTCTGCCAATTAATGATCGTGCTCCCTCTCTTCTTAACTGATTTTCCCAACTAGTTACAAGCTTTATATCGTTATGTTTCTCGACATTTTCCATTGTTTTCCCAAATACAGCGTTGTTGAATAATTTGTATAAATCTCCATAAAAACAGCTGTTGCTTTTATTGCGTATTTCTGATTTGTGTCTATATATTTTTTGAGCCAAGGTGATGCCGAAATTCTAATATTCTATGTGTTTTCTTAACTACTAAGCCATTTTCTACAGCCTGCTTAAGGGTTCTGTAATGTACAATGTATTTCTTTTTATCATTTAGGTTAGGAATTAGTTTATGGGTTTTAGAGCCAGATTCAGGTGGTATGATATTCTCAACAAAAATGGAAAATCTGAGTGTTTATCATGCACTTCTTCGGGATATCCAAGGTCATTATTAGCAGGTATATCACAAATATTTAAAGCTAATATCTCTTGACTAGAAAGCCACCTAAAACCTTTGGTTGGTAGTGGTTGTGAGATACTATGTCCATACAGATTTATGGCATCTAAGTACATTATGTAGGATGATGGCTTACTTGGGTCGTAATCAGGAAGATATTTTTTGTTGCAGTATGCATTCTTTGACTTCATTGACTTGTGTTTTGTTGGGAGATGTGTATTAACCCTTATCCTCTTTTTAAAAAAATGAATCATATCTAAATCAGTAAGCAGTTCCAATTCTATTTGAGTTAATTTTAGCATAGCATCAAATGATAGTGATGGAAGAGTAAAATACTTCGAAAATATCACAAAGTAGAACTACATCAGTTTCTAAATAAAGATCGGAGTAATCAACTAACGTTTTACAATTAAACACTCCCCAAACCTTTTTTGCCCGATCATACTCGTCATCAACTTCCTTCAGTTGATCATAAAATCAACTTCCTTCAGTTGATCATAAAATTGATTTTTTGTTGGGAGATGTGTATCGTTCAATTTACTTAGACTGGTGCCATAGCTGTATGGAAATACCCCTTTTTATCTCATTAAGTTAAATTCTTGCATGCCATTAAAATGTTTTCGTGTCTCTTGAAACATATTTATATCTAATCCTTTACTAAGATCATCTAAGGAATCGGCTAAAAATTTATAACTATCTAAAAATCTTAGTTGTAAATATTTTTTTATAGTTTTTCCAGTGGTATCTGTGTAATCGTGTATATAAATTGATTTAGTAAAGGATATGTACTTTTCTTTATTTTTGGCTATAACATCAATTTTATCACCATGTGATGCTAGTTCCTTCCGCTTAAATTATGGAAAATTATTGGTACAAATCTTGGTATTTGATATTGTAAATTACATGTTAAATGAGTGGCAAGAAATCGTTTTTCCCCGTTATATGGTAATGATCGGTTACTTTTTTATTTGCTGGCATGAATGGCTTTTGACATATACCGCATCTGGTTGCGGATTCTTTCAACCTTTTTTCGTCACTAGTTAGGGGGCTCATTGGCTTAATATCTTTTAAATATTTATTGTACATCTCCCTTAGATCACTCTCGATTCTCCCAATGAACTCTTCTGCTGCATTTTGACCAGGATAGAGCTTAAACTTTGTCACTGAATCGTCAAATGAACATTATTATATACGAAAATACATACAGTTTGTGAATTATGTTTTTTATTGTATATGGTGTATTGGGATCTGGCTCACATGTTTCTATTGGCTGCAGAACGGACTTAAAATCAGTGTACACTACAAAGGTACTTTGTTGCTTCTCATAGTTTTCAAATTTTAAAGTGTTCCCCATAACAGCCCTATCAACTTTGTCAAGTTTGAAATCAGTGGAAGGTGTGGTTGCATAAACCTTTCCACAGTCATATTGTTGATGATGTAGTAAGTTATTTGGGGTGCTAAAGCGAACTAAGCAACCATCACAGAAATATAACTTTCCATGGAAAGATGTTAATTGATTTCGAACCAAACGTGGCAAATCTTTTATCCAGCAATAGTGAACAATATGATAAGTCTTGACATGTGTGGTTCTAGTCAGTATTTTTACATCCTTCAAACAATAATAATAAATTAACATGATAGAGAAGTTTGCGATTTGAATAGTATAACGGTCCAACTACTTCATACTTTACTTGATTATTTTCAAAATTTGATTCTAGTCCATAAACATTAACTGATATATTATTTAAATTTTCAAATTTCTCAATGTCTTTTATCTTAAATGGAAAATCAATACCAGTCAGATTTAGCACAGTCGATTAATGTGGATAAGATGAGGTTCTATCTAAATGTTGCTCTGCTGGATGTAAGGCCGATGTAATAGCCCAAGCAAAGCAGGCGTTATCTTGATTTTTGATATTAACCACCGCTTTTTTCAACTCAATGGATTTTGGTAGTTTGATGTAGGAACTTCCTCCTAGTAGTGTGTATTTGTTGACATTTACTTCCAAATACATAATTTTCTGTAGCGCCCAACCTGCAACAAAAGACAAAAGATTAATTTATTGGACTCAAGATTTTAAATTATGTTTCTTGTCTTTAGTCTTTGAGATCGTAAAATCACTAAAGTATGCTGTATACATATTTAGATAGATAGTGTGTAACAAGGAAAACAAAATAGACATTTTTGGATATAAAATATAAAAAACATAAAATATATTGAGACATGTCGACTTTAATTAACCTTTTGGCTTGATTTTATTGTTTGAGAAAAAAACTCGTTCGTTATTTAAATCGGGAAAGTGGGCCAAGTGCTTTGTTTTATATATAGTTGTCGAGCTTATATTTTTGAAAATTTTGTATTCGCTCACACTACTACTATACTATTGTAGTGTGAGCTATGGTGATCCTAATTTTTTCGAGAAAGAAAAAGTTGTTTTGATTTCAAGATTTCAAGATTGCAAAAACTCAGATTTGGAGTCAAAACATGGCTTTGATGGTATCAAACAATAGGTAATTGAGTTTTTAGTTGAATAAAATACATTTTAGTTTAAAGAAAAAAAAGGGGTGGGTAGATTTCAAAAGCTAGAGTTTAGTGAAAATATGGCGTGTGTGATATCAAACGAAAGATAATTGAGTCTGGAGTTAAACAAAAAACATTTTAGATTTTAAAAAAAGGGTAGGGGCAGATTTCAAAAATTAGAGCTTTGTGAAAATATGGCGTGTGTGATATCAAAGGTAAGGTAATTAAATCTGTAGTTGAATAAAATATATTTTAATTTAAAAAAAGGGGGTTGGGGTAGATTTAAAAACCTTAGATTTTAATTCAAAACATGGCTTGTGTGGTATCAAACGAAAGGTAATTGAGTCTGCAGTTAAACAAAATACATTTTAGTTAAAAAAAGTGTGAAGGTAGATTTCAAAAATTAGAGTTTATGTGAAAATATAGCTTGTTTAATATCAAACAAAGGGTAATTGAGTCTGTGGTTAAATAAAATACATTTTAGTTTGAAGAAACAAAAAGGTGGGGGTAGATTTCAAAAACTTAGATTTTAAGTCAAAACAAGGCTTGTGTGGTATCAAGCAAATGGTAATTGAGTCTAGAGTTGAATAAAATATATAATATTTGCAGAGCCTTAGGCCAAAATTTATTATTTTTAGTTACTTAGCATTGGGTTTACACAAGGCATTTTTTCGTTGATTTGGTGTAAAACTAATTAAAGTGATTTGGGTTTTATGGCAAAAAAATATTACTCATTTTACGACCAAACTCGTGAATTATTCTTAATTATAAAAAGCGTTTAATAGGCATTTTTACAATGATTTTGTCTAAAATGGATTAAAGCGATTTGGTGTTAATTATTCACTTTTAAGCCAAACTTATGATGATTATTAATAGTTGTAATGAGTACCTACTTTATTTGACTGACTAAAATGCTAAGAAATAAAATAATCTTTACCTGAATCACGTTCCATAAATTCTGAAGCCTGTGATACCATTTTGTCCACAAAAGTTTCATAAATAGTTGATAAGTTTGAACCCATACAAATAACTTCGTTCGCTGTAATAAATGACTTAGTTGCAATAACCTCCTTCGTGGGATGAATAAATTGTGCAACTTTAACAGCACAATGACCATTAACACATCGCTGAACAAAAGATAGCACCTTGGATTTGATCTGAGTAAAATATGTCTTGTAATCACTTCCTGAATTTGCGCAACTTACTCTATAGCTGGCAATCTTTGATTGAAAGGCACTTCTTATCAATTGTACGTCGTCACTAAACTTCACACATGCATTATTTCTGTGTTGCAATGTTTGCTGGTACCTGCACATTGCATTCTGCAGACTGTAGTGTGTGACTTTCTTGTTGATTATTTGCATTATTGATGGTAGCAATACATATTTCTTTAGAGGCTGGCTCTTCATTTGCATTATCTATCATTTTGCATACTGTTTTGAGGTATCTTAGCATACTATCTCTTCTACTAAATGTTTTGGAGCACTGAGGACACGAAAGCATTTTAAATCTTATGCACAAACTTTACGTCACAAAGAACTTTAAGTTAAAAAAAAACTTTACCCAACAATGTTTTAGCGCGCGGTTAATTGGAAAATAAAACCAAAATCGTAGGGCAACAGGCCGTCACTAAAGAAGATCCTACTTGTAGCATGGCTTTATATAACACCCCCCACTCTTTTACAATATATGTGGTGTGGACTTAAACTTGTCTTGACTTGTCGGTTGAAAAATATAGGCTCAAGGACATTCATTGTCGAAGTCAATAATACCTTTTGCAGCTGCATACAAAGAATAATGAATGAGCACCTGGTGTAATTAGTAACAAAAGCATGCAATCTTTACTTAAACTTGTCTTGACTTGTTGGGTAATAAATTTGGACTCAAGACCATTCATTGTCGAGGTCAATATAACACCCTTTGTTGTGAAATATAAACAAGTTTGGCTCATTAATGTGTATTGAATGGCCGGCTTTGAAGTATTGATTTTAGCTCAAGCCCATTCTCAGGGTAAAAAAAAGACCACCCGCCTTGTTGTTCACCTCCACATACAAAAGACAAAGACCCACTCACACCTGCACACAAAAGATACAGACACACATACATTTACATTATCATATCAAAGTTAAAAGACCACCAACAGTGTTCGCGTCTGTACACAAAAGATAATGGCCCACGCTATTCAGCTATTGTCAAAAAGACAAAGACTCACTAGCACCTGCACATAAAAAACAAAAGCTCACATAACTGTACATTATAATATCAATGTCAAAAAAACACTTACACTATTGGCCTATGCTCTAATAACCCCGTCCAATCTCCTCCTCATACAAAATTACCTTAATACTATTGGTCTATGCTTAAAAAACTAGTCGCACTATTCGACTATTGTCAAAAAAAACAAAAGCTCACATAACTGCAAATTGTAATATCAGTCAAAAAGGCACTCGTACTATTCGGCTTTGCTCTATAAATGTACCCACACTATTAAGCTATTGTTAAAAAGACACCTGCATACAAAAGAACAATAGAACAATAGGATTTCTCGAAATCTCACCACATTTTGGTCCAGAACGTATATATATCCACTACTTATGGTTTTAAAGATATCGCAATTTTTGTAAAAATTAGTGTTATTTGTGCTAAAATTTTTAAATGTTTTTGATTTATTTTCTCTTAATCTCAAAAACGATAAAACCTAAAAAAATTCAAACTCTTTTTAAACAATATTTTGAGCTTTACTTATGAAGATAGCAGTTCAAAAAATTTTAAAAAGCTAAAGGGCAACATTTTTCTCGATCGAGTATTTTGGACTCCAACACAGTTTTTGTAAAATCCTCAAAACTCAAAAATTTTAAACGAAATTTGGAAACCAACTATTTAGTTGCCAAACACCTCATTAGGTCTATAAATGTGCAAAATTTGATGTAAATCGGTCACATGTTTTTTTTTTGATTTGACAGAAAAATAACAGATTTTGTGATCCACAGATGTATATTTTTGCAAAATTTCAAAGTCATAAAATAATTGCCTTAAAAAGTACTTTTTAACGGTTTTTCCCATTTTCCCCTACCTACTTAATATTTTTCAATTATTTCAAAAATTAACATTTGGGTCGTTCTAGACTCTAGAGTATACCGCCGCGAGTATTGTTGTAAGCTGGATAGGTGTGGCGGAGACGTACGTGTGGGTAAGCAAATTCGTCTGCCCGTGCTCGCCCTGACTTGGGAACATAAGATGCAAGCATGATCTTGGCATCACTGGAGGCGAGGTAAAGGGAGCGGTAAACTCCTCCTTTTTGACAATTTTTATTTACCTCGTCCCACACGTATGCCCCGCAGATGTTTCTCAAATGTCCATTTTTCGTCGCCTTAAAACATATTCGAGATATTCAAGTGTTCCGCCACTTAAAAAAAATAAGCCGAAAATAAACTAAAATCATATTATCTGAGGGCACGGCAGTGCCCGGCCAAGTTTGCGGTAGAAGACTGATAGAAATTATGACCAAACCCTTGGAAAAAATCAAAAACCTCAAAATTCTAATTTACTCCCCTTCCCTATACATGTATGTAAAAGTAACATTGCCCACTTATAGAAGCGCTAGAGCGCTGAGCTTTGTTAGACTGATAGGAAATATGATAAAACTATAGAAAAAAATTTATAAAACTTCAACATTTTAATTTGCTTCCCTCCCCTATAAATGTAAAGTTATGTGAAAGTGACATCGCCCACTTCCAGAAACGCTAGAAAGCCGAGCTTTGGATGGTCGATATAAAACTATAGAAAAACATTTAAAAAAAATTAACTTCCTTCCCCTATAAACGTACATTTACGTAAAAGTAACATTGCCTACTTCCAGAAACACTGGAGAGCTGAGTTTCGAAAGGCTGGTAGGAACTATGATAAAACCATAGAAAAAAAACTAAAAAACCTCAAAAACTTTAATAAGGCATTACAAATCCTTTAAAAAAAGAGTGAGATCATAACAAAAATATTTCATGTAAAAAAAGCCAATTACGCGAAAATGGTATTCCGTAAAAAGAAATGAAAAAGTAAAGCCAAGTTCTCTAATACAAATTTCAAAATGAAAGGTTTTTACTAGTTTGGAAATGTTTTCCTAAACTTGGCTATTACGGCTGTAAATGAACATTTCCAAACTAGAACCTTTCATTTTTAAATTTGTATTAGAAAACTTTGCATTACTTTTATCTCAATTCTTTTATGAAATGTTTTTGTTATGATAATATATTCTTTTAAAATTATACTAATAGTAATATCAGGCATAAACTAAAAATATATTATCTCGTAATCACATTTGAATATTCCCAAAACAAAACTAAACGTATGTACTCTAATATTTATTTTAGAATTGGTATTGTTAGCTCCCGCTAAATTTCTCGGTTGTTTATATATTTTTAAAACCACACAATTGTATGAAGGGCAGAGTGCATTTCGCGCATTTGGACATGCGCACCAACAACCGGTGAGATCCTTTGTCAAGCGCCTCGAGAAATGACGTGTTAATTTCGTTCTCCAACTATTTTCAAATATCTACACCTGAAAGTACTCGATTTTAGTGTACTGAAGCATAGAAAAGAAACTTCAGCCCTTCAGCTACGTGGTGACATCATTAGATCCAATCAGGGGCCCCTTAGAACGTGGATAAAGTGGCTGCAAACTGGTGAGTGCATTTGTATCTGATTGCCGTTGTGTGGTTCCAACAATTAACCTATGGACCTTCTTAATTATTTCGTAATTCATATCAATATATTTATGTTTGCTCGCGCTTCATTTAATTAAATTATATACAGTCCATTGCATTTATCGTTTTTCTTACTGCGGGCATAACGTAAGTGTTCCTTGCTAGCCGAATTATTTTAAATTAAATCCATACGACGGTATTAATAGGTCGGCCACTATTTTCACGCCGAAAACAAGGCGGCCTTGAATTTTTCGCATCGTATTGAAACGAGAGAAAGGTGTCGGCGCAGTACCTGTTTTAGCGTACCGCGTGGTATAAACAAAGCAAAGGAATCAAAACAAAACAAACAACAACATTTCTCATTTATGTGTTAGGGTGTTTCATATCATTTCGATATTTAAAACAATTTTCATCAATTGCGATAAATTAGTGCATATTTTTGACAATTCGTCATTTTTCTATTTCAGAAGCATTAATTTAGCGTTAATTGTATATTTACCGACATTTCTGTGATTAGATGTGTTCCATATCATTTCGATATTTAAAACAATTTTCATCAATTGCGATAAATTAGTGCATATTTTCGACAATTCGTCATTTTTCTATTTCAGAAGCATTAATTTAGCGTTAATTGTATATTTACCGACAATTTCGTCATTTCAAAGGTAAAATCATGTCTGTCAAAAAAGCCGTGCAAAAACGCAAGGGTTTTTTATCTGCGATAACCGAGTGTTATGTGTTTTCACAAACCGCGGCATCGGATGAAAGAGCGAGAAACGAGTTTGAAGTGAGGTATTCCGATTTGGATGAAACCTTCGATAAATGCATGCTGGCACATAATGACGTCATTATGTTGATAGACGACTTGGACGACGAGGAGTTTAAAACGCAGGATGCGATCCTTTCAGAAGCTCGTAAATATTTTTATGCGTGTAAGGGGGTTTACTCTAAAATATTTCCGGTTGAGGCCCCAACACTTTCGGGATCATATGTTCGACAAAACGAATCTAAAACTCCAAAACTCAAAGAGTTAGGTATTCCCATATTTCGAGGTGATAAAAAATTATGGCCAAGCTTTTTCGATCTTTTTAATAACATTATAGATCAAAATCAAAGTCTAAGTAACGTTCGAAAACTTCAATATTTATTTTCATATCTCGAGTATGAGCCTTTAAAATTGATATCAGGGATTAGCTTATCTGATCAAAATTATAAAATTGCTTACGACAAATTAGTCAATAGATATCAAAACAAGCGAGACCTCGCAAATGATGCTTTAAGCTCAATTATGAACTCCATCTTAAAAAACGAGTCAGCTAAAGAATTACGTAATTTAATTGACACCTTTTCTGAATCCCTAGAAATTTTAAAATCACTTAGCTTTGACGTTGACAGTTGGGACTTTATTATTTTTTTCATTTTATTAGAAAAATTGGATATTCCAACGCGTTCAAATTTCGAAATGAGTCACGCCAATACTAATACCGAAAATCCCACTTTTCAGTCACTTTTTCAATTTCTAGAAAAAAGATGTAAAGTTTTGGAATCACTTCCTCAATCAACAGCACCCAAAAAGGTGCCTATATATCAAAAATCAAATTCTATGCAAAATCAGTCTGGGCAAAAGCCTACCTATCAAAATTCAAATTCTATGCGAAATCAGTTTGGGCAAAAGCCTACCTATAAATCATCCAAGTACGGGAATAAAATGTTTCCGGTGTAATCAAGGTCACGTGCTTTCGAAATGTCAAACATTTCTTGATCTCTCGCCTATCTTTCGTCAAGCAGAAAAAATTATGTCTAGCGTGTTTTCATCCCCTGCATGGGGTAGATACGTGCAAATCAAAATATTCATGCAGGACTTGCAATAGTAGAAGGCACCACACTTTAAATCATATCTTAGAAACTAATCAAGAGTCTGGAAGCCAAGATACTAGTCCTGTCATTCACACACCACCTGTCAATAATCTTCATGTGTCATTAAATGCCTCAGGACCTTCAGGTACCTTTCTTTTATGCACCGCCATAATAGATGTTATGGACGGTTGCGGAAATTTTCAACCTGTAAGGGCACTGCTTGATTCTGGATCACAGACAGGATTCATCAGTGAAAAGTGTATTCAGCGTCTTAATCTTCCTAGGCGAAGTTACACCACTGAAATATTCGGATTAAATCAGATGTCTTCTTTTACTTCCAAAGGGCTCGTTCAATGTCACATTAAGCCACAAGGACAAGTCACAACTATGTTCCAATATGCCTACATTCACTTTGAACGATAATCAGTGGAAACACTTGGAAAACCTTAAACTTGCCGACCCATCTTATTTCAAATCTAGACCTGTGGACCTAGTTATTGGTTGCGAGCTATTCGCACAGATATTCACGGAGGGCAGGGTTTTTGGACAAATAGGGCAACCTTTAGCCCTTGAAACTATCTTTGGTTGGGTCGTCATGGGAAAGGTTGACGAAGTAGGTAGTCTTACGGAACGAACCAATTGTTTTTTAACGAGTCATTCACCTCCTTTAGAGGTCATTCTCCCTAGGTTTTGGGAAATCGAACATTTGCCTAAAAAACAAATCTTATCAACGGAAGAAAAACAAGCAGAATCAATTTGCTAGATCTTCCGTTTAAAGATAAAATAATCCCTGTCCTAGGAAATACTTATCCGCAAGCTTATCGTAGATTTTTACTTCTAGAAAATAGATTAATCAAAAATCCTGATCTGTACACTGCCTATTCAAGTTTCATGCAAGACTATATCGATTCTAATCATATGAGTTTTGTTTTATCTAGTCAACCAAAAGTCGACGTAACATGTTTTTTAGCACATCATTGCGTATTAAAGACGGAAAGCTTAAGTACAAAATTAAGGGTAGTCTGGGATTGTTCGGCAGTCACCCCAAAAAATATTAGTCTCAATGACACGTTGTTATCTGGACCGAAACTTCAAAAGTATATTGCTTCTTTACTCCTTACGTTTCGTCTTAATCCTATTGCCTACATTGCTGACATCAAACAGATGTTCCGTCAAGTCCTTATCAATCCTTATCACCGTCCTTATCAAAGGATATTGTGGAGGTTTCCTCCACATGACCCACTTTCAGTGTGGGAACTTTCTACTGTCACTTTTGGCATGACATGCTCACCTTTTCTAGCCATGCGTACCTCAAATGAGCTGGCAGAGAGAGAAAAGGAACGTTTTCCTATGGCTAGTACTGTTCTAAAAACGTCAATCTATACCGACGATATCTTGGGAACTAGCCCTTCGCTTTCTGAAGCTCTCTCCCTTCAAACAGAACTCAATGATTTGTTGAAGTCGAGAGGATTTGAACTTAAAAAATGGGCAATCATTTGTCCTGAGTTATTGGCAACATTGCCAGAGTCCGATCGTCAAATGCCTCTCTCTTTCGACAAGGAGGAACCCCACTTTATCAAAGTTTTAGGACTTCAATGGCATCCAAAAAACGACATTTTTTCTTATCAATGCCGAATAAAGGACAAACCCCCAACCAAACGTTCTATTTTATCTATCATAGGAACAATCTTCGATCCCTTAGGTTTTCTTTGTCCCTTGTTGCTACAAGCGAAATCTAATTTGCAACAGTTGTGGATATCAAAAATAGGCTGGGACGAAGAACCAGATTCTTCTATCATCGACTCTTGGAACAAACTTCGTTCTGAATTCCCGCTTCTTTCCAATTTTCAATTACCCCGACAAATCAAACTGTCAGAAACCAATACCTGTCAAATCATCGGCTTCTGTGACGCTTCAATTCGAGGCTACGCAGGCGTCGTATATTTTCGTGTAGAAGAGGAAAATAATATATCTGTTTCTCTCATATCTGCAAAATCTAGGGTCGCGCCTATTAAGTCACAAACTTTGGCTAGGCTAGACCTCCTAGGCGCATTTCTTTTAAGCGAATTAATTGACTTCGTTTTATCTAGCTATGAAGGAAAAATAACTTTTACAAACATCGTTACTTTCTGCGATTCGCAAGTCGTATTGCACTGGCTTTCATCCCCTCCTAATCGCTGGCAAACCTTTGTTGGAAATCGAGTCAGTAGAATCCAAGAAATCATTCCCTCAAACTCATGGCGCTACATTCCTTCTGCTTTAAATGCAGCCGATATTGCGTCACGAGGGGCCACCCCTTCACAGCTCATGTCACATGACATGTGATGGAACGCACCGTCGTTTTTGTGGTCTCGAAAACGAATGGCCCGATTTTCATAAATCAAAAATGCCGATTGATTTCGGAGATATTAATCTGGAGGAAAAGCCAAAGGTCTGTTGCAATGCGATAATTGACGTAAACTTATTAGATCAGCTTCTTATCAAATATTCATCTATATCAAAAATTCAACGTATCATTTGTTATGTCCTTCGAATAGTTAACTTTTTTCAAAACCATTCCTATCAAAAACCCACTAAGCCGCCGGACCAAAAAGTTATTTTTGAGAATATTGTTTTTCCTACCACAGGTGAGATGCAAAGTGCGTTATACCTTCTTATCAAACGCGTTCAAGGTTCTTGTTTTTCTGAGCTTTTTTCCGCGTTATCTAAGGATAAACCAATACCGAAACCTTTTCGAGGACTTTCACCTTTTCTTGATGAAAATAGTATCATTAGAGTCGGTGGCAGATTACAAAAATCTGACCTTTTGTCTTATTCTGCAAAACACCCCGTCTTACTTTCGAGTAACCATCGTTTAACTACTCTTCTTATCGAGTCCGCTCATCGACAATAACTTCATCCTGGGTTTAAAACATTACATAATCTGCTTTTACAGCAATTTTGGATATTATCTGCCAGACGGGAAATTCAAAGAACCATATCCAAGTGCTTGCAATGTTTTAGAATCAACCCTAAACCCTATAGACCGCCCATAATGAGTTCACTTCCCGCTCATCGAATCAATCAACTTAAACCTTTTTCGAGTGTAGCTATCGACTTTTGTGGACCTTTCTTTGTGATTCCTCATCGTTACCGTGGTTGTAAAGCTTTCAAATCGTATGTCTGTGTGTTTGTCTGTACGGCCACACATTGCGTGCATTTGGAATTAACCATGGAACTGTCCACCGAAGGGTTCGTAGGTGCATTCCATCGATTCATTTCCAGACGCGGAAGCGTGACGCAATGCTGGTCAGATCAAGGCAGCAATTTTATAGGGTTTCGTAACCAATTACTTGATTACGCAAGAAGTGCTGCCACCAGACTTTCTATTCGTTGGCATCTGGGACCTCCTCTCAGTCCACATTTCAATGGCCTGGTAGAAGCTGGCGTCAAAAGTTTTAAAACTCACTTTGTTCGAGTTGTCGGCGACCAGAAGTTGTCTATCATGGAGATGTCCAGCCTTACCTGTCGCATAGAAGGCGTACTTAATAGTCGCCCTTTATCTCCTGCCTCTTCAGACCCACACGATCTTCAACCTCTTACCCCTGGGCATTTTTTGACACTTGAACCCCTTAATTCAGAAATTCCGGAGTCAGATTTGTCCGAGGTTCCCCTAAATCGGCTCTCGAGATGGCAACTAATCCAAAAACTACATAATGATTTTTGGAAACGGTATTCTATAGAGTATTTGCATACGCTGCAACAGCGACACAAGTGGGCTGATTCGTCCCCAAATATCAAATTAAATGATTTGGTTATCATAACCAGTGATCACATACAATCACTTTTGAAATGGCCGGTCGGTCGGGTCATCGAACTGCATCCCGGCGGGGACGGTCAGGTGCGTGTTGCGACGGTACAAACGGTTACCGGTGTTTATAAGCGGCCAGTTGTAAAACTGTGCCTCTTGCCAAATTAAAAGTAATTTTAATTTTTCTACCTTTTACCGGGTATTACAATAGGTTTTCTTTATTTTTATTTTTTTGAATATTTGTTTGTTTGTTTTGCCTTTTTCGGTATTTCGTTATCTCTAAATAAACGATACTTATCTGTTTTCATTCATTTATATTTATCGGTCGATCCTTTTTCTTATATCTATATCTGTCCGGTTGAGATTCTAAAATTGTGTGCTTTGGAGGGCACTTATGTTAGCTCCCGCTAAATTTCGCGGTTGTTTATATATTTTTAAAACCACACAATTGTATAAAGGGCAGAGTGCATTTCGCGCATTTGGACATGCGCACCAACAACCGGTGAGATCCTTTGTTAAGCGCCTCGAGAAATGGCGTGTTCATTTCGTTCTCCAACTATTTTCAAATATCTACACCTGAAAGTGCTCGATTTTGGTGTACTGAAGCATAGTAAAGAAACTTCAGCCCCCCCCCACCCCAGAATATTCTTTTTAGAATATACCAAAAGAGTATATCAAGTATAAATTAAAATATCCAGAAATTAGTCCTAAAATATTATGCAAAGGTTTCCAAGTTGTTCATACAATCAGAAGAGGTCGCTTGAATTGAATTGCAATATGACCAATGTGAAACGCCTACTACTAACACTGTCTAGCAAAAAGATTTTTGTTGATTCTCTAAAATTAAATTTTTTTGACATTCGACGTTTTGCATGTACGGCGACAATTTTCTCTAATATTTATTTTAAAATATACCAAAATGGTATACCTAGTGTACGTATTTAGTAGATAAAACTCCACATTTAAATAATATTTTCTGATAAATAACATGTATGTGCATGGATTATCCGACATCCTACATGGGTGGTTAATTACCACTACGGAATGACATTCAACTGGTGCGAAGTGAAGTAACAAAATCTCTAAAAAGTGTTAAATAAGTGTTTAAAAAACTCCCCGTTCATTTACCGATTCCCCGGCATTGCCTTTGTGTTCACACAATGTCAAGTAAAAGGCTTGCCCATTATAAATCTAGAGAGCTTTGCTTGCTGGCGCTTGCGTCGCTATGCAATTTTCGCCCACTCCGTTGTGTGTTCTGATTGCAGCTAGCTCCTGCCTCCTGCAATTTGAAGCGAGTTTTATGTAATAAACTCACCGGCAAATAGGTGTTAATGAAACAGCTTACTCAAACTAACAATAATAATCAAACAAATCACGCAAAACAAGTAAATATAGAAGGACACTTTGTTAACTAATATAATAAAAACCAATCATAACAAAAACATTTCATGTAAAAAAAAGCCAAGTACGCGAAAGTGGTATTCCGTAAAAAGAATTGAGATAAATGTAAATCCAAGTTCTCCAATACAAATTTCAAAATGAATGGTTCTTACTAGTTTGGAAATGTTCTTTAAAACTTTGCTATTAGAGCCAAACTTCTTTATGTTCAATTTAGCACTGTGCCTAAGTCATTTACAGCCGTAATAGCGAAGTTTAAAAAATATTTCCAAACTAGTAAGAACCTTTCATTTTGAAATTTGTATTGGAGAGCTTGGCTTTACATTTATCTCAATTCTTTTTACGGAATACCACCTTCACGCACTTGGCTTTTTTTTCATGAAATGTTTTTGTTATGCTTTCACTGCTTTTTTAAAGGATTTGGATAATACCTAAGTTTTAAAGTAGTAAAATATGCGGGATATTGTTCAAAACTTTTGCAATGCCTTATTAAAAATGTTGAGGTTTTTTTATATTTTCCTACGGTTTTATCATAGTTCTCATTAGCCTTCTAAAGCTCTCTAGTGTTCTTGGAAGTAGGCAATATTAATTTTACAAAACTTTACATTTATAGGGGAGGAAAGTTAATCAAATTTGGGTGTTTTTAAATTTTTTCCTATAGTTTTATCATAGTTCCTATCAGTCTTCCAAAACTCAGCTCTCTAGCATTTCTGGAAGTGGACAATGCTAATTTACATAACTTTACATTTATAGGGAAGGGAAGTTAAATAAATTTTGGGGTTTTTTAATTTTTTTTTATAGTTTTATCATAGTTCCTATCAGCCTTCCAAAGCTCAGCTCTTGAGCGTTTCTGGAAGTGGGCAATGTTACTTTTACACAACTTTACATTTATAGGAGAGGAAAGTAAATTAGAATTTTGGGTTGTTTTAATTTTTTTTATAGTTTTATCATAGTTACTATCGGCTTTCCAAAGCTCAGCTCTCTAGCGTGTCCGGAAGTGGGCAATGTTACTTTTACATTACTTCACATTTATAGGGGAGGAAAGTAAATTATAATTTTAGAGTTTTTAAATTTTTTTCTATAGTTTTATCATAGTTCCTATCAGTCTGCCATTTCTGGAAGTGGGCAATGTTACTTTTACATAACTTTACAAGTATAGAGGAGGGGAGTAAATTAGAGTTTTGGGTTTTTTTTTATTTTTTGCAGGGGTTTGGTCATAATTTCTATCAGTCTGCCAAATTTCAGCTTTACAGCGTGTCTGGAAGTACAGTAGAATATTGATGATCTATATGGCAATTTCGACGTTTTTTGAAATTTCGTAACTACTTTGCTGCTTTATGGAATTCCATGAAACTTGGAGGGGTGACTTTGCAAAGTTTGAGATTCGTAGCTCATTCGAAGTAGAGTTTCAGATAGGTCAAATATCGGCTGAAATGTTTCAAGAAAAGATGGTACGGCGCGCGAACTTGGCGAGGCACTGCCGTGCCCTCAGATCTAGTACTGGTGTAAAAATGCACTTTATTAAAAGAGGAAGCGTTTTGCTATTTATTTACAGGACGGTTGGCAAACAGGGAATCCCGCTATATCAGGTAATTCGCATATGAGTGCAAAGTAATATTAAAGAGACAAAAGAATGCATTAGATGTATGGGAAAGAAAAAATAATTTGTAGGGTTTTCCTAGTTACTCACTGATAATGGTTTATGTATTTGATGGCGCTGGTTTAGGACAGACAAAACGGCGCAGGACAAAATATCTACATCAACTAAACAGAGTACGGACAAAAAAGCACCTGAAAAAACAATCAGTAAGAGAAAAACATCGAAAAATATTTCTAATACACGTTATTAAAAACTGAACCGAACCGAACCTGAATTAACTTATTTTTTTTTAATTAGCTTTTTTTTCCTTAGAGGATAGCCATAGGCAGGCAGCATTTTGGATTAGAACAAATACTCAAAAATTCTAAAGAAGTGAAATGCTTGTTTGTCAGGCAGGTAAAAAAGCCGAAAAATATATTTTTTATTTTAACTTTCAAATTATACTTACCAGTCACCCATTTTAATGAAACAAACTGCACTTTGCAAAAAATTGATTAGGCATTTGAAAATAAATATTTTTTGTCCTTTATCTTAAAATCTGTTTTAGCGGACATAACCAAACTTGACCCTTTAAAGAGGCCTGTAATTCCTATTCTTTTAAATCGGTTTGGTCGTTTCCGATATTATAATTTTTATTTTAAACATATTTTTACATATTAGACGATAACTTTGCATGACTATTCTGACTGCATTCATTTTCTCATACATTCATTATTACTGAACTGATTTTACTAAAACGTATAATGGGGATTTGTGCATGCAAATCGAATGTTCCGTAAATGTTACTACCAGAATTTGCTGTTACCTTAAATTTCAAGATGACGGACAGAAAAATACTTGATCCTTTCAAGATGCTAGTTTTTCTATGTCTCAAAAATTTCAAACAAGAAACGAATAACTAAGATATATGAAGCTAATAAATGTTTTGATTTTTAAACTTTCAAAATATATATACTATAGTATAGCTATATAGCGCCGCGATAGTCCCACTACGAGAACGGGACATTAGGCCAGTCATCTTACGATAACTTAAGTAGCTTGCAAACCATTTAAGTACTAAAAGCCCTTGTCAAATCAAGAAAAATAGCACCCGTTGCCAAATTTCTATCAAGGTTCTGCCTCCAGTCCTCAAAAATCCCTTGCACAGTTGTTTTGCAACTAAATTTCTCTCGAAACCCGGATTGAAATTCACTTAGAAGTTTATTCTCGTTGATATACTGAGTAAGTTGTATGTAAACTATTTTTTCTAATATTTTGTCAATCGTGCAAAAATTACTGGGCGTAATGGTAGAAATCTTAAACAAATTGGGTACTTGACCTGTCTCCAATGATGTATTAATAAGATTTATGAGAGGGTTATTTATGTTTTCAAAAGTATTTTTCAAAAAATTAATATTAATATCATCGGGACTTGATTTATTATATATATATATATATATATATATATATATATATATATATATATATATATATATATATATATATTTAGTTTTGCAATACACCCGGTTTCCACCTATACGTGCCCACCCTGATTCAAAAAACGCATTAGGTGACACTGCATTTAAAACCGGTGCAACCCTATGTGCCGTCAAGTGATGCATTTTTTGAATCGGGGTGGGCAAGCATAGGAAACTAGGCTTTATGCGTGTCACGGTTACCCCGAACTCCGAGGAGCATGTATCCTACCTTGCCTGATTTCTCTTTTGGTGGAGCCCTTGGGGCACTGTTCTTACCGTCAATAATTTCTAAATCAATCATAGAAAGTACTATTTTTATAATAGCCCACAAAACTGCTTAAAAACTTGTTTAAATTAAACTAAATAAATAAGCATAACAAACGTAAATATCCAGGTGTATCTAGTCAAACTAAATAAATTTTCGGGTTCTTTAAACCAACCTCCATCAAACGTAGAAATTACGTCTGTTGCAAAGCGAGTTGGTGGATCTCTTAAAATCGAGCAAAAAATACCTGCACTACCGTACTACCGACACCCCTCAATAAATGACATGACTGCTGTAGTAGTTTCTCACACTTTGAATTTCACGTTCCACGAAATAATGAAGGTGCGTGCAAATAATTAAGCCTATAGGCATTATTCTTTAGATAAGTGTGCACCCAATTAATTAAGAAGTACCTATCAAGGTTGCTAAAATACCGAACTTCGCTGCCAAGTTGATAAAAAACCGGACAGGTGGCAACCCTGAGGTTAACACTTGTTTTCGGCGCATTAAAGTTATATCTCACCTATATCTAAATTGTACTTCATGAATATTTTATTATACTTGAAGTACTTTTAATGTACTTGAAGTACGTTGAATGTACTTAAAGTACTTTGAATGTACTTGAAGTACTTTGAAAGTACTTGAAGCACTTTGGCTGTACTTGAAGTACTTATAATGTACTTGAAGTACTTTACTTAACAAAATCAAGTACATTGTTAAAAGTACTTCAAGTACCAAGTACAATTACCGAATTGTAGATGTACGTTAAGTACTTGAGGTACTTGTAAGTACTTGAAGTACAATTTCAATTACTGTACTTAGTACCTGACAGCTCTGGTATGCATATTAAATTAATAAAGTTATTTAGTTATTTTAGTTGGATTTCATGGTTTCAAGATATATTTAAAATAAAAAGTTACTATAACTATTAACTTTTTCTAGTTAAGTTAAAAAAATAATGTGTAATTAGTTCAGGCCCTATGGGGTCCGATACTGCGTTTTGATGAAGTAACCCACTTGGTATGGATAGATATAAGACTCGCCCAAACATTTTATGAAAGGGCCATCCCCGGCAGAGGGTTAGTTTCCCCCTTAACCCTTTCAAGACGGAATTTTATTTCTTTCGTGAGGATTATAGTTTAATTTATGATTTCATATTTCGAAAGTAGAAGGGTTTTAGAGATGTTTCTAATTTTTTCACATAATTTTTAGAACGTTATAGTGTGGGACATATCGTCCCATCAGTCCATTATGTTGGGACAATATATCCCACCAGTTCCGACTGTTCCTTTTGATTCAATTTTCTTTTGCCTATTCTGAAAAGAAAAAAACCAGTTTACGCCTACTGGGATAGATAATCCCACCAAAGTGACCTGCTGGGACATAATGTCCCACGCAAAAAAAAACAACGATATTGTCTTATCCGAAACGTTGAATATGTTTCTAACATTAGTCTTGCTACTATAGGGGTACTTACATGATTACACGCTAAATAGAGCGTGTAATTCACCAAAAATCACTCAAAAATTGCAAATAAATGCACTACATGCACACACTTTTACGGAAATATCGAGGTTCTGTCGTTTTATATTTTATACAAACACCTGCTAAATGGCCTTGGGCGTTGAAAAGACTGAACTGGCGTTTTTAAACGTTTATTTGGGATCACATTTCCCATTAGTCTAAATAAATTCTGCCTTGGGACGTATTGTCCCGTTAGTCTCGAAAGGGTTAAACGTGCTTTTTGGCGGTTTTTTGCTGATATCTCGAAAACGGTCAACTTTTCTAAATATATTCTAAAGATCATTTTGCAAGCGGATAAAATTTCCTTTTTTAACCATGTACATTAGTCCCCTTTAAAGGCAGTAGTGCACGTTCCATAGGCCTAAGAAGAAAGGGGAAAATGTTTAAAATATGTTTTGTTTATTTTTCTTGTGGCATTTTATATCCTTAACACCTTGTTTTTTTAAGAAAATATTTTTGTTTAAAACCCCATTGTATACAGTTAAATAGTTAATAAGTGAGACAGTACAGTAGCCGCCTTGAAATAAAAACAAATGTGTTTGTAGAAATCCTCAAATCAAACAAAAATTTTGAACATTAATTTTTGTAACTTACTAAAAAATACTCAAGGTGACCAAAAAAATATTTTTGATTAGTATTAACTTAAAACTTAATTTTTCAAGTTGATTTCATTTAAATTGGGGGGAGGGGCATTCTGTCTTTTACAGTATTTTTCTAATTTGCAAACTTTTCACTTGGCCAAAAACAACTAAGTAATAGTTATTGAGGCTGACCAAATGTCCTCTCAAACGATGTATAACACGCCCCCCCTACATCAGTGGCGAACCTTTTATAGGTATTTAAATAAATGAGAGGTGTGGAATTAACAATATTTTTTGAATTTTATTGCTCACATGTCTGGTTTTTAAAACTTATTTTTAAAGCTGAAGAAATTTCCTGTCCGACGATGTATAATACTCTTCCCTCACGGCAGCAATTTTGGTATACACTCGAATCTTTATTTAAGACAACCATGTTGGAACAGTACTAATACACACATTGCGTTCATTAAGAGAAGCAACACACTTGGTATGAATATACAGTATATTTCCTCGAAAAAGGGGGGGAACCATCCGCCTACTCTTGGTGGGGACGGTGCAGTATGTGTATTAGTAATGTTCCAACATGGATGTCAAATGAGGATTCAAGTGTATATCAAATTTGACCATTTTTGAGGCGTCTATGCAAGATTAAAAATAAATTTTAAAACCAAACATGTGGGAGAGTAAAATTTAAGAAAAAAAAATAGATTTTTTCCACACCTCTCATTTATTTACATTGAAGATGTTCTTAAGGTGCAAAAACGATTTATCCGAACATTAAAATTTAGGCTCCTCTTTAAAGAATTAAAAATACTTAGTGTCATTGATATATACATCCTGAACTGTGTCACTTACATAAAGAATAAACCTGAACAACTTAGATAAGATCTTAGTGGGTCAGAGTTTTACAGTCTCAGAAAAAACCTTAATTGTAGCCCTGCCTAGACATTATTCAATTATGGCTGCTAAAGTTCCTCGAGTGGTTGCAATCAAACTTTTTAACAAACTGCCTGGTAAATTAAAGCAAATCCAGAGTAAAAATATCCTCAAAAATAGAGTTAAACAAATACTTTTAAGCCACTCATTTTACTCAATATCAGAACTTATGTTGGTTGGTGGTGTCTGATCTTGCACTGCATGTTTGTTTTTGTAGTAGTAGTAGTAGTAGTGTGAAGTAGGCTCTAGGCCTGGCGACTAGGCACATGAAGCGCCCTTTTCGCCAAACCCCGGGCATCCCCCCTACTGCGTCCTTCCTTCGATAAGGAATCTGCCCGTCTTCTGTACAAAGGCCAGAATATCAGGCCACCTAAGTTTCAGAAGGTCCTCCGTCCCAAAGGTTTCCTCTTCGAATACATCTCTTCTTGCCTCCTTATATGCTTCACATGATGAGAGGAAGTGCGCCGAGTTCTCGTCCTCGGCCCAGCATCGCTCGCACGTCGCGTCGGTCTTCACTCTCATTTTCGCCAGGTGTCCTTGTAGGACGCAGTGTCCGGTTAGGACTCCCACTATGGCTCCCACCTCTCTCCGTGTTCTACGGAGCAGTCAGTCCCTACGGGATTTGCTGTATACTGTCACGTACTCCTTTGCCTGTCTGGCGTTTCCTGTGTTGGTCCATTTCTTTTGTATCTCGTTCTGGGTCCACTCCGTTAGGGCCGACTTCATTTGCCCCCTTGTGAGTCCCAGGAAAGGCTCTGGTCCGACTCATTTTTGCCGGGATACACCCCTGGCGAGTTCGTCCGCTTTCTCGTTTCCTGGGGCTCACATGTGGCCTGGGACCCATACGAGCTCTACCTCTCTTACTCCGGCCAACTCTTGAAGTGCATCTGCGCACTCCTGCACCAAACCCGCGGACATTGTTGGTTTGCACAATGCTTTCAGCGCAGCTTGACTGTCTGAACAGATGCGGAGACGCTTTCCTGTTTCGTTCCTAATTTTTTCCTCCCATGTTACCGCCAGTATAGCGTAAACCTCCGCCCGAAATACTGTTCCTAGCGAATAGCTTTTTTGTTTTTATAACTTTGTGTTTAATTTGTGATATTTTTATACTTGTATGTATTGTAATTTTAAATTTTTTAATGTTATTGACAATATTCCATATACTTTTGTATAGGTCAAAAATTGGAAAATAAAGTGAATTTTAATTTGAAAAGGTGCGCCACTGATGTAGGGGGGCGTGTTATATAGCGTAAGAGAGTAGTTTCCATTAGCCTTAATAATTGTTACTTAGTTATTTTTCCCAAGTTAAAAGTTTGCAAATAATTGGGAAAATACTGTAAAAGAGCACTTTTGAGGGGGGTGAAAGGGAGGACGCTCCCCACCTCCACTTTAAAGAAGGTGAACTAGAAAAAGTCAATCTTAAGTTGTTACTAACCAAAAATATTTTTTTTCTTATTCTCATTATTATTTACTGAGTTACAAAAATGAATGTTCAACTGTTTGATTGAGGGATTTCTACAAACATTTTTATTTTTATTTCAAGGCGGCTTTAAAAAAAAATATGTCTAACTTAATAAGTATTTAACTGCATACAATCGGCCTTTATGCAAAATATCTTTTTGAGAAAAAAATAGTGCTAAGGATTAACAATACCACTAAAAACAAATAAAGAAAAGATTTTAAATATGTTTCTTTTTTTCGTACGCTAATGGAACGTGCACCACTGCCGCCAGAGGGTACTAGGATACATCGTTGAAAAGGAAATTGTATCTGCTTGAAAAATGATCTTTAGATAATTTTTGGAAAAGTTGACTGTTATCAATTATCAAAAATCACGTTTAAAGGGGGGAACCACCCACCTGCCAGGAATGCTCGGTTCATACATATCCATACCAAGTATGTTGCTTCTTTTATTAAACGCAGCATATCACTTGAACCTCGGATGTAGGGCCTGAACTAAATAACAAAACTACAAAAAATATAGCCTGGCTATATTCTTTGTGATAAAACTAATGCAATAAACAAGCTTATTTCTTAACGAGCCTGTTACAATTTTGATTTCTACTGTTTTAGCTCTTATTTGTTCATAGTTTCGTTATGTGCAGCAAAAATTGGAGGTGAAATATAAGAATAGTAAGAAATATAAAAATTAATATTTTCATAACTAGACAGAGAAAAAAAGATATATTTTTTCCTAGTGTAACACTAAGTTACGAAAATATGCAGGTAAAATTTTATCGAAATCCACCGAGCCGTTTTCCACAAATAGCTTAAAAATCATTTAAAAGCCAAAACAACGGTTTTTTTAAATAGATCCTTTGACTAAACCAAAAGCTATAGCATTTTTTTAAATATATTTAAAATACTTTTTATGCTGTTTTCATACAAAATATTTAATAAATTAATTTTTTTCATACAGAAAATAGCTTAAAACCTCAGAATTTTATTTAGTAAGTAAAAAAATTTGCAATAAAATAATTCATATCTATAAAAGTGGGGGCAATCAAAAAACTAAAATATTTTTTTCTTCAAATATCGTATGAAACTATTAATTCGTGCCAAAGTACAATGTGCTAGGTCTAAAATTTAGTAATAGTGCAGATATAAAACAATTGTTTTTTGACGACCCCCCCGTATATTTTCGATATATTGACAAGAATGGCATTATAAGTGTCTTTTTTTTAAGGCCTTTACTAAGTCATACTAACTTAATTTTTTTCGGTCAAGGTGTAAGAGTTTTTATTATTAGAACATTCACAAAAACGACCATTTCACAAACTACTATAACATAGTAAAATTATAGCCAATTCTGTGTAAGCAAACGGGTGCGGTGTTCATTATAAAATGGACATTTTTCAGGTTCATTTTAAAAAATGTGTATTTATAAAACTGCACCAAGAACCACAAAAAATTTGGTTGAAAAAAACAAATGTGACTGTGCGCGAGTTTACTGGAATCTTATCTTATTCAATACTAGGATCATAAAGCATATAGCCTTCTATAGGCTATTTACCTTGTAAGAGAAGTCAACTTTCATGTAAACCTAGCCGCGTACAGTCTCTAAGAACACATGTAATGCCGCTGAAAGTCAAACATCGAATGAACCGACTGCCGATGGACGCGCAAAACTCAAGGTCACCAGTCGATCGATGGACAGAAAATTTTTACACAGAAATACATCCTTCTTGGTAACACCGGCAACTTCCCGCGGGGAAAACCAAGTTGATTTCAGAGTTTTGCGAGAAGGCAAAAGCCTGAGATCAAACCGGTTCGCCTCGCGCTCCGTAAGCTTCAGACCTCTGTAGTATACTTTGTGATAAAATGGTTAGATCAGTTAGTTGATCACCAAGCAGCTATTTTTCTGGCTGAATGGAGTAAAATTTTGTGAATTTGGTGACGTTGAAATATATTTTTTAAAATATGTTTTATTTTGTGGATATTTTTAGACTTTTCTCTAAAAAATTAAAGTGGTTCGAGCTTAGGGATTCTTGGAATTCATTTATCAAGAAGAAACATGCAGGTTAATGGAATTAAATGATGACTAAAGGTTTAGGCCGCTAGTAGTTTATGTGCCTAATTTCCGTAAACTTCAAATAAAAAGTTGAAAATTAATTATCCTTTAAACCATAAATAGGTAGTTTATATAATTAATGTGGATATATAAAATTGGGGAGACTAGAGATAGTTGATTTACTTCTCAAATATTTTTAAAAACCCCTGATTTATAAGTTGCCGTTTGTTAAAAAATAGATGACATTTTTTTTATTTTCTTTTGCATTGCAATATACCTTTAATAATATATTGAGCGGAAATTATGAATTAAGTGTGACAGTTTGCTAATTTATGTGTCAATAATCCCTATATTAAAAATACATACATGTTGCCTGATACAAAAATAAAGAAGAAATATTTATTTCAATATCGGTGAATAATTCTCTGGGGCTTATTACAGTGTTTCCTGAGAAGGAAACAGCTTACTCATATCTGTAAATTAGCATGGCATTATGGCAATACATGTACAAATTTTTGTGTCAGCTGTTACCTTTGGTGTGTTCCTTAATTAAAAACTTTTTTTTTGAGTTTTTAAAAGAATCTATAATGCCACCCACATATTAAAGGAATACATTGTATAGTCTCATGCTTGTGTTTTTAGTGTCTGGGCAATTTATATATAATTAATTATTAATATATAATTATTAATTTACTTAAAGAGAATATTTTTAGCATCAACATGTCTTCCAAAGAGAACAGTTCTGTGTTAGAATGCATCTGTGACATTGAGATGCACAGATTTCCATCATTGAAAAATCCTGCTCGCTACCAAATTATGTTGAGAAAACCAGAGTGAATTTTCAGCCATTTTTGAAGAAAGATTCAGTGCCTTTAGTTAAAATAGTTTGGGACATTTATAGGTTTAATAGTATTATAGATAGGAAAAACTTTTATTTAAAAATTATATTATGAATATCTATATAAATTGACCAAAACTTTTTTTAAAGTAGAGCGTGTCAAAACAATTGAGCTCTGGTTAGCCTTTTTTTAAGTATTTTATTAGGATAAAATATATGTTTCTTGCTAAAATAATTCCTAAACAAGGGGCAGATCTGGATACTTTAATTTGGGGAGGGGGGAATATCATAATAATTATTGCATGCAACTATTTTGCATAGTGACCAGGAGGCGTATTCTGTGTGTCAAAGTTAAATATAGTTTAAAATTTGGGGGAGGGTAATTTTGCCTTTTTCCCCTCCCATAGATCCGCGCCTGCCTAAACACTATAAACATTCACTAGATCAGAACAGATTTATTCTTATTATAGGTATTATAATCTATTATAACAGAAGTATATTTTTTAAAACAAAATTGCTTTAATATAAAAAAAATTCTCACTTTCTATTTCCGTAAATGTTAGGGAGCATTTATTGAATGTATTTTTACTTACTCATATTTATAGAATTAGAGTTGCATGATTGCTTATCTTATACATATATTCAGTGACATATATAAGAGGAAGTCGAAGCCCCCCATGAAACTAAAATTTTTTTACATATTTTACACAAATTTCATAAATACAAACATAAAATACAGCCTCATGGAATCTTGGACCTCCCAAAACTGTCTTGGTCCCTTCTACAAAGCTTTTTTCTAAATATGCCACTGCATATAATAATTGTTCCATTTTTAATAGTCAGTGTAAATCATTAACTTTTAATGTAGGTAGATCATTTTTCATCTTGTGTACCAGTTAGGGCCAGTCCTTAAATTATGTAACACTCTAGGGGGGGAGGGGGGGGGGGGCTTTGGCTTTGTGTTACACTCAAGTTTTTTAATGGGTTTTTTCTTGAAAATGCGTTACGCGGAGGGGAGAGAGTATTAACAGTCCTGAATTTTTGTGTTACATAATTTAAGGTTGTTCCCTTATACTAAAATAAAATTAATAAATAGATTATAAAACCGATACATTTTGAATCAGAAAAATAATTAGGAAATTGTAAACCTTTTTGTTATGGTTACCAAACTGGCAAGATTTTCATAACTTACATATGTGTGTAAAAAATATTTATTTAGTGTTGCAAATAATTTTTTCCTGTTAAAATACTCTTATATAATTTATAAGAGGCATTATGTTTCATGTATATTTTGTTAATTGTATTAATAAATTTTTTTACCAAGTTTCAATCCTTTTGCATCCTTTTATTTAAAATATTAAGTATGTTTAGATAAAAGGATTCGTTAGTTACTTATTTCCTTTATTAAGACATTGACAACTTTTACTAAGTTGCAGTTGTTGCTTTCGGAAACAATCTTAAAAACCATTACTTATTAATTATAAATAGGCTGACACGATGAAATTAGTAAAAGTTGTCAAAAACACAATAAAGGAAAATCAGACTACAAAAAGGACCAAGAAACAGACAAAATTAAAGTTTAAATTTTTTGATTTCTTAAATCTTTAATTTTGTCTTTAAGTACTCTGTAAGAAAGTCGCAACTGTAATTAGCATATATTATCCAAATTCGTTATGCTAATTTACAACTGCAACTTTCTTGCTTAGTATGAAAATCTTGGCCCTTTTTGTAAGAAGCTAAGTATTGATTCCCAAGAACAAATCAATATTTTGTTGAGAGCACCATCTATGTCAAACCTGAGAACTAATCAAAATGTTTGGCCGCACAGTTTAAGGTGCCTGTAATACTTCTCAGAGCTTAGCACAGGAGAAGGTCTTTTGGTCTGCAAAGCGAACCGAACCGAACTCTTCTTTGCTCACTACCCCAATTACAGACTGCCCAAAAAAGGGTAGGGGACAATTCGCCGCGGCCGATCCGCCGCGGCCAATTCGCCGAGGTCGATTTGCTTCGGGGACAATTCGCCGCCGGCCAATTCCGCGCGGGGACAATTCGCCGCGAAATTTTTTGTTTTATATTACCATTGGCAATAATTGTTTTAAACATTTTTATTTAGCTTGACTTCATATAATATATTTGTTACTTTATAACTTTTTTCAAATTTTTCCAATTAGGTATTTGGTGGTTAGTATACAATTCAACATTTTTTTAATTAAAAAAATAAATAAAATTATGATATCTAACTTAAACTTTAAAAAATCTAAATGGCGGTTCTACCACACACACAATGGCGCAATTTCTTAATTATAAATCGATTTGCCTCAAACTTACTTGAAACATCGCCGCGCTTAAGGTAAATTTTTTACTCAAATTAAATAACCTGAAAAATGGCGGATTCAAAATGAGGTTTTTTCCATTTATGAACAGATTTGCCTCAAACTCAAAACTTTGAGATCTTTAAGACGGCTGATTATTATTTTAAACTAAAAATTTTTAAAAATCAAATTGGCGGACTTTTCCATTTATGAACCAATATGCACCAAATTCGGAACTTTGGGGTGCTTCCGGTTGGTGATCATAATTTCTAACCTAAACTTTTAAAAAATCAAAATGGCGGTTCCAAAATAACGGATTTTCCCATTTATGAACCGATTTACATCAAACTCGGAATTTTAACATCTTTCAGGTCGCTAATTAATATTTTTAACCTAAATTTATAAAAATCAAAATGGCGGATACAAAATGGTGAACTTTCCCATTTACAAAACAACATGCATCAAATTCGGAACATTGAGATATTTTAGGTCACTGATTAAGATGTCTAACTTAAACTTTAAAAAAATCAAAATGGCGGTTCCAAAATGGCGCACTTTCATATTTATAAATAATAAGCGACCTAAAAGATCTCAAAGTTCCGAGTTTGATGCAAATCGTTTTATAAATAAGAAAGTGCGCCATTTTGGAACCGTTATTTTGATTTTAATAAAGTTTAAGTTTAAGTTTACGAATTTGATGCATATTGGTTTATAAATGGAAAAATCCGCGATTTTGAATCCGCCGTTGGGGTTTTAAATTTGAGTCAAAAATTGTATGGGGTTAGGAATATTTTTAACCCATATTTATAAAAATCAAAATGGCGGATCCAAAATGGTGGACTTTCCCATTTATGAACCAACATGCATCAAATTCGGAACTTTGAGATGTCTCAGGTCGCTGATTATGATGTCTAAGTTAAACTTGGCTTAAAATGGCGCACTTTCATATTTCGAACTAAAAGATCTCAAAGTTCCGAGTTTGATGCAAAGCGGTTTATACATAAAAAAATGCGCCATTTTGGAACCGCCATTTTGATTTTTTAAAGTTTAAGTTAGAAATCATAATCAGCGACCTGAAAGATCTTAAAGTTTTGGATCAACCATTTTATTTATTTTTTTAACAAAAAAATATTGAATTGTGTACTAACCACCAAATACCTAGTTGGAAAAGTTTGAAAAAAGTTATAACCAAACTAATAAACAAATATATTATATGAAGTCAGTACAAATAAAAATGTTTAAGCAATTGCCAATGGTAATATCATAAAACAAAAATATCTCGCGGCGAATTGGCCCCGCGGCCAATCGGCCGGCGGCAAATTGTCCCGCGGCAAATCGGCTGCGGCGAATGGTCCCGCGACGAATCGGCCGCAGCGAATTGTCCCATCCCCCCCAAAAAAACCTTCTTGGGTCTACTTAACACTTTTTCCTACGTGCGTGCCGATATTCCAAATATTCGTTGTTTGAATAGGCATCACGTAATTGCCTTGCCAATTACTTCTGCATTTATTTCCTTATAAATTCATTACTACTGAACCGCTTTTGATTAAAAAAAATATCCTGCTGAGAATTGATTGTTTTTTTTTCATCTAAAAATTTAAGATGGTTGACAGAATCATAGATCTTTCTTCAAAATGGCGTGTTTAGTCTTATTTTCTGAAAATTTTTTAGTTTTTTGTTAATTTATAGAAAAGCACTACTTTAAAATATATTTTTGTTTCAGCCATTGTTTTACAGATTATACGATTCAGTCAGTAAGAATTGATTTTTCTTTAAACTTTAAAGTCAAAATTTGCCGCCATCTTAGAAGTTAGGATGTCGGAAATAATCATACTTGACCCTTCAAAGAGACACGTTTATTCTTATTTTTAAAAATGTTTTAATTTTTATTTTAATTTATAGAAAAGCACTTAAATAATTTTTATTTCTTTATGCGAGAGAAAAGTAATGTTTTTCTACATATTTAAAAAAACTAAAACATTTTCGGAAAATAAGAATAAGCACACCATTTTGAACATTCAATCAATTCTGTCGGACAACTTAAATTCTAAGATGGCGGCAAATTTCCATTAGAATCTTTAAAAAGCAATCAATTCTCAACATGAATTTTTTTTTCACTAAATTTGGTTTAGTAATAACGAATTTATAAGAAAATTACAGGATTGGCAACGCAATCGTATAATCTGTAAAGCAATGGCTGAAACAAAAATAGATTTTTTGAGAACCACCACACCTATTGTTACGGTTTTAGTGAACTTATGTTTATTTTTATGTTTCACTTTGTGTTAATTTTTTATTTGTGACTTGCTGGTATTTTTTAAAAAATATAATTTGATTCGTGAGTTTTGAAGACGACAAAAAATTGTTTTATATTATTTCAAGAAATTTCTATTTTTCAGCAGAGAAATAGGTCGTTCGGCCGTATATGATATATTGATTTGTTATTCAATTTTAAGATAAGAACAAGAAATTGGTCTTTCGGCCGTATATGATATATTGATTTGTTATTCAATTTTAAAAAGTTTACAATGTAAAATGCGACCCATACAAAAATTGAAAAATAAAATAATTTTTATGTTTAAATTAAAAAAATATATAAAATTTTGTGAAAAAGTTTAAAAAATGTGTATTTTGTAAAAATTACGGTTTATTGGTTATTTTTTATTAGCTATGCCAAGCAGGGGGCTCTGCTTTCCCCTGGATGCTCTGCTAAACTTAAAAGCGACTAACTGATCCTTGTCCTCAACGTACTGATTAATACATCTTTAGAAAAGGAATTTTGTTCACCACAAAAAAGTGTTGTAGTCCGGAGCCTAAGCCACTTTTGTCTGCATTTTTGCGTACTGTAATGAAACTTGGCACGATTATAGTACAACACTATAGTATTATTTTACGAAGTGGTGCTCATCTCGAACCCAGTGCAGAGCAAAGATACAGGGTGTTTTATTTTTAATTGCATCTCTCTCGTTAAAATTCTGTATAAAATTCAAATGTAAAGCTAGAGCAATGAAACTTTGCACCAATTATAAGGACATATACACTTTTATTTTAAGCGCTAAAAAAAAATATATTTATTTATTTTCTTCAAAGAAATAAAAAATTATTTATTTTTTTTTTGATAAATTTATGTTGTGAGCGTTGGGTAGAAAAAAAAATCCAGGAGCATCGTTATGCAAGATACGACATTAAAATTTAATGTGGTCATAAACAGATTGTTGGTCTTTAAAACTGCTGGATGGGTGTGACGTGTACAGGGTCGAAGTACAGGGGTTTTTAATTAATAATTCTAAATTAAAAAAATCTTATTAGATGAAAATGTATGTGAATTTCTTAGACGTAACGATATTTAAAAAAATATATACCAAATAAAAGACACTTAGCTTCTATTAATATTTTATGAAACGAAAAAAAAATACGTTTGAACTGTTAAAAACACAGGGTGTTTTTAAAAATAATTAAAAATTTTATGATCATTTTAAGTAATTTTTTTTATGGCGACGTTACAAATTCCTATAGAAAACTCAAAGTCAGCACAACACAACAATAGCTTTTATTTTTTTAAATAAAAATTTTTTTACAAAGTGTTAGTGTAAAGTAACTACAGATTAAATACCATTTATCGCGCTCTATTTTTGTAATAAGCGCTACATTATTGCCGTTTTCTGAACGTATATACTGGGCATCAAATACTTTGCTATCATTTTAATATTTTTTTACATTATTTATTTTAGCTACTACGTTAATAGGAATTTTGCAACAAAACTAGGCTCAATTTGTCGGTTTATTACAGGCTGTAACAAAAAAAAAATAGATTTGCGTAATTTTGTAATACGCTGAAAGACACCATTAAAAAAATCATGTAAGAAGTAGTAGTCTCAAACTTTTGTTCATACCGGTTACGCAGTTTAAGATACTTTCTTAATTTTAGTACTTGTTATAACTAGAGGAACGTCTTTTTAATTTGATGTACACTGTTTTACTTAGTTTTGTCACTGTACGAAAATACAGGGTGTTGCTTTTGTATATACTATATATTTTTTTTGTATATAATATGTATAAAAAATTTTAAACACGTAAAATTTATAATTATTTTTCCTTTGGCACCAATTAAGTGCACTAAGGCATCAAAAAAATTTAATTCCACTAAAAGCATAAAATTTTGGAAACAAAAGAAAAGTCGAAAAACGCGTACATGAGTTAGAGTAAAACGTAAAATTTTAAAGATTTTTTTTTCGCTTTAACATATAGTAACGTTACACAGTACCTTCAATCGATGATGGCTAATAATGCAGAGGCCTTAGTGGTATATCTTTGAGCCAAAGTGTTAAGCCTAAATCATTTATTGTTGTAATCTGCAGAGTTTTTTTATGTGCTGGGTGGAAAAAAAAATATGCAACTTTAGTCAAACTCAGTATGTAGGTACGTGGGCACAATAGATCCATTTGTGGTCGCAGTGTATGGAGGTCTAGTAGGGCCTGCCACCACTTTTAAATACATACATACCTTCAATCGATAGAAAATTTAATTTTAAACAAAAGTTGTCCTTGGACTTTTTCTCCTAAAGGTAAAAATGCAAAAATATTAACGATTATCTAAATAAAGACAGCTTTCGATAGATTTAAATACCACAGCCTATATCCCCTATGATTAGGAAAGTTGTTAATAACTTCGTTAATTTTGACTTTAAGAGAAAAAGTCATAATATAACTTTTGTTTAAAGCAAATGTTCTTTCTATTGACTTAAATGTATACCTACTCGTCATTTGATTTTCTTTCGTTCATCATAATCAGGAAATATTACCACAATTTTGTCTATTTAACCGACCCTGTATCTCTAATATTAACGAAGTAAGTAATAGTGCCGACTTAACTTTGAACACCCTGTATATTCAAATTAAAAAATTCCAGAAACTCCACTTTTAATTAATTGATCAAATTTTATTAAGTTTGGCTTGGTTAGATGTTTTTAATATTCTCTGGCGTAGATCTCAGAACAGGCACATTCAATTTTTGACATATTATGTAAACAGTTTGACGTATTGACTTAATTTATATCTATTTTCGTTTAGAATACGAAATTATTTAGAAATCGATACCCCACACGACCACTTTAAATGAAATAAGATTTTAACAATATCTGTCCTGCTTCCTTTTGTTCCCCCCCCTCAAAAAACCGTTTTCTCAACTTTATTTTTTCTAAATTTTGTGGATTTACAAGCTATAAAATAAAACAAACAAAAACCTGTACGCGAAATGAGTTTCATATTTAATTTATAATTTTTTTCTGCCCCACCTCAAGTACGCCCTTGTATCTGGGCCCTGCACTGGGTTCTATCGGAGCACCACTTCTAAAATTGCATCACTAGGTGTCTACTACCTCTGTGCCAAATTTCATTACCGTACGCGAAAGCGCAGACAAACCCCAAAATTTCCCTCTTAGGCCCTAATTGGTTGCAAATTTGGTTACAATATATAATATACAGGGTGACTGGTAAGTAGACGTATTCCTTTGAGGAGGTGAAAGTAGAGCCTATTTACTACCGAATAAACATTATTCTCCTCTATACCATTCTTAACGGTTCTCAAGATATTCAAATTTTTAAAAAAATTAAAAAAATGGTATGCTTTGCGGGACAAATATTTAAAATTAAGGAAAAAAATAAGAGCTTTTTCGAATGTCGCTTTTTGAAGTATAAGCTAACACACTAACACAAATATTAGCATTAAAAATTATTGAAACACTAATGTTTACTATTAAATTATTTTGGTTTAAACTTTACTTTTCTTGTCAGGTTTCTGACGAATGATTCCTTTATGCTTAAAAATTTCGAAAATTTCATAGTACATCAAACGTACAAATTATTGTTAAAAGTTCTCCATTTTATTGTCGTCAAAAAGAGGTACATTATTTCAGAATTATTATTTCCCGACCGCTGGGTGTCTCCCAATGAAAGGTCTGGTCGTTCGTTCATCAAAATGGTCTTCACCCGTTCCAATATACTCCTGTGCAAGGACTACACGAGGGTGATCCGGCGCGCAGAGTCCAATTCTGCAGATTTGTGCAAAATAGTGTTACAGTGTAACTTATTTCATATAAATGCGAAAATAAAACCGTTACTCTAAGAAATAAATAACAAAAAGGCAATTCTGAAATAATGTACCTTATTTTGACAACAAATAAATGGAGAACTTTTAACAATAATTTGTACGTTTGATGTACTATGAAATTTTCGAAATTTTTAAGCATAAAGGAATCATTAGTCAGAAACTTGACAGAAAAATAAAGTTTAAACCGATATAATTTAACAGTTAACATTAGCGTTTCAATAATTTTCAATGCTGATATTTGTGTCAGTGTGTTAGCTTATAACTCAAAAAGCGACATTTGAAAAAGCTCTTATTATTTTCCTTAATTTTAAATATTTGTTCCGCAAAACATTAAATTTTTTAAACTTTTAAAAAAATTGAATATCTCGAACCGTTAAGAATGGTATAGAGGAGAATATTGTTTATTCGGTAGCAAATAGTCTCTACTTTCACCTCCTCAAAGGAATACGTCTACTTACCAATCACTCTTTATACCGGATGGTAAAAAAAAACCGGACAATTTTCTTTTCATTAAACTTTTGAACTATACCATCGATTTTAATGAAACAAACTGACTGAATATATTTTTTTGTCTGCCATCGCATAATCCAAGATGGCGGACGAAATTAAATTATACACTTCAAAGATGCTCGTTCAGTAAAAAAGCTGCATTCTTACCATGCACAACAAGGTGTCAATCAGTAAAATCGGTCCACTGGTTCTAAAAAAAAATATTTTTGTTTCAACCATTGTTTTGCATATTATACGATTACCTTACCAATCATGTCTGCATTTATTTCCTCATAAATTCATTACTACTAAACCGATTTTGATGAAATAAAAAACATCCTGTTGAGAATTGATTGCCTTTTAAAGATAACGATCAACATTTATCGCCATCTTAAAATTTAAGATGACGGACAGAATCACACTTGATTCTTCAAAATGGCGTGTTTATTCTTATTTTCTGATTGAATCTATAGAAGAGCACTACTTTTCTCCCGCTTAACAAGGTACAAAGTAATAAAATTGGTTAAGTGGTTCTCACAAAATCTGATTTTGTTTTAACCATTGTTTTACAAAGTAGACGATTGCATTGCCAATCCTGTCTGCATTCAGTTATTTATAAATTTATTATTAATGAGCCGATTTTAGTGAAATAAAACACATCATGTGGCAAACTGATCCTTACAGTTTGCACCATGATGTTTTTTATTTCGTTAAAATCGGTTCAGTAATAAAGAATTTATAAAGAAATGAATGCAGACAGGATTGGCAATGCAATCGTGTAATTTGTAAAACAAAATCCGATTTTATGAGAACCACTACACCGATTTTAATAATTTACCTATTTATGCGAGAGAAAAGTAGCGTTTTTATATAAATAAAAAAAAACATTTTCGCAAAATAAGAATAAACACGTCATTTTGAAGAATCAAGTATGATTCTGTCCGACATCTTAAATTCCAAAATGGCGGAAAATTTCGATAACAATCTTTAAAGAGCAATCAATTCTGACCACGATCTTTTTTATTTCACTAAAATCGGTTTAGTAGAAACAAATTTATAGGAAAATGAATGCAGATAGGATTGGCAATGCAATCGTAGAATCTGTAAAACAATGGTTGAAACAAAAATAAATTTTTTTGAGAACCATCACACCGATTTTACTTATTTGTACATCGTTGTGTGAGGGAAAAGCAGCGACTTCTATAAATTAAAAAAAAACTAAAACATTTTCGGAAAAATAAGAATAAACACGCCATTTTGAAGGATCAAGTATGATTCTGTCTGCCATCTTAAATTTTAAGATGGCGATAAATTTTGATCATGATCTTCAAAAAGCGGTCAATTCTCACCAGGACGTTTTTTATTTGATCAATATCGGTTAAGTAGTAATGAAGTTATAAGGAAATAAATGCAGACATGATTGGCAAGGCAATCGTATAATATGCAAAACAATGGTTGAAACAAAAATATTTTTTTTTTAGAACCACTGAACCGATTTTGCTAGTTCATATCTTGTTGTGCGTGGCAGGAATGCAGCTTTTTCAAAAATGTAAAAAAATTATTAAAACATGTTCGCAACACAAGAATAAACGAGCATCTTTGAAGGGTACATTTTAATTTCGTCCACCATCTTGGATTTTGAGATGGCGGACAAAAAAATACATTTAGTCAAAACTGATTAATTCTTAATCCAGCGCATTTTATCCCATTAAAATCGATTGTATAGTTCAAAAGCTATAATGAAAAAAAATGTCCGGTTTTTCTTGGCCCACCCGGTATATTATATTAGTTAGTTTTTGAAAAAATTGAAAAATATCTAAAAAAGCCAAGTTTTAGAGGGCTTAGGGCGGTTTTCTCAGTCCTTTTGGACACTTTGGGAGAGGGCTACTGAAATATTCGGATTCAACGAACCAAAACAGACTAGAAAGAGTTTTTGTATTTTTGCCTTAACTGTTTTGGCTTCCGTCAAAAATCGAGCCTTGCAATTAGGCGTAAAATATTTTCTGCCTCCCTCGAAACACCTAAACTCACCTAAGAACGTCGAACTTGGGACATTCTGTACATATGTACCTACTTTTAATAATATACATACTTGTTCCTACAGAACCATGCGTACATTTTCAAGCAAGATTTTACTAGGGACTTACCGCATGAATTTTAGTCTGTTGAATTATTTAATATCAGGCAGCCTTTTTTGTCTTTTGTTATTTTTAGGATAATGATTATTTTTAACACTTTTAATTAATATTTTTACTACGTTTTTATTGGGCAAGTCCCATTAATTTCTTTTATGCTAGGGAGATTAAATGATTTTATAACTAGTGCAAATGTTTTTGTCCAACAATAAATGTTTTAATTTATTAACAAAATTCCTTAGCTCATAATACAACAAATAATAAATATTAAACTATTTTTGAATGTATATTGTTGACACAACCAGAACGAAATCTGAACACAACGAAATACGTATCGCTAACTCTGTATGCAAAATAAAAAATAAAATATAGGCAAAATATAATAACGGTGAAATCTAAAATTCGACGATTTAATAAAAGGTGAGCATGTATGCTTCCACTTAAATTGAACTTAAATTATAAGACACATCATATATCACATTTTTAAAGTAATTTTTTCATTGCGTGTAGAAAATGCCGAAATTGTGTTCATAGAGGCGACGGGCGTGTTTTGCCACACTGAAAATGGACAGCCTATTATAGTTCTGAGTTCGCCCACCTCTTCGCGGTGGCGCTAATGTATCAGCCAGCGGCTGTGTTAAAAGGAGGCTGAGACGCAGTAGGGTCAATGCGAAAGTTTTGCAACTTTTCTTTTAGTCTCTTAAATAACGTTTTTATTAGTTGCCAGTGGCGGCTCGGGAATTTAAAAACTGATAAAGAGCTACTTAAGGAAAATAAACATTGACTCATTTGTATTTAACTCATGAACACAGACAAGAAAATAAAAAAATAGGCCAACTAAATGTTTAGTTTGTTCTTTTTTCGTTCCTTTCGGCTGCACTATCATCCGCGATAAATATGGCTGGAAAGCATTTGCCATAAAATCCATCGGTCCCAATTAAATCATGAAATTCCTTGAAACAAAATTCATAAAGTTCCTCGGTTTGAAAGTTATGAATGATGCAGCCCAGCGGCATACCTCCAATTTTACTAGCACCAAAAAAGAACATGACTGAAGAACCACCTTGGTCACAGGAACCGCTAGAATCTACAAATGCAACTTCACTCGAAAACTGCATATTATGGGCTCAATTCAAGAGTGCACAGCAAAGAGGATCTTCTTGGATACTTATTTTGACACCAGTTTCTTCAAAATAATCCTTTTTTTGTAGAAACTTCTCTATCATACTGAGTACTTCACGAGTGCCATAATTTCTTTTCTAAAAAAGAACATATTATTATTCCCAAGGTCAAGGAATAATTTAAAATAGATAAAATATTTTTATTAAGAACCTTTTTCTGGCACACTTTGTATATCTTTATTTTTAAAGACCCTGCATAATATAAATAAGTATAGTAAAATTGTGGTTCTTATATCCCTGGGGAAAATTAAGAAAAAAAACACATACCTCCAAGTTTCGTACAAATGATAAATGGAACGATCAATAGGATTAATGCGACCATTGGCAAGTACTTCACATATTTTTTCATAAGGTGTAGTTCCCACTAGCGAAGGTCTGTGAAATGATTTTGCTTCGCTTGCCGACAGTCCATCTTCAAAATACTTGTAAAACTTTTCTTCGTCGACCCACTCGAGTAGGTAAAGCTGGAGGGACCATGATAAGGGGCCCAAAAACAATTGATGTCATTAATTGTTGCTAATTTGTTGCTAATTTGTTTCCATAAAATTAATTTTGTTGCTGCAGCCGTTTACGAGAAAATTGTGGTCCCCTCAGGTTTACCGTAAAGCTAGGGGGACCAAGCATATCTTCAATTTGGCGCCAAGTACAAAACTAGTTTTTATGGCATTAATTGTTGCTCTGAAGGCCCAAGAGTAATCAATAATAACATTTTGAAAAAACTTACAGTTTTTCTTCCAATTGACACAAAACTGTTTTTTTTTTCAATAAAATTTCTCTGACCACCGGTAGTAATTTTTTTTTACTGTCTATGTATTTGTTGCTAAGTTTGGCGGTAAAACGGATTTGGTTGCTATAGTGGTGATTATAAAAACGGCGGTCCCTCTAGCTTTACGGTAAAGCTAGGGGGACTGTATTGAAACAAGTCCTCCGCTTTCATTTGAAGGGTATACGAACGCACGCGAAATCGTACCTTTCTAAAGTGAAAATTAATTAAGACAAAAAAATAATATTGGAATATGATGACTATTTAATAGCAAAATAATAGAAAAATATTCATGATGCGATCTTATAGGAGAGGGACTTACCGGTGATGTCTTGTTCTCTTTCAAACTGGTGCACCAGATTCGCCAGAAATCTTCTATAGCGGTCCAGCACTCCCGAGTTTCAATGTTTGGAGTTTTAGAGGAATTTAATAGTTTTTTAATAGTTTACCATTTTTTATAAAAAGCGTTGATCGTTCAAAATATTCCGATCGAGAACATGTGTGTATGGCGACTGTTCATTTTAGGTTCTGTCTGTTTTTTGCGATGTATTTCTTGGCCCTCTCTAGGAAAATCGCATCACTTCTGATAAAAAGAATTTAGAATTCTAATTTTATTAAAAATAATAAAAACGCGATGTAAATAAAAATATGCAGAGGGCGGTAGTAATGAGGATTGAATTAAAATTAGAAACATATTATTAAATGCGTTTGGAATTTAAATATTAAACTATGCCAAATTGATAGTTTATAGCTAGTTTGTAAGCCTTAAATTTAACTTAACCTATTGAGTAAAACTATAACCAATTATACCCAAATGTAACCCAAAATTTGAGTTTTAAAAATCAAAAGTAAAATGTTCTGAAAAAATAATAAAAATTAGATTAAAAGAAAAAAAGGGTTTTTGCGAAACCGAAACATACTGGCGGCCAAAAATGCTATGCATTTTCCAAGGGGCCAATAGGTAAAGGACACAGTTTAGAGATTTGTCCCTTTAACAAACTATCCTTGTCTTTGTTTGAAACTCGTAGACAATGATTGTGTAGAAATAAAATTTCGGACTTCCATTGTCTTTATTTATTTTAAAACACGACGTTTCGGTTAGTAAGTATCTCTAACCGTTATCAAGTGCAAACTAAACAATCTAGTCTTTAGGCTACTACTTATACTACTTGGTGTGCAGTCAGGTGTGACGGCCCGCCCCCTTTTTTAATCCTAAGACGCCTGTTTTCCTTAAGGAGTGGTTTCCATATGTTTGGTATGTCCGTGCTTGGTTGACTGAAAACTTCTTTATTCTGCATTATAAACGCAGCTTCAATAAACTTTCGTTTTCGCCAATGCGACTCCTTATGTAAAACTTTAGCTTCTGACCACTGAATCCTGTGATCATTTGACCATGCATGATCTGCTAAACCGGATTTTTCAATATCCCCTAATTGGGTACTTTTTAGATGTTCATTTACTCTAACCTGAAGAGGGCGTTTCGTTTCACCTACATATGATTTACCACACTCACACGGGATTTGGTAAATACATTCCTTATCATTTGAGGGATTGTCTGGTTTTGTTTTAGTTACAAAACTTCTTTTCCCGAAGAAAATACTGTTTTTATATTATAGTGTTTAGCTATTCGTCTTATATTTTCTGAAATCCCTTGAACATATGGAATGTTAATAACACCTAACGGATTATTATTTTGAGAATTTGGTACATTTAGTTTGTTTTTAATTTTAAATATCGTTGAGTTTATTAATTTCTCGGAATAACCATTCTGTTGTAAGTCCTTTTTAATGTTTTTAATTTCTGTGGTTAATTCTTCAATATTACTACAAATATTTATGGCTCTTAAATACAAACTTCTTATAACTCCTTGTTTTGTAGCAACAGAATGATTAGACTTAAAATTTAGGTACTGTCCCGTGTGTGTAGGTTTCCTATATACAGTGGTTTGAATGTTTCTGTCTGATCGTTTGACCAGAACATCCAAAAAAGGTAAGGCCGAATCTTTTTCAATTTCCATGGTGCACTTGATTGTTGGTCGAATACCGTTTAAATGGTGTAGAAAATTCTGTAGTTCGTCTTCATTTTCCGGCCATATAATAAATGTGTCATCCATGTATCGTAGCCATAGTTTTGGTTTGACTCTTGCTGTGTTGATCGCATGGTCTTCGAACCACTCCATGTAGATGTTTGCTACCACTGGCGAAAGAGATGAACCCATTGGGAGTCCATCGTTTTGCGCGTAAAACTTATCTTTCACTTGAAAGTAAGAGTTACGGAGACAGAGCTCCAAAAGATCCATCACCCCCTCCACCGATAGCGTTGTTCTCTCGTGAAGTGTATCATCAGTTTGTAATTTGTTTTTGATGATACTGAGTGACTCATTTATTGGCACGTTGGTGTAGAGACTTTCTACATCAAAACTTACAAATCTATCGCCGGGATCTAATTCGATACCTTTTAAAACCTCGAAAAAATGTTCCGAGTTTTTGACAAAAGATTCGGACTTACCCTGTAGTGGTTGAATTATGTCCAACAAAAACCTCGACAAAGTGCTGGTCGGTGAGTCCCTGGAGCTGGTGATTGGTCGCAGTGGTATATCCTTCTTATGGATCTTTGGTAATCCATAAAAATGTGGTGCCTTACTGTGGTGTGGAGTCAGGCGGGATCTAACAACGTCCGGGATATTTTCAGCAAACTTCTTCAAAGTCCTGTAGATGCGTCCTTCTATGGTGGTGGTTGGATCTTTGGATAGTTGCTTGTAGTCTCCTTTCTCCAGAACTTCTTGGATCTTTTTGTCGTAAGTCTCGACATCTATGATCACCGTCGCGTTTCCTTTGTCGGCCGGTAGAATCTTGATTGATTTGTCAGCCTGCAGGTTCTTGATTGCCCGTTGTTCTTGACTGGTGATGTTTGTCTTTTGTTGTTTCTTTCTTTCCAGCGTTGTTCTTACTTTATGGCGAAACTCATCAGCTTCGGGTTGAGGTAGACTAACGGTTTCTATTGCCGCAATAATTTCCAGTGTCGGTGTCTGTGCCGGTGCAATGGCGAACTTAAGTCCCTTTCTGAGTACCAATTCTTCGTGGATGCTCAGAGTCCGTTTGGAGATGTTCACTATAGTGCTTGGTGTCGTTGCGTCTGTTCTATCTTGAGTACGTGTCTGTAGTTTCTTAAGTTTTTCTCGGTGAGTTGATCTTATCTTCTGTTGTTCTCTGTTGCACGTACTGTCAATTTTACTCAGTATTGGTTCGTAGTCTTCCTCCCATGTGTGTCGTCTAATTTCGTCAAAACGCTCCTCCATTTCGGTGTTGAAGTTGGCTTTTCTCCATCGATGGTAACTGATTTGGGATCGGATTAGTGCTTGGCTGGTCCTCTCTAAAATCTTCTTCGTTCTCACTCCCGGAAAGTTGGCTTTAAGGCTAAAACTATCCTTGGTTTTGACAGAGGCTACTCGATTTATCCCATCCTTACCGGGAAAAATTTCAACCACTCTGCCGAGTTGCCACTGAAGGGGCGGTAATAAATCCGTTTTAATTATAACTAAGCGACCAAATTCAGGAGTTGAAGTGAGTTCCAACCACTTACTCCTTTGTTGTAGAGTATGGAGATACTCTTGTTGCCAGCGTCTCCAAAAATCTTGGTGGATTCGTTGGAGGAGCTGCCAACGCGTGAGACGATTTATTTTAATATCAATAAAATTTGCGTCAGGAACGGCACTTAGCGGTTCCAGAGTTAAAAAGTGACCTGGGGTTAGCGCGGAAATATCATTTGTGTCGCTAGAAATTTCAGAGAGAGGACGCGAGTTTAAAATAGCTTCGATTTGACAAGTTACAGTGTATAGTTCTTCGAAAGTTAATATTTGATATCCTATTAAGCGGATCAAGTGTTTTTTAACTGACTTGATTCCTGACTCCCAAAGTCCTCCAAAATTTGGATTATTACTCGGGATAAAATGTCATTTAATAGGCCGCGTGGGCTCGAGCTGTAAAAGCTTGCGGTTAGCTGAGAAAAAGTTATTTGCATTATCACTATACAGATCGGATACGTAGTTTCGGCGCGCAACAAATCTGCAAAGCGCAGCAATAAAACAGTCAGCGGTCAAATCGCTTGCTATTTCTATATGAATGCACTTAGTACTTAGGCAAACAAACAGACATATGTAAGCCTTCGTAGTACGATTTCCACGATGTCGACTCATTACTATATTTATTGGATCTCCGTAGTCAACACCGGTGTGCCAAAATGCTCTCAACTGAGATACGCGGGGACACGGTAATGAACCATCATAGGCTGAACCGACTTAGGATTGCATTTAAAACATATTATACATTTTGATAAAACCTGTGCAATTGCGCGTTTTGCGGCAATGATCCAATATAATTGACTAAGCAAAAAATGTACCGTTCTCACTCCTGCATGAAGATATTTTATATGAACATGTTCGATAATCATGAGAGTGAGCTTACTTTTGCATGGTAATAAAATTTGATGCTTCTTGTCATATTGCAGAGAGGAGTGATGTAATCTGCCCCCTACTCTGATTAAATCGTGAGGATCTAAAAATAAATTTAATTTTTGCATTGATTTATTTAGTTTTAAATTATTTTTTAAAGCGTGAATTTCTTCTGAGAAATAAATTGACTGTTCATTTTTTATGAGTAAATGAATTGGGTTTGTTATTTCAACAAATGTCAGAAAATATTCATTAATTTTTAAATTAGGCGGTTTTAAGGAAAATTTATTATTTAAAAAGCGTAAAATATAGACTACTCTAAAACATTTTAGAAAAATTAGAGTTTTCCATTAAAAGCGTGTCCAAAAAATTTGGAGTTGTATTTTGCGTTACAATTAAAGTTAAATTAGATAATGATTTTTCTTCTAAAAGAGTTTCAGGAGAGTCATTTAGTTCACAGTCTTTAGGCCAGTATTCATAAGATTGTCTCAAAAAATCAGGGCCGTTAAAAAATAAATTGTGATTAATTAATTCACTAGGATAAACTCCCCTTGAAGCAACATCTGCGGGGTTTTGTGACGTTGAGATGTATGACCAGTTTGCAGGTGGTACTTTATCTTGAATCTGTGTAACACGATTTTGAACGAACGTTTTCCACCTAGAAGGGTGCGCTCTTATCCAAGAAAGTGCTACTTGTGAGTCACTAAAAGCAAAAACTTGATGTATTTTCAAGCGGGACTCAAAAGTGGTTAAAACAAAGTGAACTAAATCAGCTAAAAGATTACAAGCGGCTAATTCAAGTCTAGCAATACTTGTTAATTTGAGAGGAGCAACTCTAGTTTTAGAGCACAAAAAGTAAACTGATATTTTATTTTTGTAAATAACGCGTAAATAGAATATTCCGGCATAAGCTTTATTACTAGCGTCCGAAAATGCAATTATTTCAATGCGTGCATTACCAGAAAAAATATTTATAAATCTAGGCAAGCGAAAATCTTTGAGTAAGGGTAGTTCCGATTTATAACGTTCCCAAAGTCGAATAATTTCAACAGGTGCTTCGGAATTCCAGTCTAATTTAAGTTTCCAAAATTCTTGAATTAGACATTATATTAAAATGGTTACTGGCGAGAGCCAACCTAACGGGTCATATATTTTAAAAATTTCGGAAAGTATATTGCGTTTGGTACCTTCGCGACACAAAGGTTCTACCGAGTAAGAAAAATAATCAGAACAAGGCTGCCATCTAAGACCTAAAATTTTAGTGGTCTCGTCCGTATCTAAAGAAAGCGCGGTTGGGTTTATATCGGGTTCTGACAAATGTTCTTAAACCTTTTTGTTATTACTAGCCCATTTATGTAGCTTAAAGCCTCCAGAGTTAAGCAAATAAGATAGCTCTTTTTGAAGCGAAATAGCTTCTTGTACAGAGCTAGCGCCAATTACAAAGTCATCGACAAAATTGTCAGACATTAAGACTTGCGAAGCGCGAGGAAAATTTTGTTTTTCATCTTCAGCCAATTGCTGTAAAACTCTAAGAGCTAAATAAGGAGCGGGGGTAGTACCGTATGTCACAGTTTTTAGACGATAATCGCAAATAGGATCAGAGTTATTAGAACGCCACAGGATTCTTTGATAATCCTGGTGCTGAGGTGCAATTAAGATTCCACGAAACATTTTAGAAATGTCGCAACAAAGAGCTACTTCGTGTAATCGAAAATTAAGTAAAATGCTGCAAATGTCCTTTTGCAATTTAGGACCAGCGTAAAGAGTATCATTTAAGGAGAGGTTTTGGTTAGTTGATTGCATAACTGTACTCGCATTAAAAACGACTCGAAGCTTAGTTGATAAGCTTTCAAGAAGTTCAATATGATGATGAAGAATGTAATACCTTTTTCCTGTAACTTCCCAGTTTTCGATTAATTCCATGTGATCAAGTGTTCAATATTCTTCCATAAAATCGGAATATCCCGGCATTTTATTAACCTTCTTTCTAGCGAGAGAAACCTCTTTAGCGCAAGATGACGACTATTTGGAAAGATCGTTCAATATTATCGCGAACAGGAAGAGTTACACTATAGCGTCCTTCATCATTACAAGATACCGTATTTTGAAATATTTTTTCACACATATCATCTTGAGGTGAAAGAATACGTTTCGTTTCAGGGATATTTTCTATTTCCCAAAATTTTATAGGCGAATCATTTAGCATTTTATTTGAAATTTGATAAAAAAATGATTGTGAAATTTGCTGCGTAGCGAGAGAATTAACTTTTCCCATTAAAATATATCCAAAAATGGTATTTAGCACAATGGGTTCCTGATTATTTCCAAAAATTCGTCCATCTTGAATTATATAAGGAAACAAATCACTTAAAATAAAAATGTATATGTCCTTATAATCGGTGCCAAGTTTCATTGCTCTAGCTTTACATTTGAATTTTATACAGAATTTTAATTAGATAGATGTAATTAAAAATAAAACACCCTGTATCTTTGCTCTGCACTAGGTTCGGGATGAGCACCAAACAAATTTAAATACAAAATAATAAATAAAAAGAAAAGAATAAAGAAATAAAAAGGTACTAGACATGGGTCTGTCATTTTAAACTTTCCCTGTAGAAAAGGTTTTTATAATTAAGGAGCAGACTTTTTATTATGCATTTTGTCCATTTTTGTAATTTTGGTAAATAAAAAAAACTGCTGTGCGTTGGGCAAGAAATTAACCGAAAAGTTCATAATATACCTAAAATATGGAAAAAAATCATTCAAGGATTATACCTATATACGTTTTCTGTGGCATAATATTGTTGCTCTATGTATGTAGTTTGCGATGGCATCTTTGGTTAAAAATTTGAATTTTAATTTATAAATTGTTTTTTATACGACTGTCTTGTAAAAGAGGGTTTTGCCACGAATCACCTAACAAAGAGTTAGGGAACTCAGGTGGTGGGGGGTGCTACGCGCATCTTTCACGCAGCCTGCCATGTTGGGGTCAACCACTCCAGGGGCGCATTCTGTATTTGAATGTTTGGTTGATTAGATACGTCAAAAAATTGTTGAATTTTTAAAGTTTTGTTGTAAAAATGTCGGAAATAAAAACAAGTTAAATTAAAATTTGATTTTATTTTCTTTAGTAGCAGTCGTATAAAAAATATTGTAAAAAACTCGTTTGAAAACCTCTTTGCACACTCCCTCGACTTGTAGACCTCGCCTTCGGCTCGGTCTACCAAACTGTCTCGGTCGTGTGCAAAGATTCGTTTTCAAACCTTGTTGTTTAAATCAGGGCTATCAAAACGGACGGGCCACGATCCTCCACTTTGTCGACGTCACATCCGGGGCTGATTTTTTTTTGGTGGGCACGTTACCACACAGCTGATTGTCTTTAAAATATTGAAGTTGAATGACGGTTCATGAATATTTGATTTTTTTTTAAATAAAGCTGGTTTTAAGATTGTTTTCACTATATTCTTTTAGAACAATTTTTTTTAAAATCTATAGTAATCCTTAATTTTCAGAGCGGCTTCATTAGCTCACACAAAAATTAAGTTTAAAGCAGAAGCGAATGTGACAATCACAGATGACAAAGTCAAATACATGTCAAATATAACAGTTGGCATGTGGTAC